>JAEMWC010000565.1:450000-480000 GCA_016490735.1 Pachyseris speciosa | reverse complement strand
CCGAGCAACTTCGCAAGAGTTTATTTGGGCCAGTTTAATTTGTGTCCAAAACAATTGAGCAGCAGCAGGGAAAACGAAGAGTTTTCGATAGTAAACGTTTGCAAAAAAGAAAAAAAAAAGAGGGACATTCTTGAGTCTAACTACTTTGAGATGAAAGCGTAAAGGGATTCAAAGCGGATCAAAAAAAAAAAAACAAAACAAAACAAAAACACTGCAAGCGAACAAAGTACGATGCCGGCGAGTGTTTGCTCGAAGAAGGAGAAGGTGGAGAAATTAAACAAGACTAGCTAGTAATTAAAATAGCTTGTAATGATAAAGCTAGGAAAATCGGTATTTATTTAGACATAAATGCCCCTAGAAAAAAAAATAAAGGGTACAAACTCTTCGTTTACAGCAGTCAACAGGAATTGACCGCGGTTCAGAAACAATATAACAACAACATAAGACTTATTACAAGAAAACAAAGCACAATGTGAATAATATTTCTTCGAAGATTCTTGGAGAAGGTGCAGAAATTGGACAGGTAACAAAACTATCTTGTATTAAGCTAGAAAATTTCCTTAGCAGATTTGACATAAATGTCCGTAGAAAAGACAAAAAAGAGGTCCGTACCTGATCGTTTAGAGCAGTCAACAGGAATCACTGAGACAGCAATCACTCGGAATGCGACAGAGCTGAATAATAGAGCCATTTCCCACAAAATCTTTCCTTGGCTTACACAAAACACTTAAGTGCTTTGATGGTTTTACTGTTACTTCCCATGTCTTCCGAAGAACCTTCTTCAATTAATGATTCTCAGTGGCAAAACATCATCCAGATAACGAAGAAAGCGCTTGCCAAACCAAACGAGCATTTCTCTCGCAGACCCGTCCACTTTAAAATTTATCAAAACCAGCCAGCCAGTCAACCCATTTCGCTGTTTTTAACATCCAAACGCTGATTCTTACCGGTTCAAACAAACGACATGTTTAAAGACGGCGAAACTTAATTGCTGTTTACAGGCTGCTTTCGACGAAGATCTCTTAAAGACTTGACGAAGTGAAGCGCGCTGGGTTTTGACTGTTTTGGCAGCATTTTGACAACTTAATGTCAGATTTTGAGAAGTACACATGCACATGCATTTGATCGGATTTTTTATTATTACTCGAGCTCGAGTCTCCCCCTTTAATGCTTAATTTTACGAGGACTCATTGCGATTACGTGTTGATAAGATAAGGGCAAAAGTTTCTTAACGCTACTGTGAGGAACCAAGGTCGAAAAACAGTCAGCCAAGCCGAGTAAAAACACTCGTTCGCTTGCAAAGAAAACAACGTAACAAAACAAACAAACAATTCAACTACTTCTTTGCGTCCAAAACGAGTACAAATGATTGTTATTTATATCCATTCGAGAGAAAAATACAAGTTTCATTCCTGAACAAAAGTAACAACGATTAAACCAAATGTTAAGCTTCTATTTATTTAATTTACCTCACTGTCCTGTGTTGTAGAGGTTTCTACCACTTGAAAATGCGTAAGCTTCAGTTAAGTAAGAACAAGCATCCGCAAAAATAGCAAACGGTTTGTCCAAAGAAAGAGCTTCTTCCACAGAGTTTGAGCTACTCATTCCTCCCATTAATACCGGTGAACTGTTAAGTGACTTTTCTTGGTGAGATGCAAGATGCCGCGGTGAAGTGAAAGCCCTTGAATTGTTGAATTATACTGTTTTCAACCGCACAATCTTTGAAGCTTTTCCTGAGAAAAATCTTCCGTCCTTCCTTTCATCACTTGAAAATTCACCTTCCGGAGTATCTTTTGACAAGTTCTTGATCTTTATGCTTTTTACGCGAAAGACAAACTGCGAACGAAGAAGATGAAGTTCTTTTGCTCAAAATAAAGAAACCAACTGAATTTATAACATAACTAAAGAAAAGCGGGCGCTCTGATTGGTCAATTAACCATTTACTATTTGCCCATGGGTGAACGCTGCTGACGTGTGCGCTAATGTTTATAAACTTAAATTTCGCCAAGAACTGTTTCAAAACGAATAATGGCCGACCACCCAGGTACTGGAGAGGCGGAATTTTCGTCGCAGCTATTGGAAGAAGACGTAGAAATGCCATGCTTTGACTTGCTAGCGGACATTTTTCCGGAGCCACCGGCAAAGCGGTTTGCAAGCCTGTCCGAAAGCCAGCTGAACGAGCTGGTGAGCGAAAGGCATTCAAAAAAGACGAAGGAAGTTACAAACTGGTCGGTGTCAACATTTAAGGGTAAGTTAAAATAGCAAACAGAGGTCAATATTCTTTCTGGATTTGACAAAGAAACTGAAACGTAGTTATGAGATTTTTAAACCCATTGAAATACTTTCACAATCTACACTTAAGTGTTACGTAAACGGTAAACTAATTCAATGCTGCGCCTTGTAAACATTGTTTTTAAAGATAGCTGTCACATACCTGTTGCAGAAAGGTACTTAAAAGTACTTCCATCAATAACAAACAGGCGAAAATATCAAGGAATTAAGTTGCTTAGAAGGATCACAGTTTTGATCACCTGTTTCTTTTTTGTCTGATTTCAGTTTGGTGTGCAGAAAAACAAATTCAAACTCCGCTCGAGGCAATGAAGATCGGACAGCTTGATCAAAATTTACGAAGATTTTATGCCGAAGCGAGAACAAAAAAGGGCGAAGAATACAGTAAATCAACACTGCTAGGATTTCGGCATTCGGTGGAAAGATATCTCAATGCCCCTCCATTCAACAGAGGCCTGCAAATTTCCTCTGACCCAAGATTTGCAAGGTCAAATCAAATGCTTGATGCTCAAATCGTAAATCTTAAACGAAGCGGCAAAGAAAATGTCACGCACAAACCTGTTATTGAAGAACAAGACCTGCACAAGCTAAAATCAAGTGGGGTTTTCTCTTTGCTGTCACCTCTGTCCTTGCTGAGGAACGTTTGGTTCCATGTTGTCCTGTTTTTCTGCAGGAGGGGCCGTGAAGGTCAAAGAAGCTTAACGACGACGAGCTTCAAATTTGAAACTGATGCAGCCGGGAGAAACTACGCAACAATGGCCCACGATGAAGTGTCCAAAAATCATCCAGGTGGCTTAAAGGACATTGAAAGCCGAGAAAAAGAAGCCAGAATTTACGAAACCGAAGACCAAGATGACGGCTACAAGGCCCTAAAACTATATCTTCAGAAAGTCAATCCACAGTGCACTGCCTTGTTTCAGTATCCGAAGAAAACAAGCATCCATTCAATATGAATTGAATCATATATGAACTGCGGAAATTTTTTTTCAGGCTTCTTTTCGCAATTGCATAAATTGCGTTCACAACTGCGAGGATCATTCTTCATTTGATTTCATTTCCGCAGTTCATATATGATTCAATTCATATATCATTCACACTCATTTCTTTCACGGGAACATAAGAACCCACAATTGACCTGACCCCAACATCAGTGGCTTCATAGCTCAGTTGGTTAGAGCATCGCACCGGTAATCGCGAGGTCACGGGTTCGAACCCTGTTGAAGTCCTGAATTTTTTTCAGGCTTCTTTTCGCAATTGCATAAATTGCGTTCACAACTGCGAGGATCATTCTTCATTTGATTTCATTTCCGCAGTTCATATATGATTCAATTCATATATCATTCACACTCATTTCTTTCACGGGAACATAAGAACCCACAATTGACCTGCTCCCAACATCAGTGGCTTCATAGCTCAGTTGGTTAGAGCATCGCACCGGTAATCGCGAGGTCACGGGTTCGAACCCCGTTGAAGTCCTGAATTTTTTTTCAGGCTTCTTTTCGCAATTGCATAAATTGCGTTCACAACTGCGAGGATCATTCTTCATTTGATTTCATTTCCGCAGTTCATATATGATTCAATTCATATATCATTCACACTCATTTCTTTCACGGGAACATAAGAACCCACAATTGACCTGCTCCCAACATCAGTGGCTTCATAGCTCAGTTGGTTAGAGCATCGCACCGGTAATCGCGAGGTCACGGGTTCGAACCCCGTTGAAGTCCTGAATTTTTTTCAGGCTTCTTTTCGCAATTGCATAAATTGCGTTCACAACTGCGAGGATCATTCTTCATTTGATTTCATTTCCGCAGTTCATATATGATTCAATTCATATATCATTCACATTATGATTATTATTAGGATATTATTAATTATTGGGCGACTCCGTCGTCGTCGTCGTCGTCGTCGTCGTCGTCGTCGTGCGTACGCGCCCACGAGCAATACCGCTAGCCATTTTTACCATGAGAAAAGCAGTTGACGGGTTTCTATAGGTATGGTGCTCCGCTTGACGGCCCTTCGGGCCGTCGGAGCTCCGCTATGACGCTGTAAATAAAGTTGACTTTTACAGGGTGGAATTATAAGTAATTTGAAGTAATATTCAAACAGAAATCTTGGTAAATTGCTAGAAGAATCGGAAGAATGGTATAATGGACAAAATCGGAGAATCGTTGTGAACTTCGAGAATAGAAATAATCGGTAGAATCAGTCTGTAGGTCGTATATTTATTCGGGGAATTATTTTCTGAAGAAAAAGATACAATATAGCTAAGAGTATTTAGTGATTCAGCTTATTCCTCATATAAAATCTGCATACCAAATTAGACGTTATGTAAAAATTATCATAAAAAAGAGGAAGTACTGTAAAGCATTGTTGACTTATCTTATTTGCGCAAGTGTACAGAAGTTTTCATAGATCTTGGAAAATTATAATTTAACCTGTTTCAAATTTTAGGCTAACCAGGTCCTTATATAGAGGGGGCTTAACTAGGAAATTTTAGCCTAACTGGGTCTTAAATCCAGGGCCCAGTTGCTCGAAGCATGGTTAGCGCTAACCGGGGTTAAATACCATGACGACCAATAGGTTTTAATATATCTTAACCAGTAGTTAGCGCTAACCATGCTTCGAGCAACCCAGCCCAGGTTCTTAGTTGTGGGATTTTAATGTACTCAATCAAATTCTCTGTCGAAAGTGTATTCTTCTTTTTCCTGCCTTCATACACTTCATTTCTGCTGCTAAGTGAGTAAGTACCTCTAGATCATTTGTAGTTCTGACACGAGTGAAACCAGTCAAGCGATGAAAAGAAAAGGCGCCCTAATTAAAATGTTTGACACGTTGCCACAATAACCAGGACCATTTGCGGTTTCTCTATATGCAAATAACTTGTTCCGCTACGCATGACAACACCTCCCAATAATCATATCAAACCAAACCGGGATTATAACGTTCACGGAGTATGATCTAAGGCCCAAGCTCTCGTCGTTTTCTCTCCTCGAAAGAAAATGGGACATTTGTTGACGCAGTTATTATTACGGCGATCCTTGTTAAAATATCTTGTTCTCTTACTTATAACCGCAATTCTGGTTATTTCCGTCATCTACATAATTCCATACCAACCGATATCTGCGGTGTTTACTAACAACAAAATTACAACACAGGCTTCATCATACTCGGCAACTGAAAGGAATACAAGTCAACTAAACGCAAACGTTACTACGCAACAAAGGAAAGTCTTCTTGGTTTTCAAATATGAAGAACAATTAACAATGGCAACAAATAACCTCCTTCAGCTCACAGCTCTCGCTGCATTTGGTGGACGCCATGTTGTCGTCCCCTTTGTCAGTGACTCATTTTTCTACGGAACAGCAACGGACAAAAGAAATCAAACACTGTCGCTCTACTACAACATTACTTTATTAAACAAAACCCTTCGTTCGCGCGGACACGCCACGTTAATAAGCTGGAGGGAATATCAAGGCATCTGCAAAGGAAGGCTTGACGTATTAGTGCATTTGGATTACACAAATCTGAGTAAGACTACAATGTACAGTGTAGCCAGACCATTCATTCCTTGTAGAGTTGGCGAGAAGATAATTCAAGGCATAGTGATTGAAAAATCTATTTGCGTGAATGTCTTTGCTCTCGACTCGGTTGAGAGATTTGAAAATGAAGCTGTCATGAGGCTCCCGTGTGTTGGAATTTTTCAGTGGATGGGGATTAGTAAACAAAGAACATATAGAGCTCAGTTCGATTTAAAACCAGTCGTGAGTAGAGTTTTGTCTCATCGTGATATCAGTGTGTTCCATAATTCTAAACTGGTCTATATTGCACGACATTTCATCATGCAAAATATTGGCTCGTTCTTTATCTCTGTACACGTTCGCACTGAACAGATACTAAAGCGTGGGAGACGTCTTTCTTTAATACAAAAGTGCATTCAAAATCTCACAGTACACGTTCAGAGGATCAAGGATGGCAAAGCGGTGCCCGTATTTCTGGCAACGGACTTCTCCGAATTTGGTTCAAGCTCGTACACACTTGCGAAGGTAGCACGTAAAATTGCGCCATCGCTGACGGCAATTTTATCTCCTCTAAAGGCAATCACTTTTCAACCCTCAAAATACAGGGTCAGTGATCGAGGATCTGTGGCCATTGTGGAAATGAATATTCTGGCGTCAGGTGGACACTTAGTAGTACTTGGAGGAGGATCCTTTCAAGCTTGGATTCAAAGGCAATTTCTTAAGAAAAATGGTTATGACCACACTAAAGTAAAACATGTTGCATGCTAGTGAATATCTCCTGTTATTTGTATTGTACTTGAATATGTTAGTAAACATCGCAGTCATGAACACTACTTAAGCAATAGTGAAAAAAAAGCCTAAAAAATATTCATGCTTGCACGGGAGTCGAACCCACGACGTCTGCGATACCTGTTCTGAGTGGGCCGCGAAACGAAACGAAACGAAACTATTGGTAATCGACAAAACAAAAAAACAAAAACAAATAGATGACACGAGAAATTTGACCTCCCTTCCAAAAACTGTCCTCGCTAGATGCCTTGTTTCGCTAATTACCAATAGCGGTCGATTGGTAATCGACGAAACAAGGCTCGCAAACTATTGTCAAAAGCGCCCTGCCTTCGAAACTTATCTTGTTCGATAAAGCAAATACTGGCCTACAGATGACTGGAGAAATTTGCCCTTTCTTCTAAAAACCGTCCTCGCTAGATGCCTTGTTTCGCTAATTACCAATAGCGGTCGGTTGGTAATCGACGAAACAAGGCTCGCAAACTATGGTCAAAAGAGCCCTGCCCTCGAAACTTATCTTGTTCGATAAAACAAATACTGGCCTACAGATGACTGGAGAAATTTGCCCTTTCTTCTAAAAACCGTGCTCGCTAGATGCCTTGTTTCGCTAATTACCAATAGCGGTCGATTGGTAATCGACGAAACAAGGCTCGCAAACTATTGTCAAAAGCGCCCTGCCTTCGAAACTTATCTTGTTCGATAAAACAAATACTGGCCTACAGATGACTGGAGAAATTTGCCCTTTCTTCTAAAAACCGTCCTCGCTAGATGCCTTGTTTCGCTAATTACCAATAGTGGTCGATTGGTAATCGACGAAACAAGGCTCGCAAATGCAGAGTTAAAGCGCCTTCTATAAAATACATCCCAGAAAATGAAAAAAAATAGAATAATCTTTATTAATAATCTTAAGTAGCCTAAAATCGAAAATGGTATCATCGAAGGTACTTCTTGATGCGGAAGATGATCGCATTGCTGTTTTACTGTTTCCACTTAGTGTAAGAACTAGAAAAGACTTAGACTTGAACAAATGTGGCAGTTATCCCTTAAACCCGATCGTCTAGTATCACATTCTAAAGGCATTTTTTTACTACATGGAGTGCTTGAAAAATTTGTTTTGTGCCCTGGAATGTCCTTCAAAAGTCCTTGAATTTTTAGTCCAACAAAGAGTACGAACCCTGAGGCTCAGTTTTCGACGGAATCCCTCATTCGACGAAAGTTACATTTGCTTTATCGAACAAGATAACTGCCACATTTGTTCAAGTCTAAGTCTTTTCTAGTTCTTCCACTAAGTGGAAGCAGTAAAACAGCAAATTTCAAGGTTTTTCAAGGACCCAATGTACTTTTCACTGACTTTCAAGGCCTTGAATTTTGATTTTCAAATTCAAGCACTTTCAAGGAATTTCAAGGTGCGTGCGAACCCTGGAACCTTGCTGAACAGTGGAAGGAAGCTCAAGCAAGCTTAAACGCCATGTTGACAGAATAACAACAAGATTCCCGCCAAATCTGATACAAGTGACCGGCAACGGCAGTGTCACGCATTCTCTCACGTGAGAATAAATAATGGTAAATTGCCAAAAAACCAAAACAAATGAGTAATACTAGAGTGCGATCATCTTCCGCATCAAGAAGTACCTTCGATGATACCATTTTCTATTTTAGGCTACTTAAGATTATTAATAAAGATTATTCTATTTTTTTTCATTTTCTGGGATGTATTTTATAGAAGGCGCTTTAACTCTGCATTTGCGAGCCTTGTTTCGTCGATTACCAATCGACCACTATTGGTAATTAGCGAAACAAGGCATCTAGCGAGGACGGTTTTTAGAAGAAAGGGCAAATTTCTCCAGTCATCTGTAGGCCAGTATTTGTTTTATCGAACAAGATAAGTTTCGAAGGCAGGGCGCTTTTGACAATAGTTTGCGAGCCTTGTTTCGTCGATTACCAATCGACCACTATTGGTAATTAGCGAAACAAGGCATCTAGCGAGGACGGTTTTTAGAAGAAAGGGCAAATTTCTCCAGTCATCTGTAGGCCAGTATTTGCTTTATCGAACAAGATAAGTTTCGAAGGCAGGGCGCTTTTGACAATAGTTTGCGAGCCTTGTTTCGTCGATTACCAATCGACCGCTATTGGTAATTAGCGAAACAAGCCATCTGGCGAGGACGGTTTTTAGAAGAAAGGGCAAATTTCTCCAGTCATCTGTAGGCCAGTATTTGCTTTATCGAACAAGATAAGTTTCGAAGGCAGGGCGCTTTTGACAATAATTTGGGAGCCTTGTTTCGTCGATTACCAATCGACCGCTATTGGTTATTAGCGAAACAAGGCATCTAGCGAGGACAGTTTTGGAAGGGAGGTCAAATTTCTCGTGTCATCTATTTGTTTTTGTTTTTTTGTTTGTCGATTACCAATTGTTTCGTTTCGTTTCGTTTCGTTTCGTTTCGCGGATTACCGTAAGCCTTCTGAGTGTTGTACAAAATGAGCTAACAAGTCAACCGCTGGGAGCTGGTCATTTTGTTGGTTCGTAATAAACACGTGAGTGATGAATAAATGACTACAAATACTGCTTAAGTAGTTTTGATAGCTGCAACGATCATTCGCATGTTTATTAACTGCGATGTTCTTTATTCGCATATTCATTCTTTAATCCCCAGTTCAAATATATGAATTTCATATATTCAGTCATGTATTGTACTTAATATATAGATTTAGCCAAGCCTAAAAGCGGAGCTCCACGATTATTATTTTTTTACTGGTATTGAAGAACACCGCACGGCTTTCCTTGCGCCAATATTTTATGTTTAGAGCAGACAACGGGAATTGACCGCGGTTCAAAAACATCAAAACATTACGAGAAAACAATACAGTCGACACGTGTGTTTGTTCAAAAACAAATTTAGCAATCAAAGAATGATCAAATATTTTCATCCAACATCGTTGGACGAGCATGTTTGACGGTTTAGCCACCTCTCACAATAGTGCATTAAATGGCTTTCCATGTTTGATCGAAATCAAACATGTTCATCCAAAATTGCGAACAAATGTTTGATCGTTTAGCCACCCCAACAAACAAATCGTGCACAAACGGTAAAAAGCAACCAAATGAGCCACGTAACGTCGAAAATTTCAGCAATAATACGCAAAAATCATTTATTTTGGACTCACTTGGTCCCGTGTTTGGTCAAACATTGTTTTGCGTTTAGCCACCAAACGTTATGCTTGACAAACACGATAATGGAAGAAAATGTTTGATCTTTTAGCCGGGACTTAACAAACATATTTCATAGTACGTTAAGTTTAGACATAGCTTAAATGTCGTAGAAAAGAGAAAAAGGAAAACAATCCTGATAGTTTGGATAGGTAATCGCATGGGGCCGAGTAAATATCACTTGTGCCAGTTTTCAGAAAGTTGCTGAAATTGCCCTCATCGCGCAAAACATAAGTGATACTAATCCTTAATTTTACGAGGATTCATTGCGATTACGTGTTAATAACATAAGGGCAAACGTTTCTTTCAGTTTTTAACACTGCAGAAACACAGACGCCGAAAAACATGTGCAGTCAGCCAAGCGGAGGAAAACACTCGTTCGCTTGTAAAACAACAAACAAACAATTCAACTAGCTACTTCTTTGTGTCCAAAACGAGTAGACTGTTATTTATATCCATTCGAGACAGAAATACAAGTTTCCTTCCTGAACAAAATTAACAACGATTAAACCAAATGCTAAGCTTCAATTTATTTAAGTTACCTGTGTTGTCGAGGTTTCTACCACTTGAAAATACGCATCGATCCACTATAGTAAAAACACGCATCTACAAAAATAGCAAACGGTTTGTTCAAAGAAAGAACTTCTTCCACCAAGTGTGAGCTACTCGTTCCTCCCATTAATGCCGGTGAGTTGTTAAGAACTTTCTTGGTGAGCTGCAAGATGTCGCGGTAAAGTGAACAAGCCCTGAAGCATTAAATCATTTTGTTTTTCAACCACACAATCCGGGCGCCATAGAAGTGGATCCAAAAATTGAAGAATTTCCTGCGAACAACCTTTTGCTCTTCCATTTTCCAGTTGAAAATTCACCTTCCGGAGTATCTTTTAAGTAGTTCTTGATTTTTATGCCCTTTATGTGAATTAAGAGACAGAAACTGAACTTCGAAGATGATGTTGTTTTGCTCAAAATGAAGACACCAACTGAATGGAGGGGGGTGAATAAGGGTCAGCAAATCCGTCGATCCGTGCTAATTTTTCGAAAAATCCGCCAATCCGCAGATATTTTTACAAAAATCCGAATCCGCAGCGACAAGAAAGCCAACGAGGTACGTCGCAAAGTGTTACACGCAAGCGCGAGACGCTGAACAAAGAAAGGAAAGACATCCTCGCGCTTGCGCGCGTCCCCATCGCTCTAAGATTAAAATGTTTGCGGCTGACATTTGTAACCTGATGTCATTAGGATAGCGTGCATTTTTGTATTTTGGTTATGGTATAGGTCTTTTCGAATCAATCAGAGGACAGGTTAATACAGGTCTTTGAAACGTCAAGTTACCATGTTTGAAAGAGTGTACTAGCGAAATCTAAGGTTTAATCCCCACCTTGACCACTGTTTTGTAATAATTAAAGAAATCTAATCTAAAGACAATAGAAGTCTCGTATAAAACATAACAATCCGTTTTAACCTCATATGCTCGCGTACAGTTCACTACGCTTTCCCAATTGCTGGAATCGACGCAGCACCGAAACTTGTTTTCATGAAGGAAGTCATCGTCTTTGGCACCTTCTCGATAAAAAAAAATGCAACGTAATCGATGGTCATTATCTCAATGACCTGACCCTCCATGTTGACCTTGCCGATGGTACACGGGGTGGTCTGGTGAGGACAATGCTTTTTGTCTGGCCAGAAGCCGAGATCCTGGTAGTCTTCTGGAGTCCTATTACATTGTAGCTCAAATTAAAGATGTGTTAGCCCTTTTTGCCTAAAAACAACTTTTGAAACTCGTCGAGCCATTTTCTGGCCAGAATCTAGCCAAAAACAACCAAAACTGTCCAAAGCTCTGTTTGTTGGTGGAGCTCCTTGCGCCTTTCTGTCCCTGATGCTTAATATTAGCTTTCCAAGTTCGGCCATATACAGCGTTTTCTTTCCTCGCCTCCTTTTTCTCTTGCTGGGCATTTTCTTTCGGTGGGAAAAGATTTGTGAAAAACTTTTAGGATCATAGGATTAGGTGGAAGGAAGTGCCGGTGGGTATAGGAATAAGATTTTCATTTAAATTCTATGCTCAACGTCACTTGGTTTTTTCGCGTTTTCTCCGGCCTGTTTGACGGAATCGTGCTTATTCGGGTATGGTTTGAAAGATCTCTTCCCCCTACACATGCTACATGTCCATGAGCATTAAAACTGATAACGTCTAAGGGACAAGGGACTTGGTTCTGCGTGGCCGGTTTTGGCCGGTGTGGTAGTCATTTCGCATCTTTTGGGAATATTAGGTTGTTTTATGCTCAAAGGTGGATTTTTTTCAGAAAATTGTGTCCTTAGCTTAATCTAGTCTAGTACCAAGGTCAGGCAGAAAAAAAAAATTGAAACAGTCCGCCAAGTCAAGTTCCGAGATCCGCATTTCAAAACAAACAAAATCCATAATCCACGCTGAAATATTGAAAAAATCCGTGATCCGCTGAGCATTCAAAATCCGCCAATCCGCAAAATGTATCCTTAAAATCCGAAATCCGAGTAGTTTTGTTTAGCCAAATCCGCCGATCCGCGAACCTATTCACCCCCCTCTGAATGTGAAATCTCGAGCCGCAGAAAGCGCGCGAAAAATTAAGCCTCGTTGTGGCTTGGGTGTCTCGTTTTGGTTAAATTAACTTGACTTGAGCCTGCGATCCAATTGAAAACCATTACCTGATCAGCGGTCAACTTCAAAAAAACAGCGGACCTCGATGAGCTCTAACTTGAGCCCGCGATATGGTCAGGTGATACTGGTCAGCGGAAACCTTGTTTTGACAGGTGTCAATTAGCCATGACACGGATGCCCTATATCAAAGATGTACGCTGTAAACTAGGTGATCAGCTGGAGTATGGCCGCCATGTTGGATTATTATGATTATTATTAGGATATTATTAATTATTGGGCGACTCCGTCGTCGTCGTCGTGCGTACGCGCCCACGAGCAATACCGCTAGCCATTTTTACCATGAGAAAAGCAGTTGACGGGCAGTTGACGGGTTTCTATAAGTATGGTGCTCCGCCGGAGCTCCGCTATTAACCAGTTCACGTTTAATTTGAGAAAGATGGTTTTGCAAATATCTGATCTGAAGGAAAATTCTTAAGCTTGGAGTCTCCTTTAGTCTTCGGTAGTCTTTCAATAGTCTTTGTAATTTTTGTCTCCATTTATAGCGGAGTGCGAGTCAGCGCGCGCGCGGAGCATCACATGGGTCATGTAAGAATCTTTGCGAGAAAATTTGGTTTTGGTTACCGTAGAAACGACCGTCCATCCGTCCACCAATAAATGTATGACAATGTGAAAAGTCACACTAGAAATAGCCCTGTTCTTTTTGGTGCATTTTAGCAGGAAATCATATGACAGGAAAAAAACTGAACAAACTGAAGACAACAAGAGAAAAAAACACTTATGATCTTTAAGCGATGTCAGAACTGTATTTTAAAAGCTTTATTTTATTGAAGCAAAAATTCAACCTCGAGAGTAAAAAGGCGATCAAATGCATGTGCATGTTCCGAAATCTGACAGAAAGTTGTCTAAAACTAGCGCACTTCACGCTTCACTGAAAAAGTTAGAGATCTTCGTCCAAAGAGTGTAAAATAACCAAGTTTTGCCGTCTAACATGTATTTATTCATAGCTTAGGTCGACTAAAACAAAGCCTGACAGACGGCTGTCAAAAACGTCTCAAGAAAATATTAAAACTTTGAGCGCTTCACACTTCATTGAAAAATTTAGAGATCTTCGTCCAAAGCGGACTGTAAACAAAGAAGGTTGGCCCTCTATCCTGATTAATTTTGTTTGTTTGAGCCGGTAAGAATGGACTACCGTAACGCTATACTTTACGGACTTCAAACTACTGTTGATGGCATTCGAGGCGTTAAATGGACACTCTCCTGTTTGTATCTCCGAACTTATTTCTCGCTACCGGCCAACTAGAACTTTAAGGTCTTCTACCTTTAATAAATTGTCAGTTACTAACAGCTCTACTAAATCTTATGGGGAGAGGTCTTTTATTGTTGCCTCTGGCAAGTTATGGAACTCGCTTCCTTTACCTCTAGGTAACTGCAATTCTGTCAACATTTTTAAGTCCCAACTTAAAACCTATCTTTTCGATCTGTAATTCCACTTATTACATTCTTTCCCTGTATTGCATGAATTTTAAGTATGATAGTATTTTACACTGTTTATAGTAGTATTTAATAGCTGAATTTTAGTGGTGTTACATTTTATAATTTTTTTAGGATTACTCCGTAAGAGCATTGAGACTTATGAATAATGCTCTGTATATATTACTATTACTATTATTATTATTATTATTAGTAGTAGTAGTAGTAGTAGTAGTAGTAGTAGTAGTAGTAGTAGTAGTAGTAGTAGTAGTCGTTCTCGTTTACCTTGGTTTTACTTCACTGTGTTCTGTTGTAGATTGTCTAACTTTGCGCCACTTTCCCAATCAACCAGGAGCAAAACGAAAACCAATTGCTTGACCTGGATTATTCGATCAGTTTGTAATAGAAAATCACTCAAATATGCAATTACAAACAATAGCATCTCAGGTAACTGAATTCCGTTTTCACATTCACAAATCATTAAAACACCGGAAATTACCGTTTGTACTTTGTCCTCAACATTAGTACAGACCTGCAACACCTGCTGTGTCTGGGAGCTTGGCGTTACTGTTTGATCACTGAGGCCATTTTCTTATGTTCGTCTTTGTCATAGCATTTTATTTTTGCAGTTTCTTAACCGTGTATGTGATTGTGCGAGCCTTTGCACGTGAGCTGTAAATTGAGGGATCTGAAGCGATATAAAAATATTTAATGTCGTTTTATTGAGTTTGACTTGTATTCTGTGCGACCTGTATTAAAGGGGCACTGTCACGTAATTCCGATAAACCCAAACATGTATTTACGCCGCCGTCGCTAAGAAATATCGCGTCAATTAAAATCACTTCAACTTCAAATCAACTTCAATGCAACTAAAAAAAAAGTTTCAGTTTTCTTACGTAGAATTTGATTTAAGCATTGAAAGTATTTGCGGTTTTCTGTGGCCTCGGATGACGAGGAAGAAATGGATTTAAACTTGAAAAATGTTAGGCTAACTTTTTCAGGTTTTCTCAAAATCTCGTACGCAGAGTCCTCGGGCTGTTTGGTCAGCGGGTGGATAATAATAATAATATCCGTTTCTTTTCCTTCTGAAAAATCACTTACAACTTACCTCTTCGTGTTAAACGGACTTGGATTTTTATAAATCGAGGCCTTTCGATCCAAGGGTGCCACAGACTGAGGCTCGCTCAAAGTACATCCAGAGTAGCCAATCAAAAAAATGGTGGAAAGACCTGGCCATTGAGATCGGTTGTAGCAATCTCGCAACCTGCAAAACAAAAGTTATAGCTTCAGCATACATCTTGCAAAGATTCCTAACTAACAATAATAGTGGTGATGGTGATGATATTATTGCTTAGCCTGTTCAGTTTATTTACTATCTAAATTTTTTTATTCAATGGAGTAATTACGCAAGTTCATGCAAATTTTCATCTTTCGATTCGTGACCCGATCTAACGCTACTCGTAAATACAAACTAACACTCTATTCATGCGTCGATACTGCAGCCTTCTTTTTCCAGCTTTCGTAGATTTAAAACCTTAAAGGGGCTGCTGCTGAGCATAGTAAGTACCTCCAGATGATTTGATTTCTATAGTCCTGTTTCTGCACTACATATTTGCTGGGTGTTTTTCTTCTGACAAGAGTGAAAGCAACCAAGCGATAATAAAGCAGAGGAGCTCTAATTGAAACAATAACCAGAACCATTTGCAATTTCTTTAAACAGTATGCAAAATAACTTGATACGCTCGGCACGAAATCACCTCCCAAGGAATCCACCCAACCGGAATTAGCACGTTCACGTAAGAAGTTGACGAATGGTCTCGTACTTTTCTCTCCTCGAACGAAATGGGACGCTTATTACGGAAGTTATTACGTCGAGCCTTGTCGAAATATCATGCTCTCTTATTTTTTACCGCAATTATCGTTGTTTACGTCATCTACATAGCTGAATACGAACCGATCTCTGCGGTGTTTACTAACAACAAAAT
This sequence comes from Pachyseris speciosa, assembly GCA_016490735.1. NCBI lineage: Eukaryota > Metazoa > Cnidaria > Anthozoa > Scleractinia > Pachyseridae > Pachyseris > Pachyseris speciosa. The sequence continues at coordinate 464,109 of JAEMWC010000565.1, read as the reverse complement.
TACAACACAGGCTTCATCATACTCGGCAACCGAAAGGAATACAAGTCAACTAAACGCAAACGTTACTACGCAACAAAGGAAAGTCTTCTTGGTTTTCAAATATGAAGAACAATTAACAATGGCAACAAATAACCTCCTTCAGCTCACAGCTCTCGCTGCATTTGGTGGACGCCATGTTGTCGTCCCCTTTGTCAGTGACTCATTTTTCTACGGAACAGCAACGGACAAAAGAAATCAAACACTGTCGCTCTACTACAACATTACTTTATTAAACAATACCCTTCGTTCGCACGGACACGCCACGTTAATAAGCTGGAGGGAATAACAAGGCATCTGCAAAGGAAGGCTTGACGTATTAGTGCATTTGGATTACACAAATCTGAGTAAGACTACAATGTACAGTGTAGCCAGACCATTCATTCCTTGTAGAGTTGGCGAGAAGATAATTCAAAGCATAGTGATTGAAAAATCTATTTGCGTGAATGTCTTTGCTCTCGACTCGGTTGAGAGATTTGAAAATGAAGCTGTCATGAGGCTCCCGTGTGTTGGAATTTTTCAGTGGATGGGAATTAGTAAACAAAGAACATATAGAGCTCAGTTCGATTTAAAACCAGTCGTGAGTAGAGTTTTGTCTCATCGTGATATCAGTGTGTTCCATAATTCTAAACTGGTCTATATTGCACGACATTTCATCATGCAAAATATTGGCTCGCTCTTTATCTCTGTACACGTTCGCACTGAACAGATACTAAAGCGTGGGAGACGTCTTTCTTTAATACAAAAGTGCATTCAAAAGCTCACAGTACACGTTCAGAGGATCAAGGATGGCAAAGCGGTGCCCGTATTTCTGGCAACGGACTTCTCCGAATTTGGTTCAAGCTCGTACACACTTGCGAAGTTAGCACGTAAAATTGCGCCATCGCTGACGGCAATTTTATCTCCTCTAAAGGCAATCACTTTTCAACCCTCAGAATACAAGGTCAGTGATCGAGGAGCTGTGGCCATTGTGGAAATGAATATTCTGGCGTCAGGTGGACACTTAGTAGTACTTGGAGGAGGATCCTTTCAAGCTTGGATTCAAAGGCAATTTCTTAAGAAAAATGGTTATGACCACACTAAAGTAAAACATGTTGCATGCTAGTGAATATCTCCTGTTATTTGTATTGTACTTGAATATGTTAGTAAGCATCGCAGTCATGAACGCTACTTAAGCAATAGTGAAAAAAAAGCCTAAAAAATATTCATGCTTGCACGGGAGTCGAACCCAAGACGTCTGCGATACCTGTGCTGAGTGTTGTACAAAATGAGCTAACAAGTCAACCGCTGGGAGCTGGTCATTTTGTTGGTTCGTAATAAACACGTGAGTGATCAATAAATGACTACAAATACTGCTTAAGTAGTTTTGATAGCTGCAATGATCATTCGCATGTTTATTAACTGCGATGTTCTTTATTCGCATATTCATTCTTTAATCCCCAGTTCAAATATATGAATTTCATATATTCAGTCATGTATTGTACTTATTAACCAGTTCACGTTTGAGAAAAATGGTTTTGAAAATATATGATCTCAAGGACTGAATTCTTTAGGTTGGATTGTCCTTTACTCTTCGTAGCCTTTCCGGCAATACTCTTTGTATATACTTAAACAGGATTTTTTTCTACATTTATAGCGGAGTGCGAGGGCGCGCGCGTAGAGCACCATATGGGTCATGTAAGAATCTTTGCGAGAAAATTTGGTTTTGGTCACCGCAGAAAGGACCGTCTATCCGTCCATCCATCGATGTATGACAATGTGAAAAATCACACTCGAGATAGCCCTGTTATTTTTGGTGCATTTTAGCAGGAAATCATATCACAGGAAAAAACCTAACAAACTGAAGACAAAAGAGAAATATGTTGTGATCTTTTAGCGATTTCAGAATTGTATTTTAAAAGCTGTATTTTATTGAAGGCAAAACTTCAACCTCGAGGGTAAAAAGCCGATCAAATGCATGTGCATGTTCCAAAATCTGACAGAAAGTTGTATAAAACTAGCGCATTTCACGCTTCACTGAAAAAGATAGAGACCATCGTCCATTTGACGTGTTCTGTGCATTTGCGACCTGTATTAAGCGGGCTTAGCCATTCCCCGAGGGTGAAATACCGTTTCGACTCAGTACTTGGATTTTTATAAATTGGGGCCGTTTTTGCGCAAGGGTGCCACGGACTGCGGCTTGCGCATAGTACACCGAAACCGCCGATCGCGGTTAGCTCAGTTGATAGAGCACCGGACTACGGTGCGGAAAGTCGTGGGTTCAAACCCCGACCGGACCAACACTCAGTGATGTTTTTGTAATTACATATGCAAACGGTTAGTCTTTCTAGTCTTCTTGGATGAGGACGACAAACCGTAGGCCCCGCCACACAACTATTCATAACTTTGATCAGCCCGTGGGGATCTAATGATCCATGGCTGTGACCACTCCTGGTGTCCAACTGAAGAACTCTCAGCACGAGTGGTCTCGCTTGGCGCAATCTTCTAAATGCACCACTGATCACTGCAACATGATCTCCTCTTTTAATTAATGATTATAGTTAATTGTCAAGTTGCTTTGAATTTATGATTATCGTTAATTTAGAACACTGTTTCCCAAGTCATTTCAGAAAAGAACAAAAAAAAAGTCATATTATTTGGACTGGATTTGAACCCGGAACTACCCGGTGCTAGTAGGAATGGCTACTTACCACTAGACCACTGAAGAACAAGACCACGCATAACTAAATATTTAATAGAGCCTTGCATAGAATATCACTGATCTGCAGTGATTAGGCCTAAGCGCTGATTTTAAATGGTTAGCTTTTTGTTAAGGTTTGGTGATCGACCTTTTCCATTCACTTTCTAAAATTATATTTTAGCGAGTAATTATATATGCTTACTACAGGGTGTAGAATAAGCGCACGAATTAAATTGTTTAAAAATTGAGTTTTTGTTCAACCAGAGATATGGTGGACTAGTGGTCAGAAGAGAGGATTAGAAAGCGAAGTTTCGTAGGTTCTTGTCCTGTCTGAACATTAATAATTGTCCTTTTACAACAAAAATGCTGACTTCCCAGAATTTCTTTCAGACTGTTAGTGTTCTAAATTAACTATAAACATAAATTCAGAGCAACTTGACAATTAACGATGATAGTAAATTCAGAGGGGATACTGGGTTGATCAATAACCACATAACAATAATAACAGTAGTGAAATTGAAGAAGTCCGATTGGTGAAACTGGTAAACCAATATAAAAATTATGATGGATCCATCCATTCTCTCTATCTCATCTATGATTTCAAGAGAGATATATTAATTTGTATTATTGTGAGCCACGGCCTTGATAAGCCTAGGTGGTTTTGGGGCAAACAATGGTTAATATGTTTAAATAAATAAAAAAAATTCAAGAGAGACAAGTGTCATGAAAACGTTTGTTTGAGAGACGTTCTAGTGGAACCACTAAAATTTTCATCGACCGTCTTTCAGGAAAAAACTTGGCGATAATTATAAACAAATTACGAGGAATTCAATTTAAAATTGTCCGGAATGACATACCATCCAAAATCAAGTGTCTTGCCGTTTAGCTGAAGATTCAAGCACCATACAATATTTGCTTCCACAAACTTTAGTGGTTCACTAGACGTCTTTTTGTTTTTGTTCCCGGTAATTCTGTTTACTTATTCACTGTTGTGTTTTCCGGAACGGATAATAAAAGTAAACAATTACTAAATCATAACTATGTTGCGCTTCAAAAAATATTTCTCACTTAACTAATATCAATAGACAATTACTTCGATAAGCCTAAATTTTTCATTGATGTTAACAGCAAGTTTTCATACGTTTCAGATACTGCAATATTTCGGATGAGTATAGCAAAAGAAGAAATAATTCTATTCAAATTTAAAAATGAGTTAAATATCCCAAGCAGTATGAATAATTTGATAATCATGTACGCCCTTTGTAAAATCAGCAATTATGATAATTAAGTTGTTATTATTTTCCTTTAGGAACTTTTAGTTGCTAATCTTAATCACGAACATAATTTATTTTTCTAGAATAACTTATATTAAGCTAAATTTATCCAGTTTTGCACGCCACCTTAGTTACCCTTCCAAAATCTAAACCCTCAATGCTAGACGTAGTAAAGTGTAAATAAGATCTATTAAAAATAATAATAATTGATGTTCTAGAATGTGTTGACATATATTCTACAAACTTAATGTGGGCAGGTGGAATTTGATGACATCTTTAAAACAACACTTCTGAACCTATTACCCTATTCATATATGCCACCAAACGAAAGTCGATTGAGTGTTCTTCGGAGTAAGCACAACGAAAATGGAGAGCAGTTATGGAGAAGGGAACGTAACAAACTCGGTGAACCAAACGACGACTTCCTTAACGTCTGGCATTGCTGAATTTCATTCCGCTTTAAACGTTTTTCTTTCCATCATCGCATCTCTGGGAAACGTTCTTATACTGATTTCTCTTCGTAAGGTAACTTCTGTTTATCCACCAACAAAATTGCTGTTTCAAAACCTGGCAATCAGTGATCTTTGCGTTGGTCTCATTTCACAGCCCCTTTTCGCCATTAGACTGCTGAACGATGCAAAAACGATGCGCTTGAAAATCATATTCTACATTAAAATACTAAACATCGCTTCAAAATTTACTCTGTGTGGAGTAACGCTCCTCACATCGACCGCCATAAGTGTGGACAGGCTTCTTGCCTTGCTGTTGGGGTTAAGATACAGACAGGTTGTAACATTACCGCGCGTTCGAGTAGTGATAATTTCTGTTTGGCTGCTTGGTGTCTTAGTCACAGTATAACCGAGCTGATATGCCTGATTGCTATTGTACTTTGTGTGGCCATTTCCGTGTTCTCTTACTTGAGAATCTTTCTTAGCCTGCGACATCAGCAAGCTCAAGTCCATGGGCACCCTCAGCGAAGACCACCTTCTGGAGGAGGCTTTCCCATAAATACAGCACGGTATAAGGAAACCGTTCCAAGCATTGCATGGGTGCAGCTAGCTTTAGGCATCTGCTACATTCCGTATGTTATCTGTATTGCAATAATTGTGATGACAGGATCTACAGGATTAAAAGGATATTACGCTTGGACATCCACAACAACTCTTCTTTACTTAAACTCGTCTGTAAACCCGATCCTGTACTGCTGGAAAATAAAGCAGGTGCGGCAAATAGTGAAGGACACAGTAAAACAATTCCGTTGTTTCTCCCGCTCATCGCGATAAGGGACAGACAATAAGCAATGACTTAATTGTTATTTTTCTGAAAGCTTATACTCTGAATTTGTAGAGTGGCTCAGAAGTAACTTTTTACGCCGGAAAGATGACTTTGTTTAGTGGGTACCTAGGCTGGCAGTTTTCTTTTGTACAGAGTATTTTATCAATTTTAGAATTCCGCTGTTGTATACTCGCCATTGGTACAGGCAGTACAATACACGATTAGAAATTATAAACACCCTTGTCACAGAAGCCCAAACATCGACGGCGGCGATGGAAAATAAAACGTGGTGGCAAATTATAACTACTCGCTATTTTTAGCTGTTCCACGATTATTCCAGCTTGTTTAACTAATTATGTTAAATGTGCGCGAATTATGCAAGGACGGACTTATTGACTTTGAACAGCGTCAAAGTAAAAAATAAAGCTAAAAGAAATGAAGACCTTAAGTTTATAGATGTGCTCGCATTTTAGAGAAAACTGGAATTTTCGACATTTCGGGTTGTTGTTTTGCAGATAACGGCACTGGCCAGATGATCATGAACCAAATATAATGAAATGGATGTGCAGAGGGATTCTTTTTGCTTATTAAAGCTATTTTTGTGGCGTCCTCGTCGCCGTTGTTGGTCACCTATGCCGTGGTTTCTGCACTTGCGCTAGTCAACCCTCAAGTTTCAAACGTTTTGGCTTTTGTCTGTACTGCTTTCCAAACCAATTTGAAGAAGGTTTTCAGTCCAAACCATTCTATAAAAATGATGCAATTTTGGTGTCGCAAAAAGCATTGTTAATGAACTCATTTCATATCTGCTAATCTGCCCACTATGCAGTTTTCTTTGACCTCAAGAGTCTATTATCGCTTCTGATTGGTAAATAGCAGGGCTCTAGTTAGTTGCAAGCACTAAATAGTCCATAATCCATTTACCACCTGGCGAGTACTGATGAATGCGGGTTCCCAGTGAACAAATGATTGTGCATCCAATTTTCGCCTCGTACTAATTGCTTTAAACGTAAACAATCACGCCATCTGCAAAAAGACACACAAACAACCCGCAGTACTTTTAAGACCGCAGAAAGCCGATTGACGTCTAGTTACTAAAAGACAAGCAAGCAAGGAAACAGACCCCGTGAATAAAACGTCTACCGAAACCACAAATAGCTCTGTTTCAACGTTTGTCAATAACCTGCTTGTTTGCTTTTTTCTAAAGCATAAACTAATTGAGCGGCACCACAAGTAACCTCTTTTAATATTTTCTACGCGTCATGGAAACAAATTTTCAAGGAAAATTTCATGCGTGTATGTTGCTTTGCTTTCATAGATCTTTATAGGTAAAACACTGAAATTTGATCAAATTTCCCGTAAAGACGCGAATTACGAGAATTCTCTGAATGTTAAAAACCGGTATTTTGACTTAACGCATTATAAAGTAAAAGTGTTTTCCTTAAACAATAAGAGAAAATATGAATACTTATTGCATGAACTGCTTTATTTCTCCACCTACTTTTACGGTGACCATGCATGTTGGTGTCCCCAAGAGTGAAGCAAAAATGAGGGAACCAAACTAAACCTTGTACTTTCAGAAAATTATAAATTTGATATAACTTTGTTGGTAATCGTATTATAGAGCCAGACGTTTATGTTACCTACCGTTTCACGCTTTGTTTCTCAATGTTATTCATGGACACAAACTAATTTTATCATATAATTGAGAACCAAGGTTAAAAGTTAAACATTTGACGAAACAAGGCGAAATACAGGTAACTGAATAGTTCAAAAATTTAAACCTATATTTAATATTGACTTGAGCCTCATTCCTGAATCGAAATTGTCTGTGCTTCGATTAACTCAGAACAAAACGGTTGCTATTTGCACGTATGAAAGCAATACTGATAGCAAAACGCTAACAATTTGTCCGTGGACTCCAGTGTTACAATAGGCTAGTTTCGAATTGTGGGAGAACAAAAGAACAGAGTCGAGGTTGAGGGGAATAATTTGCATTTTCCTTTGTTTTTGACAAAAGAAAATGCAAATTATTCCCCTCAACCTCGACTCTGTTCTTTTGTTCTCCCACAATTCGAAACTAGCCTATTGTCATCTTCGCAGCATTTCACGCGACAGCCGATTGAGAAACCACGCCTCAGCCTGTCTGCGCACGTGGGAACTCGTGCGGAATCCCTCTGGTAGATTTTGCATTCGTACTCACTTGCGCATGTCTTGAAAAAGTTGTTATTCTTGAACACCATTTCTCCTTGAATGCATCTGTCTTCCCCGATCTCACAGTCTTTTATTATCATCTTACCACGGCAGTCTTCCCAAGATGCGTGCGTGAAGCATTCGAAACACTCTTTCGCTAAGGATTTAAACGGAAAAAGGTTGTTTCAAATTTATAAAGCCATTTTAGTTCTTAGACTACTTTAACTATTATCATTATCATTATCGTTATAGTTATCGTTATCGTTTTTCGTGTTCATCATCGTTATCTTTTTCGTTATCGTCAGTTTGTTATTGTTAGCAGCAGCGCTAGCATGCAGTAGTAGTAGTAGTAGTAGTAGTAGTAGTAGTAGTAGCTGTAGCCGCAGTTGTACTATAGTAGTAGCAGCAGCAGCAGCAGCAGCAGCAGCAGCAGTAGTAGTAGTAGTAGTAGTAGTAGTAGTAGTAGTAGTAGTAGTAGTAGTAGTAGTAGTAGTAGCAGCAGTAGCAATTAGGGCAGATGTTTCGTTTCCCTCCTGTATGGATCGGTTTAAAGGTCCACTAGTCTCACTCTCATTATTTCTTGCAGTATTTATCGAGTCAATAACAGGAACCACTGCTGGTTATGTGCAAAGACAAAGAAAACAGTCTATAATTTAGACTATTGCTCGTTATTTCCCTTCGTTAGTTAACTATGATCGAGGCAAAAAGCAACCGAAATGTCACTCACTGGACAAGGCTTTTTTTAAATACTGCAAAACAAAGAGCCCGCATATATTCTTTCTTACTTTGGATTTCTTAAATAAACCAAGGAGTAAGAACCTCAATTATTAAATTTACTCAGATTATACCGCAAGGAACCAATAAAGCAGATCATTTTCTTTCGAACGAAATCATTCATTCTGAAAGTTACTCCATAGTTCCAACTACAGACTCAAAATTGAGAACATTATATTTTACATTATCTTGGATCAGTGCCACGGAAAACAGACTTATGTTTATGCAAAGTGTTTTGGCTTTGTGCTACTGAAGTTAGTCGTAAGAAGAAGACATCACAGTGGGAACTCATTCCTATTTCAGACTCTTTTTTATCACTCTGAAATTTGGCGAATTAAAACACTTAACATTTATTTTTAGTATTTCACATAAAAACTCAAGACTTTATAGAGAACGTTGTCTTGACTTTAGTCCCTTGATTACAAATACAACCTTTGTTCTGATATTTTAATATCATGATATCTCTAAACAGGAACTGACAAAGAAGCCTCTTGTGCCGTTAAATTTTAAAAGTTAGAAACAATAACATGCTTGCAATTTAAGAATGACTTTTTGGAATAACATGTTTTCGTTCAAGAACTCTGCCGAATAAATATTGAAACTGAATCTTCTTACAAGCATAAAAGTAAAAGCTTCCCTGTAGGGCAATTCATGATAACAGCTCGGCTCGCCAATACATTTATGAATTAAGATTTATGTCTTTGAATAATCCATGACATTCATATGTTTTGCGATGCGATTTAGAAGTCCGATTTGCTTCTGTTAATTTGTTTGGTTAATTTCCTATAGTTAACGTTGTTTGAAAAAAAAAATGTCGTCAATGTTATAGGCCCCTTAAAAATAACCTTGTTAGTGAGCATATCATCAAGGACTGCAAAGCACCTTTCAATCGAATATTAGCCACTTTTGTTAATAGTTCTTGCTTACTGCTGACGTTTTATCCAAATGAAACAGTGGTACAAACTGAATAAATACACTTAAATATGTTTTCTTACCAACTCACCTCTGACAGCTCGAGGAGAGAGCACGATAAATATTACCAGGCCCAAAAAGTACATTTTGGCAGGTTTTCAGCTGGACGTGTCCGTAACCTGAACTGTTAAGTAAGAGTATAAGAACCTACCGCTATCGAAATTTTGCAAATACAAGATCCATAAACCACTGGAGACTGGAATAAAGGAGTAGTATGACCGTGTCATGCCTTTAGTTTTCAGTCGCCTAGCAACCAGTGGAACGCTAGTGATGCAAAAATAAATGGGGTCAGATTCTGTTAAAAAAGTAAAAGATGTGCGCACTTTTTTCCTTGAACTGAGTATGGTGGTTTTTCTTTTACTCACTGAGAAATTAGAGCTATTCATATCGACATAAAATAATTGCGCTCTGGTGTTTATTTCTTTCGCTCACCCCCCTGCCTTCACTCGTTGATGTGATGTCTTCGATTCTTCTTGGTGATCATTTCTGTTATTCTCGTGCCTGTTTACATGATTTTGTGTTGATATTGCAAGGAGAAATTTTATACTGGTAATGGAATACTACTTAGACAATGTAATTTATTCCAATATGACTTTTATTGACTTTCTTCAACTATCAGTTGGCAGCTATAGACTTGATCTTTGCTTTTCATTTTGTGACATGAATCTTTGAAACAGGCTCAATGAAATTCTTACAAAATTAAAAGATCCCCAATTTTAACCGAAATCATCTTGCAATCATACCCCGAAGATGGTCTCACTCGCCGACGAGAAAACAAAAGGTTTATAGAAACCGAGCATAGACGTCGCAACAGGCTAGTCCATCATTGTCACCTTCACTGCTATTCGCCAAATCCTCCCCGTACCACAGACGCAGCTCCTGCCCTTTAGTCACTGACGGTGGGTTGGAGAAAACAGACAGCACGATTTCGGGAGAGAATGAGTTATATCCCAGAATGCTGGACCACTTGTGGGTGCTGTCTCTGATGAACTGGCTTGCCGGAAGAAGCATCTTGTTGGATGACGTTGTTATGACGACGTCAACTTTTTCTCTCAGACCATGGTAAATACTGCAACCCCAATACGACCAGAAGGAGGCACTGTTTTTGTCACACGTCACGTAACCGTACATATGAACCAATTTTATTGAGACCAGTTTGCCAGCAGATGGAACGACGAACTTGCCAAACTGGTTATTTCTGGCACCAAAACAAACGGGGGCAGTATTCATCTTGATCCACGGATCTGAGTGAAAATAAAACTTTTAAGCACATTTTCAAGGACGTTAAATATAGAATATTTCACGCGCTCATAAGTATTTCGCTTCGTAGAGAGCTGGACTTCTGCGCTAGCTGTCGGGATATGAAGTTCGACAGTAACGTTTCCAAGCCTTTATTGAATATTCTCATCGCGCGTCACAAGAAATTATAAATGTAAAACAAGAAATCTAAACAAGCTCAGTGTCCGGCCTTAACCTAATTAGTTACAAGGTCGTTGGCGCATTGACAGAAGCTGATTTGTTGCTGTTTAAGCGAAAGTAAACTGTTATGATCAGAAGACAGATCCTTTGTTACAATGCGTAGTTCATTGACTGAAAAAGTTTTGAGAAGAATAGATGTTTGATAACAAATTTAGACACTTGATTTCCTCTTTTGTCTTTAAGTTTTGTCATGAATAATTGAAGCCACAAACGATGACCCGTAGTCAACGTGCGAAGTCGGTTCCGATCCAAATTTACAGCCAATTATTCCTCGTTAAACATATTGTATGCGTGAGGTGTATAAAGTAACTTACCCCTATTTTGGGAGGCTGGTATCTTGTCCAATCTTTGCGTTAATTCTTTGCCAAGTTTCTGGACGTCTTTTTGCAACAAACGAACACTCAAAGGTACTGAAAAATTAATCAAGCAGAACGTGAAAATTTCAATAGATCTAAATGTCGGCTTGCAAATCAGAAGAAACAGATAATTTAAACGAACATTGCTTGACCGTAAGAAGGGCACTTTCACATGGCCGCATTATTTAGATTTCTTATCAGAGAAATGGGTCAGTATCTTTCTTAGATTTTGAATGTAATGGTTTTTGACAATGTTAACAAAGAGAGTGCTCATTGACCACAAACATCCGCTCGGATAGAATAATCAAACTCTAAAAACGCAGTTTACAATTTGGCTTAAAATTAAGTTCGATTCACTCATTAGACTGGAATTATCTCAGTATGGCCAATCCAAGTGGTATTTCAGTTTAGCAGAAAAAAAAAAATAGGCTGCTTTAAAATAACAAGAGATGGAAAATCATTCTTTTTACCATTGTTAAATTTCTTGTCCAAGTGTTCGATTATTTCCTTCTTCATTGCCTCAAGTTCTTTCTTCAGGGTTCCACCGATTTCCTTCATGGCAGCTCCCAAATTACAGTTTTGGTTCACCACAACTTTACCATCGCTTTTCTTGCTACCTCCTGTGCGATTCTTCACTCCGTTCGACGAATTATTCGCAGCGACTGCACAGAGCGAAACGCTCAGCATCAAAACCAAATTTGCCTTCATGTCGGCCAGGAGAAAATTTTATTCGTTGAGAGTTTAACCGTAAGGGTATGTTTGTACGCCAAACACAAATGATGCAATCTTGCTGTTGCTTGAAGACGTAGGTCTCCCATATTTTGAGATTTGAACGTGTATTTATAACGAGAACTGAAAGCTAATTTTATCTCTCGATGACAACTGATTATTCAGTAAATCGTACGCACAATGCTGACTGTAACAATAGCGCATGATGGATAGATTTAATAAACTAACGTCTCATTTAATAAGCTGGGGAATCGCTGAGCTACTAATATGTACTGAAGGAGATTTCGCCGTTAATGAACTGCGAAGTAACTGACCCATTCATATATAGAGAAATATTTCGTCGTTACTTAATAAACGTGACTGTGAAGTGACCGGTCCACTTATGTATATAGAGCAATATTTCTCCATGAATAAACACTAAAAGTCACTGATCCGTCCACATATCAATCAATCAATCAATCAACTATTTATTTCATAATGTACAATTGTTACAATTTTTACAAACAAAAATAAAAATAATAATATAAATATTTAAGCATACCGGCGGGTAGCAAAGGCTAATCTAGGCCGGTACGCTTGGAGATGGAAGTTACAGTTACTTAGTGATTTCAAAATAAGAAGTAAGTTACAGATAAGTTTAGTTAATAAATGATTACACATAACGAGTAAATAAAAGTATTTATGCTATTATAGGTGATTAAATAACTATAATTAGCCTAAACTGTATATATACTTATTAGACTATCTATGTTGAGATCTGGATAGAGAAGGATTTCATTTTTAGGATAACATATACAGAGGAATATTTCGCATTTAATTAACTGCGAAGTCACTTTCGCTTTTAAATACTCTCGCTCTATATACATAATATTTTTACTCGAAACCATATTCTGTATACAATTGAAATTAACTAAATTTGTAAGTTATATTATTCATATACAAACGCATTGTAGTCGTTAATTAATCCAAAGTCGATAAACAAAAGCACATGAGAATTTTCAAGGGCAGGTTTCGAGAAGCGTTGTAGATCGGTTTTTGAGCATCGAATGAAAGTTAAGTTTGCTTTGGTTTTTTATATTGCTTCTCTCCGATTGACCAGAAAACAGAAAAAAAATATCGCGCCACTTTCTCAACCAATGAGAATCAAAGCCAAAACCAATCGCGATTTACACGCGCACATTTACATCCCGCGCTTTGCGCCGGTTACGTGAAGTTCCTTCGAATTCTGATTGGCTCATTGCACTGTTTTGGTCTTTTGTGATTGGCCAGAGTAATTGCTTCGGTTTGGTTATACGACACTCAACTGAAAACCGCTTTATATACATGCATGCAAAAAAAGCTGCTTAGTAACCGACTCAAAACATTTGGTAATAAGATAGACATTGAAGATCAAGAGGGAAATCTTAATTTCCTGGCACTAAACTGATGTGTTCGTATGGGAAATTACAGCCCGGTTACTGAGATGAAAAAGTGGTGACGTGACCCACTGTCGCGCCATTTGGATAAACTCAAAGATGCGTTTGGAACAGTAAAATGTTGCAAAGATTTTTCAGTTTTCCTGCAAAGTATTTAATACTTGCATGCTCTGAAACTGTTTGCCGTTGTCTATGGGCAGCAATGACGAGGAGGAAATGGATTTCAACTTGAAAAAAGTTAGTTTAACAGTTTTCAAGTTTTGCCACTGAGTCTTGGAAAAATCACTGTAAAATAATGCTCGTTTCCTTTCTTCCAAAAAAATGATTTGAAAATTAATCAACCTTTTAGTGTTGCTTGGCCTATATCCTATTCATATAATAGAAAAAGTTATTACTTCTTCACAATTCATGAAACCAACTTATAATAGGAATTGTCGTGTGAAAGGTCGTTTGTCTCGTTTGATTTCATTTGATTAGATTTGTTTCGCAGCCGAACGATTCTTTTTTTTAATACCTTCACAAATGCGCTGCTAACCATTCGCGAACTGACTAAGGGAAATTTGTCAAATCAAGTTTGTTTTCAGCATTTTGTTGTGACCGAGATCGGAGATAATTCTCTGTGTTAGGTCGTAGAATAATTACCTCTTTTTAAGGAACTAAATTTATTTGAACGGCATTAAAGTAAAGAAAAAAAAAAAACGTTTGCTACCATGTGCTCACGTTCTCGCCAAAACCTAAAATTTGGTCATATCACGTTGCTCTGTGTTTTGCAGAGGACGGCAAAGAAATTTATTAAGATGTAAAACGGCAAGTGCAGAGCTATTGTTTTTGCTCATTAAACCTATTAATATGCTTTGTGACGTTCTAGTTTTTGACGTTCCCGTCCTCGTTTCTTAAACTTTCTGTGGAAAATATAATAAAGTTGTCTT
>JAEMWC010000565.1:395000-442500 GCA_016490735.1 Pachyseris speciosa | reverse complement strand
ACACAAGTGAATAGTGCTTTTCGCGCGCTCTGATTGGTTAGCTCGGAGGTGATTAGCAAGTACTATTCACCTCCGAGCAGCCGGCGCGCGAGATTTTACAATTTCCGACCGCTTGTCGGTAAATTGTCACACACAAAGTAATGTTTTGGTCCGCTAATTATTCAGCTTGTGTGGTATATACTAAAACAATTATTCACCTCAGTGTCGGTGAAAGTGGTGGATATTTACCTCGCCGCTTCGCGGCTTGGTAAATATCCACCACTATTCACCTCCACTTCGGTGAATAATTGTTAATTATTATTATTATTATTATTATTATTATGATGATGATGATGATGATGATGATGATGATGATGATGATGATGATGAACTGAGATGAAGGGAAGTCGCAAAGTAATGTGTTCGTAGCTTTGATAACATCGACGTCGAGCCTAATAGTGCTTTAGTTACGCCGAGATGGAGATCCATGATTCAAGATGCCGTGATATGGTCTCCCCACTGTTTTGCCTTTCTTTTCCGTAGGGTTATTTTGAGTTTACCGGCGGTCTGCGTTGCGATCCTGAAAACCACTGGAGTTACTGTGATGGTGACGAGAACAGAGCTTTTAAATGTGAACTTGAAAATGGATTGAAACCGGCAGGTGAGAAACAACAAAGTAGGGAAGCAAGCGAACACTGAAACGGCCTGATTATGAATTTTGTTTCAGTTATCAAATAGCACTGATGGCAATGAGTACTCTTCGTGGGAAATTAACGTTGTCAGTCAGCGTCTGCTTGTTTCCCCATCTACACTGTACTAAAACTTTATTTATACACGGTACAATTTAAAGCTGCAAGCTTGTGGGGCCATGTGGGAGGTCAGAGAACAATGTCATTTAAATTCTTAAGGGAGGACCTTATGTCAATCCGCTGTTTCTAACTTTTCGTAACATTTTTTGAAAGTTGGTATGATGTCCAACCGACGTAATTCAGTGTAGATGTAGATGTCTAACTCTAATTAACAAAGAAGCAAGCAACAACAATAACAAAAACAACCTAGAACCACACAGGGCCGTCTACGTATGTTGTGATGCTATCCAAAACTGTTGATTATATAAGGATACTTCACAAATTAATGTGATCAAGTAAGCTGAAGCCACTCAAAAGGCACTAAGGCCACAAGGTAGCGGGCATTACCCCTTAAATCTATCAAAGCAAAGATTGAGCCCAAGCATTAGCAGCCATGGACAGCTGTTTCGGCCTTGTTAGGCCTCGTCAGCATGGCATAGCTAATGCTCAGGCTCAAGTACCCACATATCCATAAAACAAGCAATGAAAACGTAAAGCTTGTGGGATGTGGCTGGAGTGACAAGGATACTTCACAAATTAATGTGATCAAGTAAGCTGAAGCCACTCAAAAGGCACTAAGGCCACAAGGTAGCGGGCATTACCCCTTAAATCTACCAAAGCAAAGATTGAGCCCAAGCATTAGCAGCCATGGACAGCTGTTTCGGCCTTGTTAGGCCTCGTCAGCATGGCATAGCTAATGCTCAGGCTCAAGTACCCACATATCCATAAAACAAGCAATGAAAACGTAAAGCTTGTGGGATGTGGCTGGAGTGACAAGGATACTTCACAAATTAATGTGATCAAGTAAGCTGAAGCCCGCTACCTTGTGGCCTTAGTGCCTTTTGAGTGGCTTCAGCTTACTTGATCACATTAATTTGTGAAGTATCCTTGTCACTCCAGCCACATCCCACAAGCTTTACGTTTTCATTGCTTGTTTTATGGATATGTGGGTACTTGAGCCTGAGCATTAGCTATGCCATGCTGACGAGGCCTAACAAGGCCGAAACAGCTGTCCATGGCTGCTAATGCTTGGGCTCAATCTTTGCTTTGGTAGATTTAAGGGGTAATGCCCGCTACCTTGTGGCCTTAGTGCCTTTTGAGTGGCTTCAGCTTACTTGATCACATTAATTTGTGAAGTATCCTTGTCACTCCAGCCACATCCCACAAGCTTTACGTTTTCATTGTTGATTATATAATCCTTTTTTGCTGTTAGGGAGATCGCAGTTGACCAATCAGCATCCACCTCAGCCCATACCTGAAAGAATGTACGACTGCGGAGATGGGTTTTACGACCCTAGGAAACGAACTGTTATCGACTACAACCACGCTTTTCTTAGGAATACAGGTTATGAAGAAGTTTCTTGGATTTTCGTTTCAATGATTAGTCCGTATGTTTTTATTTAAAACCGCATCAGAGGATACCGGCCCAGGTGGTCGATCATAACGGCCGTTATAAAATTTGAATTAAAGACGTACCATTTCTATGCTCATTTTAATTTGGTTTTATCAACTGAGTTGACGAGGTAAGTGGCTATTGTAACGACATTCGACAGCTGTCATTTCGGGATCTTGTCCTTTGTCAGTGCCAGCGCTTGAAGTTCCAGCTTTTGATCTCTCCCTCTTCAGCCGTCTTCACATTGTGTTGTCAACTCAGTTGATGAAGACAAACATGTAGAGATTTTTCACTAGAGTTCCCTAAGGAGCTAAGCAGAAGCTTCTGACTTAAGCCCCTCAGCCATGAAGTTTTTGCTACTGCCCCCTGTAATAACTTTGGTTTAAACCATCACACTGAGATATTTCACCCACTGACACGAATTATATGACTCAATGTTTCATTTGATGTTGACTAGTTCCTAGGC
Organism: Pachyseris speciosa; assembly: GCA_016490735.1. Lineage (NCBI taxonomy): Eukaryota > Metazoa > Cnidaria > Anthozoa > Scleractinia > Pachyseridae > Pachyseris > Pachyseris speciosa. The sequence goes on along the minus strand of JAEMWC010000565.1, from coordinate 439,814 downwards.
TTCTCTCAGTTTCTTATCGGTTTGGGTCACGTGGTCTGCGATAATCCTGCATCACCTAAAGGAATTGATGGTGAGAGCCTGGGAGAAAGCCGTACACGAACTAGGCAACATTATTAATTTTGATGATGATGACGACGACGCGATGATGATGGTGGTGATGATGATGATGGCGGCAGCAATGATAACGATTGATGATGATGACGGCAATGATGGTGATGATGATTATTATTTGCAGAGATTTGTCATCAAAAGTGAAGAAAGAAGACCTTTGCAGGATACACAGACACATCCACACACTGCAGAGAAAGAAAGGCTAATATCACCACAACTTGTTTTTTGTTTTGTTTTGGCAGACGAGAAGGAGCATAACTGGATTGTAAAACACTGCAGGAAGGCCTGGGACGAGCCTGTTGGCACAAAGAAAATTCACTGAAATCCACCAACAACACTGTTTTAATGTCCACAACTGTAAATATTCAGAATAAATAAAAAGGAAACAGAGCAATACATGTACGTGTAAACGTTGACAGTTGTGTTCCACTTAGAGGCAACGTCTGAAGACTTCCATACATGTATGGTAGTGAAGGTCTGACCACTTGAACAAGGCTCATGCTGGATAAGAACTCGAAATCTTTAAGAGTTTCAAGAATAGTAGAGGTATGCCTGTATTTTGGGAGGTTTTCCTAAGGATTTGCTGGGGTAAGCCAAACACGTGAAGCGCATGAGGCTTTACTATCCACCCCCGTCCCCCTCCCACCAAAAATGGAGTACTGGCGTAGACTGGTACCCTTTCACACAGTTTTGGATACAAATGACGAATGACCTTTTCTTCTCACTGCCTTGATACATCAGCACTCTAATGAAGGACTGATGCATTCACCACTAAACCACTCTAGCCACACAACTGCTGTAGTGCAATGAAACCCAACTTTATTTTCAGTCATAATCAAAACTGAAATAAACCCTATGGTCGGATTTAGATTGACATCATGAAGAAACAGCACAGCTGTACTAATGATATTGTCAATGTTTGAACTCACAGGGTGTGAGACCATAGAACAACACAACATGTCAGAAATCTAAGGTGGCCATTTGCATAAGTGGTAAAATTCCTCATAGGGGACACTTTTTCAAAAAATTATAATATGCTATGAACAATGCTGTGGTATCCTTTGTGATCACGTTTAGAAAAATTTACCATCACAGTTACAAGTTCTATAGTCCCAAAATCCAAAAGTTTTAGTCCTTTACAATAATGAAAAGACAAAAAGATGTTAAAATGTATCAAAAGATGCTGGCATATATTGAAAATATGTTTCAAAATTATGTCAATCAAAGGACTCTTCCTAATTTGAACAGGGGAGATTCTAGAGCTAAAGTGCACAAACGAGCTGAATGCTTGAACAAGGTAATGCACATTGTATTAATGTACAGATATGGAAAGAAAAATACTCTTATTCACTGAATTAGTGTCCATGCAGAAAAATATTGAAAATTGAAATGCAAAAAAGAAAAAAATGCATTATGTTCTGGAGTAAATTTGTTTATGACACATAAAAAAGATCAGGTAACATGCTCTACTTTCCATAAGAAAAAGTAATGCATATTAATTATTTTTGTATTACCCCAGATCAGTTCCAAGGTTGTACCAGTAATTTAGTTTCCGACTCAAATAATGATGAAATAAATTAAGATCACAAAATCAGTTTAGAAAAGAAGGCAGAATGTTCTAACCCCTTCATTTGATACAATGATAGAACAGTCTTGGGCTTGGAATTTTGCACAACTCTGGAACTTTGAAAGTGTCAAAGTTAGTATGATACCCAAAGATGAAAAGGAAAGAAAAAAGCATTGAACTCTACATTTATAAAAATTCCCGAAATACAATTTTGGTGGCCCAATTACTGTAAGTCATGATTTTTAAAAAAGAAAAAAAAAACTTACGATAACTTACATGTAAAATGCATGAATTGTAAGGCATTGTAAAAAGTATGAGTCAAGTAAAAATCATTCAGTAATTCACACTATGGGAGTGACTGTACATGTGGAACATAAAATTCATGTTACTACAGTCTGTACATGTACAATATTACATGCTGGCTGGATGCTTTAACATAATTATTCAAGTTCTACTCAGGAAAAGAAAGTGGGGACAATTATATTATTAACTTTTGCTATGAAATGGAGCTAAAAAGAAAACTGTTTCAGAAAATACTATCCATGTACAGTGTACCCAGGGCTACGGAAAGACAAGGGAACTTTCTGAAAGGGGTGGGGGGAGGTGGGTACAAACTCAAACAACACAACCTTTTATCTGAATGGCTTAAATCCTAATACTGTTGCACAGAATGTGGCCAAATAAAACAATAAGTTAAGTCATTAAAAGTACTGTATACACTGTAAGAAGGCTAGCTGTACATCAGCACTGCAGCAATGACAGATACAGCTCCCACAACAAACAATATGCTCGGTACAAAATTAAACATGTACACTGATACCGCACTAGAAAGAACTATTGCACAGGATGTAGCAAATCCCTTGGTAATGCAGGACGCATATTTCAAGATCAATGAAACAATTATGCCACCAGCGGATGCAAACAAGATAACCAAACCCACAACAAAATCATAGCCATGAAAGAATCCCATCTTGGCAATTTCAACACCATCTTGGTAAACAACTCCAATTAGTCCAAGTAAAATTCCAACCGTGTACAGCTGTGCATTTGAGACCCAAAAAGATGTGCGCCTCTGTCTTTTGAATATTTTCTCCATGTAAACACCAGCAAAACCAGATACCAACGAAGCAGCAAGGACTGCACCTAATCCGAGAATCACTGATTGTTCCATTTTCACAGTTGCTGTAGCACTGTTAGTACTTGGCAATATGTTGGCCTGAACAGAGGTATGCATATCAATTTGTACCATCATAACACCCAGTGACAGGAGAATCAGAGAAATCCATTTGGTTCTTGTGAGTTGTTTGTTGAGTAGGGCAATGGAGAAGACTGCAGTGCTGATTATTTTAAGCTGGTTTGTGACCTGAAAAAGAAGGCATATATAAAATCAATTCCTGCCAGTTTGTCTCCATGAATTAGCTGAGAATAAAGCTCCTATGTACAATATGGCCAAACAAAATTGAAGGGACATACGGTACATGTACATGCACACTGTAACTGTGAACACCCCGGAACACCCCGGAACACCCTGGAAACCGGAACAGCCGAAAAACCCTGGAACACCGAATTTGACGGTGTTGTTTTGTTTTCCAATTACAGACCATGTAAAAAATAAAATGTAAATGTAATTTAAAGATTGATGAGTAACCAGGGGGCATAGTTGAAAAGTTAAAAAGACGTTCTCTGGTTAAAAGTAAAAAAAAAACACGAGCTATCGATTGCCAGCCGGTCTGCAAAACTTTAAAAAGTGAGGTGTAAAAAGCGGAGGTAAAAATATATATGCACAAAAAGGTGAGAAAATAACGAACGGATATAGATAAATACAATAACACAAAAGGAAGAAATACTAGTGTGACAATGAAATGCTAATAACATGGATAAGATCACAATAAGATTGAGTATTGTCTTTATAGACAACGTTCGTTTGCCGATCTGATGGGGGTCTTGATTTAACTTGTGATGAGAGTTAAAGTCCAGGTATCTGTCAGTGTGTGTGGGCTTTCGATAGACATCGATAGTCACTGCCCCATTCTTCCTGGTTATCAAGGTGTCGAGAAAGGAAATTTGGCCATTGTTCTCAGTTTCAATGGTGAAAGATATCTCATCACGAGTTAAAACACAGAATAAGTACCACCTCTACCCTTCTAAATCGGGCACTCAACCTCCCGAGCACTGCTGAAGGAGTAAGGAAAGAGCTGACCCATGTTTCTAACGCGTTAAAATCAAATGGCTACCCATCAGCAACTATATCAAACATCTTAAAGAAGAAATCGACCCCTGAAGTCATCCCTTCCCTGAAGAGTTAGTGGGAATGTTCTTTAAGTGGACAGACCCACCAGACTCCCAAAATGGCTTCGCAGTTCTACTTTACATCAAAGGTGTCACTGAACCACTTACAAGAATTCTCAACAACAACGGCATCCAAGCCACCACCAGACGTTTAAGACCCTGCAACAGGAATTTGCGTCTCCCAAATCAAGACCCCCATCAGATCGGCAAACGAATGTTGTCTATAAAATCCCCTGTGCGGACTGCACATGGAATTACATGGGAGAAACGGGTAGATGTTTACACACTAGAAAAAAGGAACACATATGAAACACCAAAGTTTTTAAAAGCGGTTCCAATATTGCCAGCCATGCGTGGCTCAAAGGCCATCCTATTGATTTTGAGAATGCACGTGTCATCGACAGAGGCAATTCACGCGTAAGAAAAACGCTGGAATCCTGGCACACTGCAATTACTAACCAGGCAGACAATAATTCTAAGCAGTTGCCAAGACAATACTCAATCTTATTGTGATCTTATCCATGTTATTAGCATTTCATTGTCACAAGTTAGTATTTCCTCCTTTTGTATTATTGTATTTATCTATATCCGTTCGTTATTTTCTCACCTTTTTGTGCATATATATTTTTACCTCCGCTTTTTGCACCTCACTTTTTAAAGTTTGCAGACTGGCAATCGAAAGCTCGTGTTTTTTTTAAACTTTTAACCAGAGAACGTCTTTTTAACTTTTCAATTATGCCCCCTGGTTACTCATCGATCTTTAAATTACATTTACATTTTATTTTTTACATGGTCTGTAATCGGAAAACAAAACAACACCGTCAAATTCGGTGTTCCAGGGTTTTTCGGCTGTTCCGGTTTCCGGGGTGTTCCGGTGTTTCGGGATGTTCCGGTGTTCTGGTGTTCCGGGGTGTTCCGGTGTTCCAGTGTTCTGGGGTGTTCCGGTGTTCCGGGGTGTTCCGGTGTTCCAATGTTCCTGGTTTTAGTACATGCCGTACATGTACAGTATGTTAATCAAGCATGCGATAAAAAGCTTAGTGGATTTACATGCAGATGTAGAAAAAAAGGAATTGGTTCAAAAGAGACTGTTGTATTCATAAACTGAAGGGCTGAGAGCATAAACAGCCTATGTGTAATTTTAGGCTGTTTATCAATTTTCTTTGGAAATGAAACAAATTTTTACATATCACCTGCAAGCAATTCGATTCAAAAACATTGTCCGGTATTTTGATTCACTGATTTTTGTTTCATTTCCATGCAAAATCGAAAACGACGCAAAGTTACACAGAGGCTGTTTATGCTGTCAGCCCTTCAATCATTTGGAATCAAAAATCAACAATCTTTTCATGAGAAAATAATTTATAAGAGCATATCCAGTTACATGTAAGTTTCTATGGCATCTGCATTCATTGTAATAAAAGGGTCAAGGTCTTGAGGACAGTTACACTATAAATACAGTACATGTCTCCTGCTATCTCAAACACCCCAGGGAAACCCAGAATTGTTTGAAATAATGAAGTTCAAGATAGCCAGTGCTATAGTTATAATAATTATTACCCAACATTACTAATAAAACTAGCTCGAGCGTCCCATTAATCGAACTCAATAAAACTCAATACATTGGTAACCCCAATTACAGAACTGGATTTGATTGAGTTCATTAATCAAACACAATTGAACTCTCGCATATTACATGTATGATTTTGAGTGTTTGATTACAATAAAAAATTTCATGGAGTCAGATTACAGCTGTAGGTTCAATCGAGTTTGATTTGAGGCAGGATTGCATGGTGATTGTTTTTGCTAGAGTTCGATTGGGTTCAATTAGTTCATCAGAAATCGAATGCAATCGAACTCTCTCACACAAATTAATTTTTTCGGTTCGATTGTGTTCAATTATCAAACTAATGTAAGTGAGAAATTTTAAACTAGTTACAGTTTTCCTGTGGACTTGAGATAACCACAGTTCAAGAGAGCCATATTAATTTGAACATTAATAAAACAATTTAAAAACAATCTGGGTTCAATCTTTTATAATTACAAAAAGGAAGCCACCTAACTGCACTTTTCAATAACAAGCAAACTCTGGAAATCAAACTCCTAAACCACAATCTGGTTTAAGGTGTTGCTTCAGTGATTGTAGAGGTCAAAAACCTCATTCATGCACTTTGGCTGGCAAAAAAATTATCCCCTTTGTTGTATTTTTACAGTCTGTTGTTTCCCATAGTAATTATGATCAACTGTCAAAAAAGAAAAAAACCCCAGCAATAACAACAACTACAGGTAAAGACGCTGTTAGACTGTGCAATGTTTTGTGCAACTTGTCTACAGTGTAGCAATGCCATTGCGAGACAAGTTGCAGAAAACACTGTACCAAGTGAAACATACTTTGCAACTGTCAAAATCATTGGAAAACAAGTTGCACAAAGTCAAACCATTTCAGAAAGTAGAGTCAAGTTCTAGATACTTTCTGCAACAGTTTGTGCAACTTGTCTCGCAATGATTTTGGCCATTGCATAAGGTATGTTGTTACACTTGGTATGATGTTTTGTGCAACTTGTCTTGCAATAGCATTGCAAGACAAGTTGCACAAAACATTGCACAGTGTAACTGCACCTTAAACATACATTTACAGTAGCTGGATTCTGTACAATTAGAGTTCATGTATTTTTGAAAAGTAAAGTAATATGTATACAATCATGTACCTGAAATGTTGTTGATTCCAGATGCGTCATTGCAACGTAGACAAGATTATTCTGAATAACATACAGAACTGATGCTAGAGATAGTTTGAGGGTATCCAGTGGGTTCATTAGCAAATTGTCAACAAGAAATGATGTAAACTCTTTAAAATTTCTCTGCTGAAAAAATATCACCACCAAGGTCACTAATAGCTTTAAGACTTCCGCCAGAAAAACGGCTGTGGAAGCAAAGTACATTTTGTTTGGTCTTGTTCTGGAGTAGCGGAGAAGTGAGAAATAACATGTTGCTTGCAGTGTAAGAACCACAAAAATGATGGTCCTGAATCCAGCAGAGGAAGTGAATGGTATGGATTCTAAAAACAAAAAGAAAAGAGCTAGTGAATCATGAAGTTTCAGCGAAGAAACAAGTACAGTCTGTGGAACCTCATTATTTAATACAGACATCAAAGGGACATGCCAAGGTGTCCACATTTTCTGGGTGTCCGTATTCAGAGGTCTCCACTGTAATTTACAGTAAAGACAAAACCAGAGATGAACCAGAGATGCCACATTTTTGTTTGTTGTCACGGCACAATTCACGCTCGGCGGCGCGTGATGAAAAGAGAAAACACTTTATAAAAACTTTGCTTTCAAAGGAACAACTCGTCAATAAACGACGTGCCACAAGCACTGTGATAACAAAATTCAGCATTTAATATTTTGCCGTTTCAATCGTCTATGTGCGCCTCGTAGAACTAGCGATATCAAAATTTTGGTTGTGACGGCACAATTATTCACGCTCGCCGGTCTGCGATGGAAACACTAATTAGAAACTTTGCTTTCAAAGAAACAACTCGTCAATAAACAGCACGTTGCAACCACTTTGATAATGAAATTCAGCATTTAAGACGGAGTATTTTGCCATTTCAATCGTCTATGTGCATCATGTAGAACCAGAGATGTCACATTTTTGTTTGTTGTGGCATGCATGACAGGTTTAGTTACAGTACTGCTCTAAACTATCACCCCATTTACCGCGACTTTGCCTCGGTGGATTCGTAGCTCCGTGCCTCGGTTTGACCTAGGCAAAACCTCGTCTAACCAATTCAAAAACCTTGGCTTTGCCTCGGTTTTTTGCGGTTGACTTGTGCCAAGGTAGATTCGCGGTAATGAACTAGACGCGGTAGAACTGAATAGGCTATTGTATGCTTTGTTTTACGGTCTTTTGTCCGCGTCAAGGAGCAAACTTTCACAGTGAGGTGACGATAATTTTACACAGGCCATATTTTATTATTTGAAGAAATTCAAAGTGGGCACTTTTGGACGAACACTTGCGTAGTTTAGCTAAGGACAGAAAGAACAAGTGAAACATTTGCGTGTTTGGGAACAGAATATTTTAAAACAGTACTAAACTTATGTGCAAAACGCTTTCATTTAAGCTTTGGTTTCGGTTCATTACAGAGTGATTTTATTCACGAAAATTTGGTTTAATTATCAACAGAGTTGATAATGTAAATTGACCACCGTACAGGGATTCGATTAGCTGACGTTTCGAGCGTTAGCCCTTTGTTGGGGCGAAACTAATCCCCAATTTTATTGACGTTTGATGCCGACAATTCGGGGGCATCATATGTGAGTAAAATATTTACACGCTTTTAAGTTTTATTTTTCGATCAACAAATGAAAAACATCCAAAATGAGTTTATAACTTCCAGCTAATTGTCTTGGTGTAAGGTTAACGCTGAGTAATGAACAGCCTCAAAAACAGAAAATTGATGTGAACCTGTCATCGAATACTGCAAAACAAAATATTTGCATAGTGGTAACGCAACGCGCATTTTGACAGCTGAAGTTTATGGTTCAAAATTATTTTGCTCGTTGTGCAGTAACTCAGAACGAAGACGAAATAAATGAGCGGAGCCCAAATGAGCTATATTTTACGGAGGCTGTCGAAGATCCAAGATCTTTTGACGTTAAAAATGAGATGATTACCATACTTCTTGCCGCACCGCTTAAGGTGGCTCCTACCGGTTTCTAGCATTTTCAAGCACTACTATTTTGATGGATCATTACTACCAATTTTTATAAGTTAGTACTTTTAAAGTGGCATCAAAGAAATGCCCAGTCATTGTTGTACACGTTAGGATACTTATTTTGACATCGCAGGTTACCATAGCAACACCATATCCTGTTAAAAACACCCCTTATTTTAGCTTTAAGCTGCAATAACTCAAAAATGAACTCAGTGACCCCCATTTTTTATTTTCGGAAAAATGATTAGCATAACATAATAAAACTTTTTGCAAAGTTAAAAAAAAATTTGTTGGAGTGGATTCAGAGCTACTTTAAAGTTTCGAAAATTTAAGGTGGCTCTGAATCCGCTCCAACAAATTTTTTTAAACTTTGCAAAAAGTTTTATTATATTTTATTATATTATGTTTCATAACTTGTTCACCAATGATTGGGCACTTTTTTGATACCTATTTATTATAAAAGGTAATAACATAAGATTGGTAGTAATAATCCACCAAAAAAATAGTGCTTGAAAATGCTGGAAACTGTTAGGAGCCACCTTAATACGTTCGCTTCGTCGAAAGGTAACACCCCACGATAATTTGTTACCTAAGCATCCGGATGATTCAAAACTTAAATGACACAGCAACCACGAACAGTCCATAAGCATATTCATGAGGATTCATAAATTTGTAAAACAGCTGTCTGGATCTTTCTGACTTGCCGTCTCAATGTTTGGAGCAATGCTATCCTTATCAGATAAAACATCGATTGTTGATACTTTTGCGAAACTTCACGCTCAATAATCAACTGTAGTTGAAATAGTGATTGTCTAGCTTGTAAAAGCAAACTAATGAAACAAGTTTTCAAATCATCACTTGATCATGGGAGGATGTGGATAAAGAGGAACATATTATTTAAGTTTCCTCGCCATTAAATCGATCTACCGCTGTACGCCGACGTATCTTTGAGGAAAAAAGCTTATCACGTTGAACGAGCAGCGAAAGCAGGAAAGATAAGCCGAGAACTTCTGTTGCTATGAGAAACTTTGAAGATTAGTGTGATTCAAACTAAAAGATGCTTTTTTTTTTAATCAGACACTTTCAAATTTACACGTCATGACTCCCGTCGTTTGGCTTTCCGCAAAGTAAAATAACTTTTGATCTATTTGTTTTCACAGTGTTTTGTCCGCTGGATCCTTGGGGGAGAAATGTGAGACAAAATTTTAACAATACATTCACAATAGTAATTATTTACTATTGTCTTTTACCGAGGCATTACCACAGCAAATTCACTGTGGCTTTTGGTTGCTTTCGGCATTGCCATGGTTTCGGTTTGATTCCGTGGTGGATTCGCAGCAAACAACATCGGCAAAGACGAGGTTTTACTGAGTGCTAATGGGGCGATAGTTTAGAGCGGTACTGTATTGGGACAAAGAAAACCGTCTGTTATACATGTACGTGGTGTCCATAGAGTGGGGTTCCACTGTATGATCACTTAAAGTACATAGTACCATTGATACCATTCTACCCTCCCCTGCAAATATTGCAAAAAAAGAAGCAACAACAACAACAAAACAAGGCAGTAGAAAATAATGTGCTTTCCTAAGTAAGAGGAGAGGGGAGGGAACTGTTACATGTTTGGGGGGGGGGGGGAGGGGGGCAGGGGCTTTCCATATGGGCTGTTAATAAGCATAATAATTATTATACTATACAACAGTAACTGTTGTACACATTCCACTTTAAAGGAGCACTGTCACCAGGATTTTTGCTGTTTTTGGTTCAATTCTGCCAAAATTACTGCCTTTTACCCGTTAACGTGCAAAAAATGCTTCTACAGAATCAGCAAGATGAATTCCAATGAGATTTTAGCAGGAAGAACTAACCATAACAATTTTTTGGTGATTTTTCAATGCATAGCTTGAAATTTTGAAAAAAATGGCAAGTTTTTTCAAATTTCAATCCATTTCCATCCTCGTCATCATACATGGAATACAGAAGTTTATGGTGTCAATGCAGTGCTACAGTCTTTGGCAACAAAAATAGACCATTATTTTAAGGTTTCCACTGATGCATTGGCAGTTTTAAGCTTTTTTAAGTGATGGTACAATAGCGTGACACTGCTCCTTTAATAAAGGCCCATTGTCACCCTTGATGCATCATGTGCCGCGACCGTTAATTCTGGAATTTTGCGTAACATGAAATTACTCAGACTTGGAAGCCCTTATTTTATCGTGAAAAATTGAGGTGGCTCTCAACCCCATCTACAGTTTTTTTTAAAACTGTGCAGAAAGGTGAATCTTCATATGCTAATTGCAATTCAATAATAAAAATCAAGGGTCACCTGACTCATCTTGGAGTTATAGGCACATAAAGCCAAAATTTAAGGTGTTTTTAAGTGGCTGTACTGTTGCTATGTTAACTTTATATATGTGTCAAAAAATTGATTGCAAATTGTTGAGAAATAATTGGGAAATTTTTTTACATCATGTTCAAGAAAACAAGCAAAAAATTGTGGGAGTATCGATCCATCAAAGAGTCGGTGTTTAAAAATAACGAAACCATTTTGAGCCACCTTAAATGTTTGTTAAATAAGATGAATACTAATTATAAGGGACTACAAAGTCATGCGTGTTGTACAATGTCAGTGTTCTTAGCAAATATTCACTGAAGTTTGCATGAGAATAGGAAATTCAAGAATAAAAGATTTGCACCTGCACAATCCGTGTAGGGTTGGAATCAAACTTTCCTGGTAACTGGAGCCTTACTCGTCAAAAATTACGAAAACTACGTTCTTGCATAATTTGCTGTTTCAGTGAAGTGCTGTCTTATTTGTTGACAGCTGATCAATTATTAATCACTTCGATCCCTGAAATTCAAACACCCGCTGTGTTTTCCTCCTTGTGATTCTTTTAGACTGAATGAATCTATTCGTTTTACTTCCTATTTCTCGTTCGTTCACATTGTATTTTAACACCTCTGAAGAGGATAAAACGTTTAACGGAAACTTTCTTACGCTTTAGCTTTAAAGCTTTAACTTAAGCTTATATAATTTACGTAAGCTTAAATTCTGTGCAAGTTTTACATAAGCTTAACCTACTCAATGTACCTTCCATGATGTTTTTCCGTCGACGAAAATATCCAAAAAAATGGTAATATTCTGTATTTTAAAATAAACTCACCCTTTCCTTTCACGTGATTTTTCGAATTTTCGCACGCGAGATCTCCTTCCGTTGTAGTTTTCGCAGAGCATGAGTTTTGCAGCGAAGAAGAATGTTTCCGGTTTGGTTTGAAATTCGACAGAAACGCCATACTTGAAGGCAAACAGCGATTATGACGGGCACTTATTTACACTTAACATATCCAGGTAGCTGCGCCCAATAAAGCAATATAAACACCACAATAAACTACATGTACTTTCTCAACAGCAACAACAGCGAGTTCTCCGCCCAGTTGAAACGACGAGACTTGATGTCAGCGGTACCTACCGTAAATAAAGCCCTCGTTGTTCCCGTTTTAAGATGGCGGCCGGTAAGTAAACTATTGTGAGCTAAGGCCCGGTTCATACGTCGCATTTCTGCCGTGTCGAATGCAATTGAGACAATAGATAATGAGATGATTTGCCTCATTATCTTTTGTTTGGATTGCATTCGACACGGCAGAAATGCGACGTATGAACCGGGCCTAAGACTTTTTTGTGTGCGCGTGTGTGTTCGAGAACCTTTGTCCTGTTTTCCCTTCTTGCGTTTTTAAGCCTTATAGTGTTTCAGGTCTGATATTTTAAATCCAGTGATGGTGTTGGTTATAAGATGAAAGAGATCGAGCATCAATATTATTATCGATCATTAACACGTATCCTATCTCATGATCGTTGCTATGAAAAATAATGTTTGGTCGTTCATAAAAAATCACCCAAAAAATTATTATGGATAGCTCTTCCTGCTAAAATTTCATTGGAATTCATCTTGCTGATTATGTAGGAACATTTTTTGCACGATAACAGGTAAAAGGCAGTAATTTTGGCAGAATTGAACCAAAAACAGTAAAAATCCCGGTAACAGTGCTCCTTTAATTGAGTGCTGTAAAGCCAAAACCAAAGCAATTACCCCAGCCAATCAACAGATTGAAATGCTGTGCTATGAGCTAATAAGAATTCAAAGCAATTACATGTACAGTAACCAGCATGGAGTGCTTAAAAATGCACTTGTGTATAAATTAAGTTGCAATTATTGGTTTTGGCTTTGTTTCTCATTGCTTGAGGATTAGTGGCACAAATTTTGCTGGCCAATCAATTAAGAGCGAAGCAAAACCATTAGCAAATGCAATTTACTTTCAATGCTTTATGTATCCTAGATTGGCCCCATCAGTAGCATCATCATAATTAAGGTAGAAAGGGCATATGTCAGTAAGGTGGTGCGAAATGACAGGTACACTGTAAAGGAGTGTATGTAGTAAGTGAGTGATTCTCATCCCTTTTTCTGTTTTGAGTTTTTGATATGTTTTCCTGTGGTTTTCCTCAGCTATGGTGATGACAAATTGACATTGAGTCATGAAAAAGCATCTGATTGCATCTGTAAGATAGAAGTTTAATTTGGTGAAATAATGCAAGTAATGCACAGCCCCCGCCCACCCCCACCCCCCTCTGACAAACTTTTCCCTCATGTACATGTATGTGCATATCATGGGACTTTTAAGGTTAAAAATTATTATGAATTGTATGCACTGTATTTTTGAAGTTTTGTTTTATTTTATTCCCTGTGTTGATAATTTCAGGTGGAAAGGGGACTATGAACATTAAGGCTTGGAGTCTGATCATTCTGACGGTACAGAATGCATCTCTTATACTTACCATGCGATACACACGGACTCTCCCAGGAGACATGTACTTTGCCAGTACGGCAGTGATGATAACAGAAATTGTCAAAGCTATTTCATCAGTGGCATTTTTGTTTGGAGAGAGGCAGAGTGTTGTTGAATTGTTAAAGTTCTTGCGCTCTGTTACCATTGATCATCCACTAGATATGGCAAAGATGTTGGTGCCAGCTTGTATTTACATCGTTCAGAACAATTTGTTGTATGTAGCTGTTTCTAATTTGGATGCTGCAACCTATCAGGTAAAAGTTTTTTTGACATCACTGAAAGTGAAAAATCTGAAAACATGTGGTAGAGTTCAGCTTAATTATACGATCGTCATCGTCATCGTCATCTTTGTTGTTATGATCATCAGATGGTTGTCACCATTGCCATGATTTTATTTTATTTTTATTTATTTTTATAAACTTTTATTATTTTAAACATAGGCAATTCCACACAATTCCACGGGCCTCGCAAGGAAGGCTATTCCACAGTGTGGCGCCACTATTAATAGTAATGTTGAAACTATTTTAATATGAAATAATTTGTTCAAGGTAATCGAACATTAGGTTTTTTCTCGGAGTGCCCCTTGTTGTATATGTAGCTTTTATTGCATTTAGAGAATTTCAATGTTAAATAGCCAGGAACTAACCCATGTAGGCATTTAAATACCATGGTGACCTTTTGTATGTTCTGCTGGCAGACAAGATTTTTCCAACGCAAAATTTCCAACGATTGGCCAGCATCAGCGTCATAATTTGAAAATGTCAGAACGTGAGCACCTCTGTTCTGCAATTTTTGCAGCTTCTCTAGTAAAATTACCCCATGGTTTGTTCCCCAAACAGTGCTACAGTAGTCAAAGTACAGTTGTATTAAAAAACCTTGGTACATATGTACCTGTATAAGATGCAAGGTCGCCTGGGGAACCAGGTGCCTAACACATTTCATGGCCCTGGTTCCAGAAGCGATCTTTTTGGTTACCTTTTCGATGTGGCAATTCCAGCTGAGTTTGTTGTCAATTGTCACACCAAGTGATTCTGTAGTTGCAACCTGTTTCATGTGATTACTGTTTATTGTGACTGATGGGGAAGCAGTGAGGGTATTTAGCCTTTGGCCAGATCCTTACAGGAGGTGGTTATGTAATGAATAATATTGTAATATATAATAAATAATATTTGAAAATCATAATAATTATTTTGAACTGTGGATGAGAGTGTTAAGATGTTACAGATCATTGCAGTTGTGAGCAGTACAACTTTAAGCAGTTGCAAAAAGAAGTTTGAAGAAAATGCAGGGCTATAAGGGATTCAAATCCATGACTTCTGCAATGCTATTTAATAAATATAGTGTTTTACAACCTCACTATATTACATGAGACAACTGGGAGCTGATCATTTTGTTTGTTAACTTTATAAAAGCCTGTAAGAGGTGAAATACATGATGGTGTACATCATTGAAAGTCATAGATTTCAAACACTGGGTGAAGGATTAAAGATGCTATGGACCAATTCACACTTACTGCTATAAAGTACCCATAACCCCAAAATATTTTTTCCACTAAATATAAACTTTGCTCCTATTCTGGCCCATTTATGGGCTTCAAAACTTACAGTACTGAATATCATAATTGAAGGGCTGAGGGCATAAACTGCCTATGTGTAGTTTTAGGTGTTTTTTTTGCATACGTTATTTCTCGAAAACGAAAAAGAAATCGGTGAAAAAAAATACGGGGCAATGTTTTTGAATCAAAATGCAGTTCACATGCAAAAATTTGGACAAATCCAAGCGAACTGAAAAAACGGCCGAAAATTACACATAGGCAGTTTATGCCCTCAGCCCTTCAATTATTGATCTACTAGAATGCTAATGCTAAATTATTCAATTTTTTGTCTATAACATCATTTTCACACCACATCACTCATCTGAGTTCTAACATAGTGGGATGGCAGCTTTCTGTAGAAAGAGAGTTGTTAACATTATCATCATCATCATCATCAATTGAAGGGCTGAGGGCATAAACTGCCTATGTGTAATTTTCGGCCGTTTTTTCAGTTCGCTTGGATTTGTCCAAATTTTTGCATGTGAACTGCATTTTGATTCAAAAACATTGCCCCGTATTTTTTTTCACCGATTTCTTTTTTGTTTTCGAGAAATAACGTATGCAAAAAAAACACCTAAAACTACACATAGGCAGTTTATGCCCTCAGCCCTTCAATTATGGTACATGACCAAGTCAGAAGGAGTCCTCCTGATTTGACTTCACAAACTGCTTGGCATGAATGTTTACAAAGACTTGCCACCATGCAAATCAGTTTGTGATGTCATATCAGGAATACAGTAGACCCATGCCTTTTAGCTTTAAACTACACTGTAGCTAATGGTGATGTGACAGATGATGGCCAGATTTCATCTATTTTTATAATCCATGCTTTCTTGAGCACAATTCCATATCCTGTGTAAATTGATTCGCGGTAATTGAGAAATGGTTTTCTCAAAAATCTGTGTTGTTTTCCGATTATTTTCTTCCAGCAAATTTGCACAATAATTATGTTTTTGCTCTTGTGCCTCGCAGGTTTCTTACCAGCTGAAGATTCTTACCACAGCACTCTTTTCTGTTGCCATGTTGAGGAAGTCCATCAGCAAACTTCAGTGGCTTTCATTATTTATGCTGTTTGTTGGTGTGTCTGTGGTTCAGCTGCGGCCTGTTGATGATCCTGTGGCACAGAGTCCTGAGGAATCCCTGCCAACAGCAAGCCCTGTATCAAATACACAGAATCCTTTACTGGGTCTTGCTGCTGTTGTAGCATCAAGCCTTTGCTCTGGATTTGCAGGTTTGTCAGTCTGAATCCTGATAAAAATATATTTTTTTATAATCTCTAGTTTACCTATTATAAAAATTTAATTATTGTTTGAATTTTCTACTTGTAGTTCTCTATACTTTTGTATGTTTAAGCAGCCTATCTTAACCCATTGGCACCCGTGCCGACCAAAACCGGCCGTAAAAAACTCCCATGCTTCAAAACATTGCAACTTTCTCAATGGCACGAATATTGCCTTAACTGTTAGTTGTGAGCACGAAATGGAATGCCCTTTAAATTTGGATATCCAATAAATGCAAGAAAGGTAGCGATTTTTACCAGATATGGCCTTTTGAGTTTGGACAAGAATGAAACTGGCCGTTTTTAACGTCAAAGAGAAACAACAAAAATGCCCCTTTTTGCCTTCATGTTTTTTAGGGAAATCATCGTTGAAAAACCAAAATTCAACCATCATAACGAAATTCAGTCCTTTTTCTAGCTTAGAAATGACTTTTTTGTTCATATTCTTCTCCGGAGCATAGATACAGCCTTTTGTTCCAGTGCATTCGGGCCTTCCTGACATTTTCAACATCTTGAGCGCATTGCATGCTGGGAACTAACGAGAATTTTTGACAGCGCCCGTTCCTTCCCCAATTCTTTCACATATAAACTAAGTCTACAGCCACTCCGACCTACCGCCAAAATTTCCTGCCCGTGGTCATCTTCAGCACACAGAAATTCCAAAATATGTGGCGGTAGGTCGAGAAATTCATCAATAGTTGAGTCCCAAAGGCACTAAGTGTTCGACCGGCCAAATTCCCAGTTCGTCGAGTAACAAGCCAAATTCAACAACAAAGTACATCACCTTGCTCGATTCTTTGAGAAAGTGGACTCTTAGCTACCGTCACGCTTAATGATGCTCATCAGGCAGCCGCTAAAGATGAAAAATGGCTGTAAATTTAGCAGAAATCGCAAGCAAACCGAACTTGGGCCATTGTTGTCGCTTCACAGATAAAAAATAGCTATGTCAAAATGACGTTTTCAGAAACCTTGAGCCTCCAGTGGCTTAGGACAGCACCACTTTTCCCTGGTAGTTCAAATAAAGAGTCACGAATTGCTATTCATCGTTTATAGGTAAAAAATCACTCCGAACATGTAAAAACCTGCGGTAGTCAATGGGTTAAATAATTATGTTACAGATTTTTTTTTCTTTTTTGCGTGGAATGATTGACTTATTAATGAAATAAATTTGTTAAGTAAACATAATTATTTTTTTTTATTTATGTGCCTTGAATTTTGCAACCCTCCTTGATTAGCTTTAGTTATTTTCAGGTTACCAATATTGTGATTTTTACATGACGCTTAGCTAGTTGTTGTTTTTCAGTACTTAAAAGTGGTTGTACATGTAAGTGGGGAAAATTAATTACTGTTCAACAACAATACCTATGAACCTTCAAAACATAACATGACAGCAGAATTCATTGTCAGTATTGAGCTGAGTGTTTTGCAAACTTCGAAGGGGTTTGGGGTTTTTCTGTTCCACCAATCATGTGATTGGGATGGGGTTTAATGCAACCATGGTAGCCTAATCAGAATGCATTGCATAAAATTTGTGATTTGCATACCCCTACAATTGAACAGAACAGAAAAACCCTATTTTTTTTTTCGAAAACTGACAACACAATACAACTAATTTGGCTGTAAGGTGGCACTTTTTCACACTGAAGCTTGATCACAGTTTCTAAAAGAAAACACAGTCACAGGTACAGTGTATCACTAGTTTTATTGACATTATTATTACTGTATGTGTTGCTTCTTTTAGGTGTGTACTTTGAAAAAACCCTTAAAGGCACTCACACCCCACTCTGGGCCAGGAATTTCCAGCTAGCCATCTTTAGCATAATTATTGGCACTGTTGGTATGTACATTAATGACGGAGACAAGATCAAGGAAAAGGGTATTTTCTTTGGATACCACTGGCTTGTTTGGGCCATCATTGCAATGCAGGCATTTGGAGGGTTATTGGTGGGTGTGGTGGTAAAATATGCTGACAACATTCTGAAGGGATTTGCAGCAGCAGTGTCAATTGTCGTGTCCTGTGTGGCTTCTGTTTATTTATTCCAGTTCAAACTCAGTGTGCCGTTTGTATCTGGTGCCAGTTTGGTGATGTTTGCAACATATTTGTATGCAGTAGGACAGAAATTTGTCCCTCATAAAGAAGCTGCAGTTGTGAATGGTGCTAAAGAGCATCATAATAAGGAAGAATGATTCAAATGAAGGGAATAACATGCTAAGTTATTTTTAGACTACCTATCTTTAATACATGTATTATAGTTAGTGGAACCCTACTATAGCAAACCTCTTTTGACACAGTTCCTGGAACTACATGTACAATATTTATTTAACAAAATGCGATTCATAATATTCTATTTAGCCCAGTCAAATTAACGGTGAAAATATAATGTACAGTGTGAGAGTCAGAATTGCAGTACACCAAGCCCTGGTTAAACCAAGATTCCTTTTATAATGAGCACAATCAAAAAGACTAACTTGAAATCTACCCCAGCTTAACAAACATACCGGTAATGTCACATGACTGAGGTTGGATGCATTTGAACAAAGATGAGAATTATGCTTTAAGATCCCATTTAATTTCATCATAAACAGAATGTTTGTGTCCAGAGGAGAACACTGTACATTGGCATCTGCTATGCAACTTTACATTTTTACTTACATTGTATTACTTTATAGTAGTCCTCAATGTAATGAAGATTTGTTTATACATGGGTTCCACTGCACAGGGATTCTAATGACTTTAAAAAATCATTAATAATTCATGAAGGAAAAGAAAAGAATTAATTTTTAATGAGTGTCGTTATATTTGATTAAGGACGTTACTAAATTTTACATCTGATTTTCTAGGCCAAAATAACCCAAAATCTCAATTTTAGTGTAAGAATGGATAGATGTACAGTAAAGCTTTTTAAACCGTTCAATAAATTCACAATTCGTGTTTTATCAAGTCCTAAAACACTTGGCTGCTCCTTGTGTTTTAAACTTGAAAAACACTCATGCTGATTTATTAAACATTACATAACAACTTCATGATTATGAAAGGAAGGTACCATATTTTGTGGTGATAAATGCCTGGCCTAAGGCTAAATTTACACGTACAGCTGTACAGCATGTATCTTGTAATGAACTGTAAATAAGTCAGTCAGTAACTGTGAAGACTGTTGGCACCCTTTTTGGATAGTCGAAGCGCAATCTATCAACAGCATGGTGTGCAACAGTGTGCAGGGTGTTCATTAGGCATCGGCTACTACGCAGAATTCTCCTGCTAAATTTTGCTTGCTCCCGGAAAGACCTTTGCCCTTTCATAATAATTCTTTTGTTACTTTACACTATTCTCCTGTTTCTACAATTCTTAATGAAAACCATGAGTGTGGTGAGACTGGAGAGAGTCTCCCTCATCTCCCAGTCTCCCCTCAGCTCATTCCCTACAGGTTTCACCAGTCTCTCCATGCTACTGACGTGAGCTCCCCACAATCCGGAAAGGAACTGCTAACAGTCTAGTAACTGTGTTTATTTTTTCTTTCTGATAATTACAGTATGTAACACAAGTGGCAAAAAATTTGGTGTCTTAAAAATTTCCTTCAAAACAGGTTGCGTATGTTTATTAATTATTATTAATATAGCTTATTAATTATTATACAGGGCACACAGTGATAAGAAATTTCTTTTTGAGAGTGAAATGTTTTTCAACTCAAGAAGAAAAATTTTGTATCTGCGACTGGCCATTTAATGCTCTGTTTATTATATGAAATACCAAACCGTTTCATGTCACAGTGAAAGGTGTGATTTATTATATAACCATAGCCATGGTGATCTATTCATGTTTGAAGATGACATGTTTTCATGTGTGAAGATATCATGTTTTTGTGCAAAAGCTCATCTTCAGTTTCAGTTTCAGTTTATTTTTGCCACTTATCGTTATTTTAAATTACAAAATAAATATATATTCAACTACAAGAGATAATATTAAATAATTGATAAAAGAAAAGCATTAGACGAGGATGCCCATATATCATTGGCATTTATATAATAACATTAATTATTATAAGTCGAGTTGTCTACATTTCATTTTATTTCACTTTAAAAACCAAATTATGGTTTATCAAGAGAAGTAAAAGTTACTTACTTGAAGAGGATGCCTTGGTAAAATGGAAAGGTTATGACACTACATTACTTCTTTGTCTTTGGGTTAATGCACACTAGGCAGTGCTTAACCTTAACTTTTTAACTAAGTAGTGCATGAGTTAGTGGAGTCTAAAACATACTAGCCAAATGGTGTCATTTTGTAGTCAAGCATTGATTACATTTCAAGACCAACATTGTGATATCAGATATTTTTTCTTTTGTATTTTTGGATTAACTTACATGTACATGTAAATCAAAGTCAGTTGAATTTCTCTTCATCAATTTCTATGACAAGTAGCCCAGTGGATAGTGGTTCTCAATTTTTACTATCCTGAACCAAATTGCTTCCCCTTTGTTTTAAACAGTAGCTAAGTTATTTTAGCGAGAAAATATTGTCACACATTTGTTTAACCTATAAAGGAAATGTTTTAGTTATAAGTATGGTCAAAAGATGCTTGTTACATTCGGAGTTATGCTTGCAAGTTTTCTCACAACTGCGAGGATCATTCTTCATTTGATAATCATGTATTATCATATATTTTCATACTGTACATTACCATACCCCAAAACAAAGGGAGGAAAAAATTAAACCAAGAATAAAACTGAACCACACCATACACAATATAAATATACTTTAGCTGATCTATATTTCAATATTGTGACCAATACAAACATGTGCAGGTACATGATATTTTATTTTAATACAATATTTACAAAATATTTTAACATAATTATTGAAAGGGATCAGTCTGTATATCTTTGCGTGCAATCATGTTAAGTATAATGTTATGGTCATTCCACCATACAATCCATATGATATTTTTAATACCATTATATCAGTGATCAGTTATGAGGTGGGCATGTTATTCTGACTTTGTGATGCTTGTCACATTTGGAGTTACGCCTGCAAGGTTTTTGTGCACTTTGCTGTTACATTTACATGTACACCCGTAAATAGGAAGGTCTTGGTGGAAAAAGGGCGAATGCAGATTTCTCTAAATTCATTCTACTTTGGCCAACAGACCGATTACCATGTCAGAAACGTAGTTCTTTTGTTTCGTTATTTGAAGGACGCTATTCGGCAAACACAATTAGGGCACGAAGTTTGCCTAAATCTGAACCTATTGGAGTGACGGATAAGTTATTCCTTTCTTTGTATTAAACCAAACAAACTAAAGCAATAAGGATACTTCACAAATTAAGGTGATCAAGTAAGCTGAAGCCACTCAAAGGGCACTAAGGCCACAAGGTAGCGGGCATTACCCCTTAAATCTACCAAAGCAAAGATTGAGCCCAAGCATTAGCAGCCATGGACAGCTGTTTCGGCCTTGTTAGGCCTCATCAGCATGGCATAGCTAATGCTCAGGCTCAAGTACTCACATATCAAAAGCAATAACCCATTGGTAGGCCAAAATACAGTTGAATGAAAAAAGAAAATTCGCCGTCGTCGTCATCGTCGTCACCACCACGCCTATTTTCATGGAGCCTTTCTTCAGGATATTGCTGCGCCCAAAACTACGTAATGTCACAATGCTTAAATGGACTGCTCGTCTTACAATTTTTTTGCCTCTGCAACCTTTTTTTCGCAACATAGTCTTGCAAAGCTGCAGCAAATTTTCAAGCGTCCCACGTGCAGTAGATAAGTTATTTTAGCGAGAAAGTAATTATTGTCACACATTTGTTTAACCTATAAAGGAAATGTTTTAGTTATAGGTATGGTCAAAAATACGTTTCCTTGTTTAGAAAGCGTTGAAGAAATACTCTAATAATGATCAATAAGACGAACAAAGTATTAAAAAAATGGAAAATATAATGCCTTAACTGCCATTATATTGTCGCATAAGAAGGCTGCCGTACTCGCGTTAATCACAGACAAATTATGTCAATATTCTCACAACGGACTCTCAAATGCGAACCAGTACTCGTGCCTTGAAAAGGCAATGGATTAAGAACAGTTTTATACGCAGAATGGTCTTCGAGCATCGAGTATATCACTGATAGCAAAACGAAACGTGTACATGATAAAAGCAGCGGACGGAATTTTTTCATGGTGCGACCCGTTTCCACGCATCCTGCCAGTGGTCAAGGATACTTGTGATTTCACTCCACTGGTGAAGTAGCTTTAATGCACACGTCATCGGCTTCCCCGTTTGATCTACTCCTGGGCCAACCAAGGAGATATGCGAGGGAATGCAAGGAGATTGATGGGATTCTTTGCCCGAGAGTAGGAGAAAATCCAATGGATATCTCGACATTGTTTACGATCAAAGATTAGGGGGTGGGGGAATTCACAAGTTTGTAAAGGATGTCAGGGGGATTTTGGGGACTTAATTTGTCTTCTAAGATTCCCTGACCCCCAGGGGAAATTCCTCGAGTTTCCTTGACTGATTTTGCAATCCCCCTGGTTAGCCCGGGGATCGACCTCTCGGGGAAGCCGATGATATGTGCATAATAAAACTGAACAGCAGACCGTTCGGGTTGCAGTCTGATGCAGACCTCGAGCAGTTTAAGGCCTGGGTTTCGAAATATGTTCAGAAATTCTGTTGCCCGCCAATATCTTTCTCCAAGCAGTGAAAACGCAAAGATTGTGGGATGTGGCTGGAGTGACAAGGATACCTCACAAATTAATGTGATCTGATAAGCTGAAGCCACTCTAAGGGCACTAAGGCCACAAGGTAGCGGGCATTACCCCTTAAATCTACCAAAGCAAAGATTGAGCCCAAGCATTAGCAGCTTGTTTTATTGATATGTGGGTACTTGAGCCTGAGCATTAGCTGTGCCATGCTGATGAAGCCTAACGAGGCCGATGGCCGCTGTCCATGGCTGCTAATGCTTGAGCTCAATCTTTCCTTTGGTAGATTTAACTCTTTCTTGTCCGGCTCTGCAATTTACCGGTCGCTGAAGACCGGTGCTTTGAAAACCTGTAACTTTTCCAAATCCCGGACTATGTTTGAAATGAGCCATTATTATTGCCAAATACTGAGTTTCTTAGACTTTATCACTCCATAAACGTATTAAAAGTACCGATTTTCCTTGAATGACTCTCTGTCGTTTGCTTAGAATTTCACAAGCTTTTGCAGAAATACTATTTTCAGTGACTTCTTCCAGTTTGCGGGGTCCACAGTTTGAAAAAGTAAAATGAGCTAAAAAGAGTATTTTTTGTTAAGGGGTAATGCCCGCTACCATTTGGCCTTAGTGCCCTTAGAGTGGCTTCAGCTTACCAGATCACATTAATTTGTGAGGTTTCCAATATCTTTCTCCAGATTGCCTAGAGCCGGATGAAACTTTCCCTAAAGATAAATCTTGTTGTCCTCTTTTGCCTTAACGTATAATTTTAATCACGTGACCAGCCACGCGATCACAATATGAAAAATTCTTAAATCAGCGATGTGGTGGCGGATTTTAGAGCGCTTTTCAACTGAGTGTCGTAAAACCAAAACCAAAACCAAAACCAAAGCAATTACTCTGACCAATCGCAGCAGAAGTAAGCAATGCAATGAGCCAATCAGAATACGAAGCAATTACATGTAGCCGGCGCAAAGCGCGGGAAAATACGCGCGCGCAAATCGCGATTGGTTTTGGTTTTGGATTTCATTGATTGAGAAAGTGGCGCGAGTTTTCCTGGCCAATCATAGAGCGACGCAATGCAAAACCAAAGCAAAACCAGAATTACTTTCGACACTCAATTGCTCACTCAATTGAAAACCGCTCTATTGTCGCAGATAAATAACTCAGCGTTTCCAGTGGAAATCCAACATATCTAACTTTCTACGCTTGGAGTGATTGTTCACGAGTTTTAGTTTTTAAATTATCAACTGCCAAAGGTTGAATTCTGGTCCGAAAAATAACCTTTGTCCTCATAACTTTTTTGTTCAGAACGACGGACGGTCATTCCAAACGTG
This sequence comes from Pachyseris speciosa, assembly GCA_016490735.1. Taxonomy (NCBI): domain Eukaryota; kingdom Metazoa; phylum Cnidaria; class Anthozoa; order Scleractinia; family Pachyseridae; genus Pachyseris; species Pachyseris speciosa. The sequence goes on along the minus strand of JAEMWC010000565.1, from coordinate 415,400 downwards.
AGATGTTGGAAATACTTAATAGGGCCATTTATACGGGAGAAAATAAGACACGTCTTATGTAAGACGCGACTTAAATAAGACGCGAACTGATCGTATAAATGGTACAAAATAAGCGTTCGCGTCTTATTTAAGTCGCGTCTTACATAAGACGCGTCTTATCTTAGAACAGAGTTTTCAGCTGTTCTTATTTTGTCCGCGTCTTAATTAAGACGTGAACTTCCTCGTATAAATGGTTTCGCGTCCTAAATAAGACGTGAACTGCAAGTGCGCTTGCATAAAAACGACAGCAACATGAGCTTGTCTTCTGATTAGATAGCGTAATTGTTTGCAAGGCTTTGCAAAAGATGGCCGGGAGAGCCAAAAGTGAATTCAGCAACTTCCTTCTTTAACCTGCCATCAGTCGCACCGATCCGTATATCGCTTACTTCCGACTCTTCTCGGATTTCTTTTGATTTCTTTGTATGCTACGGCGTGGTCTTCACAAGAAAAAAATCTCTGAGAAAGTCTCTTCTTAAAATAACAGGACAGCACGCTTTTGTTTCTTGCAACAGCGCTCCATCTTGGCGGGTAAGCGAGGCTGTATCAAAAATAAGACGCGAACCATTTATACGAGACCTTCGCGTCTTATGTAGGACGCGAAGGTATAAACGGTACAGTTCGCGTCCTATTTAAGTCGCGTCTTAGATAAGACGCGTCTTATTTCCTCCCGTATAAATGGCCCTATTATGCATAAGAAAAGCTCTTTTATTTGGTGTCATATCCTACAACCGTCACCTACTCCTCAAATAAGTGGTTTTTTTTTTCAATGAAATGGTCACGTGATCTATGAAAAAGTCCGTAGTACTTGAAAATGTTAAGGGCAATGAGACCTTTCTATTTGCCGAATTTCGTTTCAAGGTCATTCCTCTTGGCTGTCATACTGCGAAAAAAACATTTTCTCCGATAAACGCCCTGGCCCAGGCCACTGCATGCTTGATGACGTCTCTCGTAGCTTGCTTAATCTCTGCTAACATTTCGTGGCATGGCTTCTTTATCCTGATTCATCTTGGATGGTTAAATACCCACTATCACCACCCGGCCTTGCGCGAAATCGGAGTTTTCTCTCAATTGGTTTCTCCCTGATCCTCGGGCATACAGTGAGAAAGCTGGGGGTGGGGACAGAGGGGTTGGGAATCCTAGAAAATAGGGGGTGGAAGAGATAAGGGGGGGGATGGGGGATGGGAAGGATGTGGGGCTTCTAAAAGGATGGGAGATAAATAGTTTATTGCAGGCGGGGGCAATGTGGGATAAGAGATTCGGGAGAAAAAGGTTCGGGCTACGGCGGTGTGTGTGTGTGTGTGTGTGTGTGTGTGTGTGGGGGGGGGGGGGCAACAACAGGGTACGGAAAGGGGGAGCTTTTGATACCCTAATGGTACGTATGCGAGATCTGACTGAAAAAAATAAAACAGCCTACAGAAGATGTAATTTCTGACGATTGAGCGTGCGAATTAGACAGAAATTGATATTTCTACGGCATGGGAACAGAAGTGGCCTGGGTACGATTTGTGAGGCATGATGGGTATCATGCTGTCTATAAAGGCTTAGTTCGTCACGTGGGGAGCCATTCTAGGCCTGCATCAGTCGCTATATTTTTGTTGTTTTGTTGATAATATTTATGATATGTATATGTATATATTTTTCTGCTCCGTGTACATTCCTAGTTGTTTATTTTTGGGTTGCGACAAGATACCCTTTAAACCCGGAGGGTTTGTGGCACTGCATTGGTTCGGGGGATACGTTTCCAGTTTTTTCCCCGCAGGGGTTTTTGGTTTTTCGTATCCGGCAGTGTTGCATGTTTGTTCTACACTTCTGTAAATCATCTGTTGCTCTTGTTATTTCGAACGTAAGTCGTTTATGCCTGCCACTGGTGCGAGGCCGAAAGAAGCGAAAATAAACCTAATGGATTGTATGTCTGATGTGTAGTGAAGTTGAAATTCGAAAAACTATGAGAGTCGCAATCGAAGATAATTAGTGACGGTTAGTCTTATCATCAATTAAAAATTAACTTTGGCAATTAATGTTTATGACGTAAGGACCTGTAATCAGAAATCTGTCGTGAGTTGATGGACAAACATGTAGCGGTGTCGTAAACGAGTTGCAACAGCCATGTAGCGATGTCGTGACTGAAAATATGAGAAAATTTTGGATCATTTTGATCGCTTTCACCTGTGCATGTATTGCACAAGGTAAGTTGAGTATTCTTCCGCTCACTTTTGGCCTATACAGCGCAGTTAGACTTTCGCTCACCGCTAGTTTTGTGGTCACTATAGTTAACGAGTTCGAACCCAGTTCACTCAAAACGGAAGCGCTAGAGACTTTGGTAAGCAAACGAACACTAGAATTAACGCAGATGCAAGACCGGCCGATAAACGGGAAAATCAACGTTCAAATTTTCCTTGGGTATCATTCTGGATCGAGGCGCAGTACATCGTGCGCGCGCGCATAAAATATTCTTCATATTCCAGGACACGGTTCCCTATGTGTCATTTGCAATTCAGCTGAAACGAAAACAAATAAACAGGCAGAAAACAAAATAAAAACAAACAAGCATAACAACTACTGAATATTTCCCGCCATTTAAAGTCTCACACCAGGCCACGGGCGCGTGAATATTCACGGTCAAGATGGCGGCTTACTCGAACTTTCTTTTCTTTCGTCGAAACCTGGAGAAAAAGCGTTAAGATTGAGCTTAATTTTTTTCTAAATGCTTTAATTTATGAAAGCTTCAAAATCAAGTGTACCTAAATGACCTAATCTTTGCTATTCCAAGGTAGGTCTCTTGTATATTTCCGATTGAAATACGTTTCCAGTTTTTTCCCCGCAGGGGTTTTTGGTTTTTCGTATCTGGCAGTGTTGCATGTTTGTTCTACACTTCTGTAAATCATCTGTTGCTCTTGTTATTTCGAACGTAAGTCGTTTATGCCTGCCTCTGGCGCGAGGCCGAAAGAAGCCAAAATAAACCTAATGGATTGTATGTCTGATGTGTAGTGTCAAGTTGAAATTCGAAAAACTATGAGAGTCGCAATCGAAGATAATTAGTGACGGTTAGTCTTATCATCAATTAAATTATAACTTTGGCAATTAATGTTTATGACGTAAGGACCTGTAATCAGAAATCTGTCGTGAGTTGCTGGACAAACATGTAGCGGTGTCGTAAACGAGCTGCAACAGCCATGTAGCGATGTTGTGACTGAAAATATGAGAAAATTTTGGATCATTTTGATCGCTTTCACCTGTGCATGTATTGCACAAGGTAAGTTGAGTATTCTTCCGCTCACTTTTGGCCTATACAGCGCAGTTAGACTTTCGCTCACCGCTAGTTTTGTGGTCACTATAGTTAACGAGTTCGAACCCAGTTCACTCAAAACGGAAGCGCTAGAGACTTTGGTAAGCAAACGAACACTAGAATTAACGCAGATGCAAGACCGGCCGATAAACGGGAAAATCAACGTTCAAATTTTCCTTGGGTATCACTCTGGATCGAGGCGCAGTGCATCGTGCGCGCGCATAAAATATTCTTCATATTCCAGGACACGGCTCCCTGTGTGTCATTTGCAATTCAGCTGAAACGAAAACAAATAAACAGGCAGAAAACAAAATAAAAACAAACAAGCATAACAACAACTGAATATTTCCCGCCATTTAAAGTCTCACACCAGGCCACCGGCGCGTAAATATTCACGGTCAAGATGGCGGCTTACTCGAACTTTCTTTTCTTTCGTCGAAACCTGGAGAAAAAGCGTTAAGATTGAGCTTAATTTTTTTATAAATGCTTTAATTTATGAAAACTTCAAAATCAAGTGTACCTAAATGACCTAATCTTTGCTATTCCAAGGTAGGTCTCTTGTATTTCCGCTTGAAAGTTTATGCGTCATGGGCGAAATGAGAGCGTTTGCATGTGGCTGAATAGACCATACAGTTGGCGGTGAAAGCAAGCCTCGGGTGACCTTGTTTTGATACAGACCTACCTTCTTTACTTATGTAAAACATGTTGTTCTTATGCTAACTAGTGTTTAATCAGCATAATTTCCATAAGAAAAATAGGTATAGGTTTGTATCAAAATAAGGTCGGGTGTCTTGAAAACTCAGACCTAGAAAACTCAGACCTCAGACCTCAGACCTAGAAAACTCAGACCCCCCCAATCTGGAAAACTCAGACCCCCTCATAACTAGACAAATTTTCAAAGTCAAATAAATGTGGGCAAAATTAATTATCACTGTTCAGTGCGCTGAAATGTCACACCCTCTATTTATCGCAGATAACAAACATTTCACCTTTGTCATCTCATGTTATTATAATCGGCTGCGGAGCACGAGACCTAGAAAACTCAGACCCCCTCATAATTATACAAATTTTCAAAGTCAAATAAACGTGGGCAAAATGAATTATCGCCGTTCATGAGGGGTCTGAGTTTTCTAGGTCTTGTGCTACGGAACCGATTATAATAACATGAGATGACAAAGGTGAAGTGTTTGTTATCTCTGATAAATAGAGGGTGTAACATTTCAGCGCACTGAACGGCGATAATTCATTTTGCCCACGTTTATTTGACTTTGAAAATTTGTATAGTTATGAGGGGGTCTGAGTTTTCCAGATTGGGGGGGGGGGGGGTCTAGTTTTCTAGGTCTCGTGCTCCGCAGCCGATTATAATAACATGAGACGACAAAGGTGAAGTTTTGTTATCTGCGATAAATAGAGGGTGTAACATTTCAGCGCACTGAATGGCGATAATTCATTTTGCCCATGTTTATTTGACTTTGAAAATTTGTATAGTTTTGAGGGGGTCTGAGTTTTCCAGATTGGGGGGGGGGGGGGGGGGTCTGAGTTTTCTAGGTCTGAGGTCTGAGTTTTCCAGACACCCAAACAAGGTCACCCCTAGCCTCGCATTCAATCAAAGGCCAGGGTACTGAGCAAACAATTGTGAAATGGTCTATTGCATTGATGGGCTTTGAACAGACCCTACTAAGGCAATTGCAATGTATGTAGACTGGTTAAGAATAATTATACAAGAATGTCTGACATCGTTGATTGTTTTGTGTTTGTTTTTCTTATTCTGAGCTTGGGTACCATGTGAGCACTGAGCAAAGGCTCTTCCCAACAGCTGTAGTTTTTCATAATTATGCATTGGTCAAATGATCTCAACATCTCCCGCTCCCAGGCATACCCAAAGTACTTTGAACAAATAATTATGCCAAGAGATTTCTCAGGTGTACTGTAGGATGTTAAAGCTTTGAATTAATTGGCATAAAAATTATTCAACAAAATCCCACTTGTCCCTGATGCATGTGCATTATTAAAGTTGGTTAACATTATTTTACTTAGGAGGAATATCTACATTTTTCATAATCAACGATTGCTTTATCTCATTATAAATTCATGCTTTAACTTCATTGACCACCTACTGTGGTCTGTAATGCAACTCTTCCCTCACTACTTTTTGTATCCTTGATCCAGTTGCTTAAAGCATGATCAAACCAATCCTGGGTTAAAAGTGTAAACTTTACTTCCAGTTTCATCACCATTCAATAACATTATCCCCAAACAACTTTTGAGCAACCTGGCCCAGTTGATTAGAAACTTGGAATTTACTGTTGTATTTGCAGGTGACTGCTCGTGGCTCGGGCGCTCAAGCCGAGACACTTCATCTGTGTTTCCTCCCCAGTCCGAGGTGACTGCAGATGATCTCATTGGGCATGACCCAATAGTAAAGGAGATATATTCTTCTAATGCCCCAGAGGGGTATGCAGAAAGGATTCTGCCAAATACCAGAAATGGATTCATTTCAAGGAGGTAAATAAAAAGTACAGTAAATACAATAAATGATGGAAACTTATTTTCTAAAGCTGTTTAGTATAAATCTACTAGTGTTCTATCACGAATGCCATTCTATGATTGGCTACGCTAATCACTATTCTGTAATAGATAGTAAGTAGCGGTTGTCAACAAAATGGCAGCCACTTCTTTGCATTTTTCGAAGTGTCTATGAGGAGGATTTAGATAATTTACTTGTTTAGTTTTGAACGACTAGTAGATTTATACTAAAACAATTAGATCATTTGCTCTTGATTTCTATACGAGATAGCTGATTTGGGCTGCATCCTCATCAGCTATCATGCAATAAAAATCGAGAGTGAATAATCTTATTGTTAACTATAGGTGTCAAGTTTAAACATTCAGCAAAAATTTCACTCCAACATATTCTAGAGCTATCAGGGACTAATGAACATGACAGACACATTCTGTTAGCAATAATAATAAGGGAGCTTTAATTTCCTCACAGTGAATGACATTATAGGTAATGAAGGAAAAGAGCTCTCTGCAGACCGTAAGGTTGTTGTTGTGGGGGGGGGGGGGGGGGGGAAGTAGGTGGAAAGTAAACAATTATAGCAAAATTGAAGTCACTAAACACACTGTGATGATTGTCCACTTATGGATAGAAGGATGCACTTTTTACATTAGTTCACTTAATATTCTCACAAAACATTAAGTAACGTTTTTAAGTCCCTTACAACCATTTTCTATTGTTAAATTCACAGGCTTGCCTCTAATCCTGATGGAGATGAAGATGAAGAGGAGGGTTCAAGTATTGCATCTTCAGAAGAAGAAACACCTGCAATGGTACATGACTATCTAGTATTTATTAGTTACTGTACATAGTTCATTGGCATGGCACCCATTTTTAAACTCTATTAGCTGGCTCTCAATACCTTCCCAGGACATCTATTAAACAAAACAATAGAGATGCCATAACACTGTTATAGTATCAACAGGGTGACTGTCTGTCAACCAAAGCTGATAAAGTTAATAACTTATGGAGATTGGTGGTGGAGTTTCATTAAAGTACAGGAGTTGGAAGGTGCTCGAAACCGGTGTTAGCCACCTTATCATGAACATGCCTGTCTTTTTCTAGTACAGTCACTACATCACATGTGTATTCTTTATACTGGCAATGTTAATGTGAAATTAATTTCTGCCTTTGAAAAGGTCTTGGTGAGTGGAATAATGGTAATTCACATCAGGTTAAAATGGGTTTGAAATGTTGGTATAGGCATGCATGTGGTCTTTCATTGTCATATGGGAAAGAGGGTGAGGGGGTACAATTTAATAGGCCCACTATTGATCAACTGAAATAGGTATGGTAATTAAAGAAATAAAACCGTAAAACTTCGGGCAAGCTGTCAGGTGTGTTATTTTTCAAAATATTTCAATTTTTAGGTTAGAAAACCTGACTTCTCACAGACATATGTCCCAGGCAGAGATGGGTAAAGAGAAATAACTATACTCAGATGACCCCAAAATGGTCACTGATTGTCATCAAATGGTCACCTTGTGATAAATAATTTATATAATAATAAAAATGTTTTTGTGCATTTAAAGAAATTTCAACGCGCTTACAATATTGTTAACCTAGATTAATAAAAGTAGTTAAGACACTCCTTGAAAAAAAAACCTTTACCGATAAACGCGTGAGTTTTCCAATCTCCAATTCTGATATTTCGAGCCCCCTCCCCCTTTTCAATGTTGTAACCATGAAAAGGGGGAGATGGGGTTCGCTATATTGACAAAAAATGTGTTCTTTCAATTACGGAAGGACGCTGATAAAAAGCGTTTGTTTGCTCGAATGTGTCAACACCTTTGTCCACGATTGTCTGAAATTGCCTTTCAGCAAAAACAAATGGAAATTGTACTATATAATTATGTATTGAAAATAATGGACTATCTTTAACACTGCAATAGAAACTGTCTAGTTGTAGTTCAAGTCAGGTTTTGGAGGCGACTAAGAGCAGTGCAGGATAGTTTTTCGCAGACTCGTTTCCAGTCTCCATGCATTAGCGGCCGCTTCAGAATGCAGCAATACTTTAATAGTGGTCTCGCTAGGCAGAAATTGAGTCCACACACGTTTGAAAACAACGAATCGTGTACGTAAGAATATACGGCAAAGTAAAGACCCAAATTGACGTCCGTATAGATTTGATTCGCAAAATTTTGCTGATAACAGTCCAAGTGATTGAACTCAAAAGCAGAATTCTAGCATGACACAAACTATTGCTGACATTGCAACAGTTCTCATGAACGGTTCTCACCCATAAAAACAGATTTTCTTCTTCTGTCCTTGATTTTGTTAGAAGAATATAAGCCCTGAGGTGGCTTTGCAACGATTGACAATGGTTCACATAACTCAAATAAACTATTTTTTTAATGTTCTTTAATTGGGCATGTGAACCGTTGTTTACCATTGAAATGTCATGTCTTGCTCATGTGAACCAACCAGAATTACTTTCCAAAACAATGCAAACCGTGTGATGACTTTCACAGAGGCAATGAAGGTGTTAACAAACTAACTAACTGACTGACTGACTGACTGACTGACTGACTGACTGACTGACTGACTATTAGTATGAAAAATCCAGGGTATATGTCAGGTTTTGTCCTTTTTGGACTTTTTTTTTTGTTCTTGAGGATACGGTAAAGGGATACATGGAAATTTTGTATTTTCTGACAATGTATCGCTCCTTTGCACCCTGAATTGCTATAAAAATTTCTGCATCAATGGCTCATCGAAAATCATTTTGTGAAATAATTCTCGCCAATAATTAACCTATGTGACAAAATAATTGCACTCTAATGGTGTGCGACAGGATTTGTAGTTTGGTAGAAATGATGCTAAGTACTACTGTGTAGACGGGACAGTAATGATGCTGAGAAAGCTTCCCACTGTGGAAAATATAATTCAAACAATCATGGACAAAAGTAGTTGTGACACTCCCCTCTTGACATCGTTAACATAATTAATAACTATTTACTAATTTATTAATAATTTATTAATTATTTATTATTTATTATCTACAGGTGCCAGAGGAAACACCAACAGAGTTTGTTGGTGGGGAGGGAGGTGATGATGCTGAGGACCTCTATCTGGTGTCACAAGGGTCAGATGAGTTCTCCACTGGAGATGAGCATAAAGGGGAAGCAAAAACAACTGAGGACTTCACTGATATCCGTGATGGTGCTGAGGATGATGGGAGTGGAGGTTCCTCTTCAAGGCAAGAGCGAGTAGTACCTGAGTACAGAATTGAAATGAAAATGCATGAACCGTTTGCCATGCCGCCTTCTGACATCCGCTGGAGCGGTCTTACCATGGCTCATGGCAGACGCCGGGATGAACCTGTTCGTAGCAAGATGGCAAAGCATAAGGCAGACGGCAGTAACACATCTTCGGCTCAAACAACAGTGCTGGTCATTTTTATCTCTGGTGGATTGCTCGTTGTTCTTCTTATGGCTGCGTTTTTCATATTTGCTTGGTAAGGTCATTCCCATTGTCCTATACTCTGTACGTAATAATAATAATAATAATAATAATAATAATAATAATAATAATAATAATAATAATAATAATAATAATAATAAACGATTTATTAGTAGTACTTCCACAAAGTGGCTCTTCGCCTACTAATTACAAATCTCAAATCAAATCAAATTAAATCAAATGTTGGTTTTTGAGGAGAGGGGAAAACCGGAGTACCCGGAGAAAAACCTCTCGGAGCAGAGTAGAGAACCAACAAACTCAGCCCACATATGACACCGAGTCCGGGAATCGAACCCGGGACACACTGGTGGAAGGCGAGTGCTCTCACCACTGCGCCAACCCTGCTCCCTGTACGTTCGCCTATCAGACTGTACCTTCGTTGAGCCCAGCCCGCATGTTTCATTCGTAGTGCAAAATTTTATCTGTGCGCATGCGGGCATTAATAATGATGATGATGATGATGATGATGAAATGTTGACCGCTGTTGCACGTGATCAGAGCGTATTTGTTTTTCACCGGTTTGACCCATTTGTTTTGCTATATAACGAATCACTTAATGACTGGTCCCTCGGGGAACAGTGAATTTTGTTTCCCTCGAATCTTAATGTTTCGGCCCGAGACGACAAAATTCACTCTTCCCCTCGCGCGGGACCAGCCATTAAGTGTTAATTGCTTCTTCAACGATTACTAGATTTTCGTTTGCCTTAATACACAGGCCAATTCGAAAGTACTATGCAAGTTTATGTCGACGTATGGACGAAGATGTTGAATCAGGATGGTACATGTATGGTGATGAACTGTCAGGTATTCGAGTGGATCCAAGTTATCCATCTGAAAGAGGCGTTGAACCCATTGCACCACCTCCTCCTCCCAAACAACGCTACACTTCAGCATGGTACAGAAATTCAGGTACAAGGATGAGATCCATCGATTAAATATTCCATCCATTTGATTACCGTAGAATGAAATTTCTGGACCCGTTTCTCGAAAGTCCCGTAACTTAACGGGCCCGAAAGCATATTTTGAAATCAAAATCGCGAAAAAGTAGGGTGTGTTCTGACCTCTAATGAAGTCCATTTTGTTTCCTTAGCTGATAACTTTACTTTATAATTTTCAAAACTTTGGAAACTCCCATCTGGAATGGAAAAAAAAACAGCTTAACGGGCCCGGTAATTACCGGGAGTTTCGCGAAACGGGGCCCTGGTTTAAAGCTAACTGCTTAGCATAGAGTGAATCTTAAGAATTCAAAGGAGGCATTTGACTGTTACCCTATTTTTTTTCCTCGGTGATCAGTTAATTGTGTGTGTCAGGGTGTTTTTCTCCTTTATCAAGAAACTTATGCAAATTACGTTAACAGCATAGGCTTTAGTTAGTGGTGATGATGATCACTAAACGGACAAAAAACTGATGAAATCAGAGCTGATTAGCAGTATGTTTTACATGTAACAAAGTCAGCACATGCATTTTGAATGCCAACGAATGAGAGAGTTTACGTAATCAAATGGCCCGTTACATATTCATAAACGTTTGACCCTGGCAGGTTTACAAAACAACTCAGGAGGGACATGTTCGAGCCCAAGGCTACAATCGGATTTTCAAGTCAACCTCTAACGCTTTAATATTTATACATATTGTGTTAAAGTGTTTCTTTTAATAATGCAACTCCACTTCCCTTTAAATAAACCATACACAACCACTATAATTCTTGGATTCTGTCTGACGACACGTCGGCTTTGAACCGCCAGCATTTCCAATATCAGTTTAGTTGTAATACTTGAAATCCATAACCTTTAAACTTAATTGAGCAATGCTGACTCGTTATATTGCAGTGGACACAAGTCCGGGCTACAAGCAGCCTCAATACAACAGAAGGCCTACAAGGAGCAACAGAAATGCAAAGCCTGTAAGCAAGAGTAACAAGAAAACAGCGGAGGAAATCGCCGCAGAGGACAGGAAGAGAGATGCTCGGAATGCTGAAAGGCGTAAAATAATCAGGAGAGAAACCCAGGATAGGAGAGGTTCGCTGGTTGACAGTCTGTTGCTTGCGAAGGAAGTCATTGAAGGCCACGCTAAGCACAAGAACTTTGAGAAGAAAGCGAAGGAGAGACGTTGTGTCATCAAAACCTGTTGCTCAGGTCAAGGTGCTGCTCCAAACCGGCGCAAGTTTTCCTTTCTGGAGGAGTTAACTATCGCGAAAGATGTGGTGGCACCAAGATGGGACTACAAACAAAGCGTGGAAAAGGCTAAGGAGAAATGCCGGACAATCAAAGAACAGTGTGAAGGCAACAGACGGCTTTCCTTGCGGGAGCAGCTTGGAGTTGCCAGAGATGTCATAGTTGACAGTGAGCGAAGGAAGCGTTCACTTCCACCAGAGATGATACAGGAGGTTAGTCTCACTTTCCTTCTGTTTGCTACTTTTATGAATTGTTGCCACTTCCCATAGTACCCTTTGTCTCGGCCAAAAGTATTTGCGGTAAAATATGTACATCTCCTGATTGTAGAAAAGTTAATGTATAAAATGCATTTACGGCTGTTAAATGCCTTTAAAAAGGCTCATTTCAAGCCCCGAGAACATCGGAATGTTTCGTGAAAAGTGAACGGCAAAAATCTTTTGGAAAGCTCTTTATTGGTAAATGATCAATGTGTAAACAAAGTTTGCACTTACCTGGGTTGGCCGTGCCTTGAACAACTCGGTTTTAAAGGTGAACTGTCACGGCAGTTCTTGTTCAAATTGCGAGAAAGTATGCTTTCCATAACACAGAAGGCCTGTTTAACAGAAAGAGGTAGATTTCAAGTGGTTTCCTCTCCATACGACAACCTCAACTAAATAGTTTCGATGCACATAACAAGTAGTAAGCAATTGCGAAGTTTATTTATTTAAAGGTTTTATTCTTGTAAACACATCTTTTGGGTTATCCAAATTACGTCAAAGTGCCTCTTTAAGCCTTTTGACAAGCTTCGCAACTGAAATCGTCTCTCTCTCTCTCTTTTTTTTTCAGTGCCGTGCACGAAGGAAGATTTGCTAACTTATTTTGTTGTTTATTGACAGATGATCGTGGCTCGCGGGGCTCCGGGAGGACCTGTGAGATATTACAATGATCTGATTGACAAGCTCTTCATAGAGCGCCAACAATTTTCAGAGAGTAACCGTAACAACCGTGACATTGAAGAGTTGGCAAGTACTGCAGACGTTGATGAACTTACAAGGTATCATCAATAGTGATAGTGATAGTGATGGTGGTGGTAGTGGTGCTGGCGGTGGCGGTGGCGGTAGTGGGGACGTGGTAGTGGTAGTGCATGGTAGTGGTAGTGTATAGCGTCTATCCAGTCCTGCTCTGAGCGCTTCACAAAAGTTAAGAAATAAATCAGCACATAATTAAATTAAAGTTTAAAAATAAAAATCAAGCGTTTTAAAAAGATAGGTCTTATTTCTTGAGCTTAGATTTGAAAGTACTTAAATTGTCAGATGAACGAATGCTATCGGGAAAACTATTCCAGAGCTCGTGGTCAGAAACAGCGAAGGCTCGAGACCCAATGAGGCCTTAAGCTAAAAGTTAACAGGATTCAGCCGTGATGTAGAAGATGATCGCGGAGAGTTTTGGGCGGCAAGAACTCCTCTGTGATAATTCATGCTTTCTAGAATGCGCAAAGTGATTCTGGTTTGGTCGGTAACCTGATAGCTCTCTTAACTTTTAAAGTCTGTTTCTTTTTGCCGAAATGTACTTAAAGGTGAGTTGGAACAGGCGTAACCAGGCCGACATAGACGTCACTTAAAATGTAAATGTAGGTCCAGCAACCCGTGATCAATGAATCATTACATTTGCACTCTCTGTATGTATCCAGGAACTTATCATGAACAAAGTGAAAACTTTGTTCAAGGTCGATTCAGTGGAAAGCAACCCGAAAAGTTCACCATTGTTTCATCACCTTTCCAATACAGAACACCAAACTCGGAGATTTCACTTGTTTCTTTTAAAGTTAATGGCGATCGAGTTTACTTACGGGTCCACTGTTTTGCTTGGCTCAAACGTTTTTGTTTATTTATTTGTTTTGAAGGGGAGAGAAAGAGATTTTCTTGTTGCCGTTGACGTCATGGCTGCTTAGATTTCCCTTTCATTTACTGGATCGGAACAGCTGACCCTGTTCTTATTTAAACAGCTTTCAAGTTGTATCATGATGCATTACTTTGTTTCCATTGCAGGGACTTTTCCGGACTTCTTACTATTTATGACGAGTCAGCCAGTTTGACCAATGAGGAGCGCCAGGACATGCTAGAGAACGAGGTGAGGGGAGCCTGGGCGTAGCTGACAGATAATTTGGTTTATCAACGGAGTTAATAATGTTAATTGATCACCGTACAGGGATTCAAAAAGCTGACGTTTCGAGCGTTAGCCCTTCGTCAGGGCGAATCGAGGAATTATGGGTTGTGTATGGTTTATACAAAGAATATGGAGCTACGCTATTAGTGGTAACATGACAACGTGAAAAACAGGAATAAATTAATTGACTGAAAAGCGCTCGTTGATACCGTGGGGATTAAGAGTACCGATTTGAAAGATAAAGGTTTGTGATGCGAAGAACTAAGAAAAGCGAAAGTAGAGAATTATTAATTGTGTGTGTACTAAATATGTTTTTTTATGACTCAATATTGAGCGATGTAATTATAGTTGAGGGATAATCTTACAAAGAGACTTACCTTTCTTCGTCGCTTATCGCCAGCGGATGTTCCTTATCTAGGGATAAGACAATAATTAATATTCATTTTAATCGTCATTTTAACCTTCAAAGGAAAAGCCGTGTTCAATAACGTATCAATCGACTAACCTTGACCAGTGTCAGACATGGCTGGCTAAACAGTAAACGTGCTCGTGACGTGACATCTGTTCGAGTGCTAAACCTGGCACAAATTCGTTACAGGAAATAGCCCAGAATTTTTGAATTTTCCACGCAACGAGCTATTATTAGTGCGTGCACAATTTTATCTTCGTGTGTATGTGGGGACCTCTACTTCTGATTGACTCAGCTACATTTTGCTTGCAAGAATTTTATCGTCACGAACGCAAGTTGTGACAAACAGTGCATCAGAAATGAAATAAATAATTAAAACTCTGGAAAAAAGAATAACCCACAGAAACCTTGTACTCATTACGGATCACACAATGCTCTCGTTTTTATTTATTTCTCGTTTTCATTTATTTCTTATTGCAATTATTTTGGGTTGTTGTCAGAGAAAAATATTCAATTTCCTCTTTATTATATTTTATTTGTATTTATATGGAATTTTTGTACTCGTTTCTATTTATATCATTTTTATTTCGTCTGTTTTTAATATTTCTTCTTTTTCCCATTTTTGCCATTTCCCATTTTTTTCTTTTTGATGACTCCGCACTCCGCACTCCGCGTTTTAGGAACAACCCTGTTATTCACTTGAATTTAGCGGGGACTGTGCATTTCAACTGAACAAGCCCCAGTCGCCACTGCTCACCTGCCGCAGAAATATTTCTTTTCCCGCTAATTCGTATCCACTCAAACGCCAGAAATTCCATTCAGTTTTAAACATTTAATATTAACTGCCTGTTTTTAAACTGTTCCTTTCTTTCTTTTCACAGGTTCTCTGGCACTGAAGCTCTTTAAACTTAATCAACAGTCTTAACTGCTTTGTATATCTGGAACAGGAATCGGTTTTTATACTTTGGCTCTACAATGAAACGTACTATTTATGAATTCGTGAAATACAAATCTGTGAGAAAGTTTTTAGGGGCTAGGTCAATCACTCTTTGGAAACCTGGATTAAAAAATGACTTGAAACCTAAATTATGGATCGCACATGGTTAAAAAAAAACACACACACACACAAAATTCGAAAACCAAAAAAAAAAAAAAAAAACATAAGAAAAACATACAAAAAAAAAACAAAAACAAAACAAAACAAAAACAAAATTTTATGACTTGATTTCTGCAGGGCCCGCAGAGATCAATTTTATATTTCTTTGTTCGGGTGGGTGGAGGGGTTTGTGAGGAATTCTGTAATGTCCTCAAAAATCCTTTATTCATTTCGTTCACTGCCTTCAATTTCAGCAGCTGATATTCCATCTCTTGGTTTCTTTCCTTTGATGTTTTCAATAATCTTCGTTATGATGACCTAGCCCCTAGAATCCTTATCAGTCTTGTTTTCCTAACAAGGTGTTCATTTAATTGTTTTTCTTTGTTACTGTTTACAACTTTGCTTTTTACAACTTTTACAACTTCTGCAGATGAGTCATTTTCTATTCTCTTTATCATTGCCATCGGTGACTTGACATCTGATTCGTATTTTCCTTGGCGTACTTGTGATAATATATATTTTTTCTATAACAATATTGCTACTGCATCCTGGAAAATACATCTGGAACATTTTATCTTGTACTATATAACTTGGAACACAAAACAGCCCAGAAAACTTTGGATACCCAGAAAGTTAACCCATAACCATAACCTAACCTTAACCACTAACCATTAACCGTAACATACCTTTTGGGTGTTCCAAGGTGATTTGGGCAGTTTTGATGTTGCTGGTTTTAGTACTTGCAGCAACGTTAATGATACAAGTGCTATGAAATGTTTTTGCAGATCCAATAAAAGTAATTGAGATGTTTTAACCGTCCCAGTTTTGTAACTGTCGTCGAACCCATCAATTGTTTCATGGTTGTTCCATGCATTAAATTTCGAAGAGGCATGTTTCAAATGAAGTACCCGTATAAATTACTTAATTTAGGTTTGAAGATAAATCCTGTTTTCATCTTTTTGTTGGCAATTGTGTTTTTTTTCTTCACATCTCTTGTCTGCCTTTATATCTTGCCGTTGGTAGAAGGCTTTTCGTCTATTTCTCTCAAATTAACAGTCAACTCGAGTTCGCCACATACCGTATTTACTCGAATAAGCGCCGCCCTCGAATAAGCGCCGCATCTGGGACAAAAAAGTTAATAAGCGCCGCACCCCCGATGCGGCGCTTATTCGAGGAATTCCGTATAACCAGGAGAAACACTATAAAACAATTTTAAAACAGCATCGGCAATTTATTTTCCTTAACTGTGATGTTCTTTAGTTCAAAGTGACTGTATTTCTCTGCTCGGGCGGTAAGCTCTCTTTCCAGAATTCTTGCTATGCTAAGCTCTGATGTCAGGGTCGTGAACTTTGCCGGCACAAGAAGCCCAACTTCTCTCTTTCGTTTTCTTGTTACTTGCGCACACAGCTTGTTTCCTGCTTCTGCTTCGAGGAAGTTCTTTAACAAGTCTGACAGTTCTATCGGAACATGACCAGCAAGAGTTTTCTTTGCGTCCGACTGCGTCGTTACTAGGTACACACCGACTGCATTAGAATCGTATTCTTGGGCTTCAGCAAGATTGTCTTTTTCACACTGCAGAACTTGATCGATAACGGGGGTCCAGGTATGCTTGTAAACATGATGCCCTCTGATAACTGTTTCGAAATGTACTTTAAAATACATTTTGAACTCTATTGGCGAAGCTCTCGCCATTTTTCCTTTGTTTGCTTAAATAAAACAGTGCTCTCCGAAGTACGGGTCTAAATGCCACGCTAGACCTAGACACACCCATCCTCGGAGACCCAGGGGCAGAGAGTCGGGTTGGGACAAAGATTCAGGACGAGCGAAAGTTTACAAGACGGACAGGAGAGCCCCTGGGAACATTTCTTTATCGGACTCGTTCCAGAAGCCATTGAAATACAGTTTCCTGATTGGGCAGAAATTTTCTGGCAAGGAATTTTTTTCTGCCCAATCGGCGATCAGCTTATATATCGCACACCTTTCGTGACTTCTTATACCGAGAGTCAAACGTCCAATCTGCTGTCAGCCATAATTTAGATCGCTATATCGACACTGCAAGGAAAGTTATGGTGGAAAGGGGCCCTCAAAATCCAGATATCAACAAATTCAACTTCTACTCAAGCAAAAATCACTTGTAAGGAACTAGAAAAATCAAGATGAAGACCGATCGCAGGTATCGTAAACTTCACGCGAAGAACTGTTGACAACTCGGCCACAATTGTTGTTGTTAATTTGGTATGAGTTTTTGTTTTTCTCTGTTGTACTCACAGGGAGTGGGTTGCTCCTGAAACTTTTCGGGGCGATGGAATTTCTGTTGCACAGGCCAGCAAGTTTACCGATCGGGCGAGTGAAACGCAGCCGCTGAATTTTGTTTTGCTCACGAAATCGAACCGCCCACTGCTTACAATCGACTCGAAGACGCGTCTCAGCCCAGCCCAGCTCAATTTCGAGAGAGACCTTGAAATAGCCTTAGAAAATCCAGTTTAAAATAATTTACCCGTAGTCGTGGTTGTCTCTTCATCCACTTATATTATGACAATCATAAAAGACCAGTTTAAGCCGTTAAGGTCATTGGGCTTGAAGGCTGCTTTTGAAAAAGTACGGAGGCCGAAATCACAAACCAATTTATCAAATTAAAATCAGTTTCCCAATACTCTGACATTCTCTTGCATACAGATACCATTTTGACGTTGATGTGAGTTCAGATTATGCTTTTGAAACAGGTGATTACCTTGGCTATAGAGTAAGACTTGAATAGGAACTACTCCAGTGTTTTGGAGGGAAAGGAATGGAAAATGGTATGCATTATGTTAAGATGAAAACAGATTTTTACAAAAATCATCACTCTTATGAGCATATAGACACTTAATGTTTTGCTTACTATTGGTAGAGTTAGCATAATTTTTGAGACCTTAGCAGATTTGTGGCAGATGTTTTGCATGGTAATTGGGGTACAGTATTGACCTGATACCTTTTGTGGCATTACAGGGCTTTCATAGCTCCTAAGAATTAGGCAGTGTGATAAGGTATTTCTGAACATCTTGTACAGTGCACTTACTATGATTAGCCTATTACGAGTGTTTCAGTGAATGATGATGGTAAATTGACTTATGTTTTGGGAAATTGTTTGTGTTTTTAGAAACTGTTTCATGTTTTGGGAAACTGATTTTTGTTTTGGTAAATTGATTTTTGATTGACCCTTTTGGGCCACTATAGAAAAGCAAAATGAAAGACCAACAGATAACAGATGGACAATTAAATTTTAAGAATAACTTTAACTGTTTTTGTACCCCCCTCTGAAACTGAGGGTGTAATTTCATCTTGGGTATACTCATTGGAAATTTCATTAAGTACAAGGTAAGCTTCTCCTGAAGTGCTGGCAGCTGGCTAAAAAGTGGCTTCTTTAAATTTGAGCGACCTGCTTTTCAATGAAAAGTTTCCAACGTTTTTTGAAGGCTGTTTAAGTTCTCATAAAAAAAGCCACCTGTTATATTCCAGTCAGCTACTCTAAAACCTTATTACAACTTGAGACCATAAGGCTTGTGACAAATAATCACTACAATATCCAAACAGATGACATTGGAAACTTGAATTTAAAGTTAGGGGTACATCTCACTATCAAGAAAACTTCCGAACAAACAAAAAATAAAATAATGAAATAACAATCCCTTCTAGTTTATTTTATTGTTACTTGTTTTGTTTCCACTTTATCTAAAAGGGGATATCTTACTGAGAAGCTACTAAATTTTCTTGTTTGAGTGACCATGTTAACATATTTTGTAATTGTATTTAGGTGATGGGTATGGTTTGTGTGTTGTGTTTGAAACCTACCTTAAAATAATTTCATTATACTTAGCCAATTACCATTGTATCAGCCTAACTGTCTGACTCAGTGAACTGTATAGTTGAGAATGATTTGTCAATAGGTGGTTATCGAGGGTCTTTCGGCACGAAGATATTTACATCCACTATGTGAGGAACTGAAAACATAGTTCCTTAATTAACTGAAAGCATTCTCTCATGTTTTAAAAATTGTCAAGGAAAAGGGTGGTAACAGGTAGAACCCATTCCAAAATTGGTGTGGCATCACGGGAGAAATCAAGTCCTTTCCTGGTGTACCATTGGCTTAGCAGTCACAGCAACTACAACTGTATCATGCAAAAATGGAATTTAATAATTGTTATATTATGGATACACTTGAGCGTTTATAAAGACAAGAGTGCATACAAGACACTAAACATCCTCCATCAACTTGTAAACAACTTTATCTGAAACTTTGCAACCTAAGAGTTGCAGCACAGTCAGCATGATGTAGATGTTTCCAGCAAAGTTTTGCAAAAGCCCACTCTAAAACATGTTTTTACAACTTAAATTAACTTTTTAACTGAGCTCAGCACCACTGTGGTAAAAGAGTTCATGGAAAGCTTCTGCAAAATTATCATGTACAGCATCTTGCATGTACAGTACAACACAATTAGCAATTATCACAACTGCAAGGCAATCTGCATATTTTTATGCACACCTTGGGAAGAAAAGTATATTGGCCAACAGATACCAGTCAAAAATATGAAAACCAAAACATTGCAATAGATCATAGTGGAACTGTACACTTTCTCTAAGGCCTTCTCGTGGTCTCTCGAAATTGCAAGGTTCGATTTCGTGAGCAAAATATTAAACCGCCGAACTACGTGCTTCTCGCGCGATCGGCAAACTTGTCTGGCCCGTGCAACAGAAATTTCATCGCTCATAAACCAGAGTAAAAAGCTCAAACTAAACAACAATGATCCGAACTAGAGAAAGAGACCGAGTTACATGCTGTTCTTCGCGTGAAGTTTACGATGCCTGCGGTCGGTCTTCATCTTGATTTTTCTAGTTCCTTACAAGTGATTGTTGTTTGAGTTCAATTTTAATTTGTGGATTTCTGGGTTTTGTGGATCCCCTGCCACCAAAATGTTCCTCGTAGGACAAATCTGTCGCAAGAACGAGACAAGTGGAACCACTAAAAATATGGTCGACAGCAGATTGACCGCTTACTTGTTGGTGTAAGGAGTCACGAAAGGAGTGCGATATATAAGCTGATCGCCGATTGGGCAGAAAAAAATTCCTTGCCAGAAAATTTCCGCCCAATCACAAAGCTGGATTTCAATAGCTTCTGGAACGAGTCCGATAAAGAAATGTTCCCAGGGGCTCTCCCGACTGTCTTGTAAACTTAATCTCGTCCCGCCGGAA
>JAEMWC010000565.1:335000-390000 GCA_016490735.1 Pachyseris speciosa | reverse complement strand
TAAAACAATACTAGACAGCCTTGATTGTGTACATGCCGTTTGATAGAAATTCACATTATTTCACCTCACGACTTACATCAATTAATTAGTGGTATTGCTATATTGCGACTGAAAAGTATTTTTGCTTTGTAGATTTTAAGAAGTGAGTGGTGTTACGATAAGAATAACAATAATTTTCTTACCTACTAGAAGCCCAATCACCACCGAGTTCGCTCCAAACACAAACGCCTTGAACATGATACTGTCCACGTAAGGGTCGATAGAGGACGGTATACCTTCTTTTGGTATTCTGCTTACAGCTCCTATCCCAAGGTTAACGAATGTGACGGCAAGAGACGTCAGCATCAATTTATTCTCGAACGGATCACGTATTGGCCTTTTAAAGGCGAATAACATGCCATAGATACCGGACAAAATGCACGCTAGTCCCACATAGGCTCTACTTTCGCCTCCCACAAGGATAAGAGCAGATGTCAATAAGACCTTTCGAGCTGTTTCAATAAGCTCCCAATACCAAGATCGAGCGTTGTAATTCTCATAGAGAAATCGTAACCCGCTAATGTTAGCAACTCCCGTGTCTTGTTCCTGCAAATCACATTCTTTCGCCTCACCTCTGACCAGTGTTTGGCGAAGATGGATTCGTTGCTTCCAAAGAGCTATTAAAGCTGCCGTTGGCAAGAACAGGACGTATAGGATAGCACAGTAGGCAACGATCACGGAACGCTGGAACTCTGGACTTGAACATTTGATACTGTAGTCAGCCTTAAGAAACGTGTTACAACTTTCTTCTTTGTTGTTGAGACAAAGAGTGTGACAGGCCAACGGGAGCACAGCTGCGGTCTTCGAGCACGTGCTTAGATATGTAACGTAAAGGAAGAAAAACAAGTTTTTGGAGATCAGTTCTTTTGTTTTCGCATTTTTCTTCAATTTCTGTCGTTCATCTAATGCGCTTTGAGTTACAATTATTTTTCTAATTCCATAGACAGTACATGCCACAACGGTGGCAGTGACATTCAGAGCCAGCATGGCAAACAAGCTTCCAAATGCGTCAACTTTTAAACTTGGAAAGAGACAATGGACAGGTGCGATCTGAAAAATGTTAAGCTGCAAGATCTCTGAATATTTTCCAATGAGAGCAAGGGAGTCAGGCCATTTGATGTATGAAAACGCCTCGAGAACGCCAAACGTTACCTGGTAAAACCCAATAACAATTTTCAGCCTACCAAAAATGACATCTACCGAAGAACGCTCTTTACTTTTCTTCGGTTTCCTTTTGCTCATCCAAACCACCACTACCATGACTATTAGAATCACTGCTGCCATCATCCCAAGCTGTCCGCCAACCCAATCCTTAGTCGGACATGGTGTGCATGTTTTCAATTGCTTATAATATCCGGCACTGCACACTTCACATAGTGGGCCTTCGTAACCACCAGCACACAAGGACGCTAAGCCTCCTATACATGATTCCTCCCTCGGGCATTTATGTGGTCGTGGAAGAGTATATGGGTACCTAAACGAGTCGTCATTAGACACTATGGAGCTCTTAAGTGACACCGGGAGAAAGGAAGCATTCACGAGAAGAATGGTGAATTTCTCATATAATACTCTGTGTGTACCATTATTCCACTCCCACCAGTAACCCCGGCTAAGCGTGGCGTAGTCCTCTACACACTTCAATCCATCCTGATCACATGGTTTGCAGCCCTCGAACAAGTGAGTGCGGTAAAATCCATTTAAACATTTACAGGCGCGAAATCCAGCAAATGTGTTAGTATCTGTCCCTGTAGAGTAAAAGTATAATAAATTATGAGTGTTAATCATAATTTAGCGTGCTAATATGTAATTATGTCTTTGGTGCCCCGCAGAGAGACACTACAAACATACTTTGCCATACTTATTCTTGTAATTTTCAGAGAATAATTTCACCACAATTTTTCTCTGCACAGCACTAAAGAGTCGAAATGGTTCTAAGTTGTAGTTTCTTTTCCTTACCGATCACTCAAGGCAAACGTAGGTTATCATATTCGTCAAAATCAAGAACTGATTACTTCTATACACTGACCTTGCGGGCAGGCAGAGCAATCCAGGGGTGTTACTCCAGGTGCTTTATCGAAGTGGACAAAGGTACCATTGGGACACTTCAGGCAGGTGTTGCTAACAAATGCTTTGGTGTCTGAGTAGAAACCACCTATTCAGAAGTAAGCAGCATTATTTAAGAAGGTAGTTACCAAATCCATTTATCCCCTTCCTTATTTTGAACTAATTATAAGCAGAAAGCGATTACTTTCCTCCCCATTAAGAGGC
Source organism: Pachyseris speciosa (assembly GCA_016490735.1). Taxonomy (NCBI): domain Eukaryota; kingdom Metazoa; phylum Cnidaria; class Anthozoa; order Scleractinia; family Pachyseridae; genus Pachyseris; species Pachyseris speciosa. The sequence goes on along the minus strand of JAEMWC010000565.1, from coordinate 387,693 downwards.
ACTGTTACGCTATTCCTAACAGATTATCGTGTTGCCATGGTAACCCAAGAAACACTAGGAATAAAGATAAGCTTAATATACCATTAATATACCATAAAGATAAGCTTAATATACCATTAATATACCATTTTTTAGATCAGCAACAGGTCAGCGATCTTTCTCATTTAGGGCTGCTCAGCTCTGGAATGGCCTTCCAGAAAGTTTAGCAAACATGGAATCATTTAAAGTTTTTAAGAACGCCATTAAAGGACGTGCCCTTGACGAATTTTTAAACCATTGACTTTCAAACGGTGTAATAATGAATTATGTATCTTAAGTTTTTTAATAATATGGTAATGTAAGTTCTTATCACTTTTAAATGTTTATCTTAGATTTTAACTCTTTACATTACATTTTATTGTAATTGGTATGTGAAAACCCATTTTAATTGGATGTACCAATAAAGTTATTATTATCATTATTATTATTATTATTATTATTATTATTATTATTATTATTATGTAAAAAAAAATCACAACTTATTCACCAACCAGTGCAACAATGCAACGTATTTACCAATGCAACAACGTATAAATATTGGTAGTGATGATCCATCAAAGTACAAGAGCTGAAAAACCCGAAACCGGTAAGAGCCACCGTAAAATGTTTACTGATCTTCAGCTTAATCTGGGGGTGGGGGAGGGGGTGGGGTGGGGGGAGGGGGGGGAGGGGTGTAACAGAAACCCATCAAAAATCATAGAGCTGCTTTTTTGGAAGGTTTTGACATTCTGCAAAGTGGCGTAGTCCACCGTAATAGGTCTCAAACCATTGTTCTTTGTTTGCTTTGAAAATGCTCTTTCCCCAATGTTGGGAATGTCATATGTTTATCGCAGAATTAGACCAACCTGCAGGGCATGCCAAGCACTGTAACTCACTAGAATCGCTGGCAGACGGATTCAGGAAGGTTCCCAAAGGGCAAGGGAGTACTTTGTAGGCGCCATTTATTTTACGTCCAAATCCAGCGCGACCAAAAGCCTTGAGTAAAACCCCTTTTGTATTCGGTCCTTCCGAAGAAATGTCGATGTATTGTTGTTCATTTTGTCCCAGGCCACTAAATTCGAAAGTGAGAAAGCAAAACAAATATATCTAACGATGTAATGAACACTTAATAGTAAACATGCATTGTTGCTGATAACAACAAAAAGTTACAAACAGATGAACTCTGCAACGTTCGATCCTTTGCTTGTCGTCTGTAAAAGTCAATGAACCAATTACTCCTCCCTGTAAGCTACTAGAAAAAACAGTAAAAAACAGATAAATAAATGAAAAATAAATAAGTAATGAATAAATCTTTGATTAACTGAAATAATTTATTAAAAAGAAAGCATTTCCCTTCAAAGATGAATATATGTTCAGTATCTCTTGGAAAAAAAAGGTTCTTCTTCTGTGATCCAATCACGTTGTATATTTAAATTTTATGTCAGTACATAGCACACCACTCACATTCCTGTTGCTTTCAATAAACAAATCGTGTGAATGATATATGAAATAATTCATACATGAACTGCGGAAATGAAATCAAATGAAGAATGATCCTCGCAGTTGTGAACGCAATTTATGCAATTGCGAAAAGAAGCCTGAAAAAAATTCAGGACTTCAACGGGGTTTGAACCCGTGACCTCGCGATTACCGGTGCGATGCTCTAACCAACTGAGCTATGAAGCCACTGACGTTGGGAGCAGGTCAATTGTGGGTTCATATGTTCCCGTGAAAGAAATGAGTGTGAATGATATATGAAATAATTCATACATGAATTTTTTTTTTCAGGCTTCTTTTCGCAATTCCATAAATTACGTTCACAACTGCGAGGATCATTCTTCATTTGATTTCATTTCCGCAGTTCATGTATGAATTATTTCATATATCATTCACACTCATTTCTTTCACGGGAACATATGAACCCACAATTGACCTGCTCCCAACGTCAGTGGCTTCATAGCTCAGTTGGTTAGAGCATCGCACCGGTAATCGCGAGGTCACGGGTTCAAACCCCGTTGAAGTCCTGAATTTTTTTCAGGCTTCTTTTCGCAATTCCATAAATTGCGTTCACAACTGCGAGGATCATTCTTCATTTGATTTCATTTCCGCAGTTCATGTATGAATTATTTCATATATCATTCACACTCATTTCTTTCACGGGAACATATGAACCCACAATTGACCTGCTCCCAACGTCAGTGGCTTCATAGCTCAGTTGGTTAGAGCATCGCACCGGTAATCGCGAGGTCACGGGTTCAAACCCCGTTGAAGTCCTGAATTTTTTTCAGGCTTCTTTTCGCAATTCCATAAATTGCGTTCACAACTGCGAGGATCATTCTTCATTTGAATAAACAAATCATTACCGAAACGCATTCCTAACACATAAGATTATACTTACATCTTCACTTTTAGATCTGAAATGTTGTGAAATGAATCAAAGCTCGCTGTCGTTAATTTCGTGCGTATCATATATCTAAAAAAAATAAGAAGAAAATATGATCTATCTACTTTTTCCTGTTCGGGCAACTTAAAAAGAAACAGATCCTTGTTCCTTCAATTTCCTTGACTTGAATAACAATCAAACTAGAAAAGTCGGCGCATACAATTGTAGTTTCGTAGCACAAGTCTAAAATTATTTGTTTATATACTTCCTCAAATGGTAGGAGTTCTCAGTACATTTGCTAAACTAGGCCTAGAAATGAAGCTAACCCAAAATTAGTGTGAATGCTAATTTGTCGAAAGAAAAATGCCCTTCAGTGTTCACTAAGACGACTTTCTTTAATCAGTAGCCTTCCAAAAACCACAAGCAAAATCACAAACAACAGAGAAACAAACAAATATATCTCAACAGGCAAATTAACTTTTTAATCGAGGACTACAATGATTCGAATTGGCCGGTCCGTGAAACTCTCTAGCCAGAAAATTCTACAGAAGGCCGCCATAGATGTGTAAAATTCATGGTGTGTTCCACTACTTTAATCCAGACCAAGACCCCCACTCATGTATGTGCAAATATTACACGAATATAAAATAGAACTTGAACTTTGATAAGAAATAACAACTCACATATTAAGTAGGCTTTCTTGCGTAATAGCGAAAGCGTTGGATCCAATCGCCTTGATAGGGTTATCTGATAGCATTCTGTTGTACATTAAATTATATTTAAATTGAATCAAATGTAAGGGTAATTGCCTGCGAGCCTGATTTGCAGTTCCATCTTAGTGGTACCTTCTTGAGCACTTAAATTGGTGATGTTTTTTCACTCCAAGTTTAATATTCTTTATGAATACTCCAATAGTAACATAAATTGTCAAGTAGTTACACAAATGTAATCAGGCATGAGACGTTTATAAGTAAAATTTAATTCGGAATTACAAGAGGATAAATAGAAAGGTGAGAAGCTTAGCTTACCCGGCGCATGCCCCCTCTACAAAAGAAATATTAACACGTGACACAATTAGGACATTGTAGGATAAAGCCATGCCTTTTTGAAACCAAATCTGAACATACTGCTTGTTTTTCCTCAGTAATGTCACTCGCAAGCAGAAAGTTGCTTTGTGTATCACAAGGGACCACACATGCAGAAACCCTACTCAACTAATCTCCATGGAAATCCGTTTACCATACCTCCTGTATGGGAAGGCTTGCAAAAGTGTTTCCTAAATATAGACGTTACAGCAGTTATTATGTCTCAGTTTCCTGTTCACTTACATTAATTTAAGACTCTCCAGATCCTTGAAAGCTTCACCAGGTATCGATTGTAAATGGTTTTCATTGAGGAGTCTGTGATAATAGCAAGTAGTACATAAAAAATAAATTAGTACATAAAAATTAAAAGTACATATTAAAGTAGTACATAAAAATTAAATGCATTGCTGAAGAATTTTTGAACAACCCTAGTGTCTTTATTAGCTATCAAGCTCAAAATCCTCGTGTATTTTAGCAGCGCTTGTTAGCAGTTGGTTGCTATACGTCCGAGAGATGACCTCATACGCAATGTCGGGTTAAATTTTCTGTTTGGAATGTGGCTACGTGTTTTGTCACGGCCGTATTGGAAATTGAGATAGCGACAAAAATTGCAACGGCATGCAATTCACATTTTCACATCACTTTTATTTACCCTCGGATTTTTAGAGTAACTTATGTAGCTAATATCTCCGAGCATTTCACCATCAGATGAGAGACAGCAATACTATATGCAATACTATATTTCCAAGAATTTATTTATGCAGCGTAATATTTTGATATTTTAAAAGTTACTCAGAGTAAGCGAATTCTCCTTTCCATTTTTTCCTCATCACTTTTTTCCATTTTGAGTAACATTTCAGATGGCTGTCATCACGGCCACTTCCTTTTTGTCAGTTGAAGTACCAGACCTCCAGGTGTGCAGCCTTACAGCATAAACTTTATTTCATAGAACACATAAAAGGTTATCCACTGAAGGTGAAGTCATTTTCATTGCCGCACAGTAAAAATTTAAGAAGGGATAGGTGGATGTTTGTGTATGCGTGGGTTAAATTAATAGGGAGCTGAAGCAACGACGCATGGCAAGAAATGAGGGACACGCGTGCGCAGTTCGTAGCGACACTTGCAAAAATCACGCTAAAAATATGTGGAGCAAAAATAGAGAGATTTGAGTGAAAAAAATTATTTTTTTGACATACCTTCCTAAGCTTTTGACTTTTCAACTGGAATCAATCGGACTTTGTTCCTTAACATCGACAGCCGTTCTTTAACACAAAACGTACTCACTTTCCAGCTTTACCCGCCAAGGTTCTGAACTTTTAAGTTGAGCTTTTGTCTTTGGTAAGAAAAGGATGGCGGAATGCCGTTTCCAGGTGAATCGCCTTCAAAAACTCTAACATTGCAAGCCCGAGCGGAAACGAATTCCCTGGTACAGTATGTTGCCCTATTTCCCGAACACCCCTATTTCCGGACAATTTGACTTTAGGATTCTGTATTTCGTTGTAAAAACGAAACAAATCCGAACGTTAGGTTTCGAAGTCTTATCGACTAGTCTGCTTTCGTTTGTTCTTTTCGTGGCCGAGCTACGCTCCGTTTAGGTGGGAAGATTTAAATTTTCGTTTATGTAAGTGAATGTCATTTTTACCGCGCGTCGAATTGTATCTCTTCAATTAAGCGGTCTGTTCTCACAAGGTGAGACACAAGTGAAGCTAAAAGGACCAGGTTTTTTAGCATATAAATATTTTCCGTTTGCAGTTTCGTATCTTCCAGCAAGACTACAAAAAGTTTAATTGATAGCGGAGCTCCGGCGGCCCGAAGGGCCGTGAAGCAGAGCACCATTGGTAAGAAGATATGGTAACCCTTCTGAATTTGGTTTTGGTCACCGTACGTACGTGCCTACGTACGTACGTCCGCCGGTTCATGTATGCGCTGTGAAATGTCCTATCATCATAATCATCATCATCATCATCATCATCATCATCATCCAACATGGCGGCCATACTCCAGTTGACCTAGTTTACAGCACACATCTTTGATATTAGACATCCTCGGACATCCATGTTATGGTCAATTGACACCTATCAAAACAAGGCATCCGCTGACCAGTATCACGTGACCATATCGCGGACTCAAGTTTGAAGGTAATCGAGGTCGGCTGTGTTTTTTAAGTTAACCGCTGACCAGGCACTGGCTTTTGATTGGATCGCAGGCTCAAGCCAGGTGTGGGACACAAACCAAAACGAGGCTTAATTTTTCGCGCGCTTTCTGCGGCTCTAAATTTCACATTCAGTTGGTTTCTTCATTTTGAGCGCAACAACATCTTTCGAATTTCTTCGCTTAAAAGTTTAAAGATACTCCGGAAAATGAATTTCCAAGTCCTACAACGGAACAGCAAAATATTTTACTCAGGAAGAGCTTAAAACTTGGATCCACTTGCATGGCGCTCGGATTGTGTGGCTGAAAAGCAAAATGATTCAACGCTTTAAGGGTTTTCACTTTACCGCGGCATCTTGCAGCTCACCAAGAAACAGTTCACCGGCATTAATGGGAGGAACGAGTAGCTCAAACTTAGTGGAAGAAGTTCTTACTTTGGACAAACCGATTGCCATTTTTGGAGATTCGTGTTACTACTAAAGTGGATACGTGTTTTCAAGAACCTCTACATCACAGGTAAATTGAATTAAATTGAAGGTTAACATTGGTTTAATCGTTGTTACGTTTCTTGGATCAGGAATGAAACTTGTATTTTTCTTACGACTGGTCATAAATAACCATCATCTCCACTCGTTTTGGACGCTAAGAAGTAGTTGAATTGTTTGTTTTGCTATTTTGCTTGCAAGCGATCGCGAACGAATGTTTTTGCTCCACTTGGCTGACTGTTTTTCGACGTCTGTGCATCAACAGCATTAAGAAATTTTTGCCCTTATCTTATTTACACGTCATCGCAATGAGTCCTCGTAAAAAAGGATTAAAGCCACGGCTAAACGATCAAACATTTTCATCCAACATTGTGTTTGTCAAACGTAACGTTGGGTGGCTAAACGCATAAACAATGTTTGACCAAACACTAGACAGAGTGAGTACACAGAACGATTTTTTGCGTATTATCGCGGAAATTTCGAGGTTATTTGGTTCATTTGGTTGCACGCTTTGTTGGTTGGGGTGGCTAAATGATCAAACATTTGTTCCTAACGCGAACTGTTGGGTGAAAATATTTCAGTGATCTACATCAAACATGGACCTACGGTTTTTCGTCCTTATCCGAGAAGAGTAGAAAGTCTAACCGTTTGCAGATGTAATTACAAAGGCAGCACTTTCTCCTCAATTATTTTAAAGACCCTGAGTGATGGTCCGGCCGGAGTAGAACCCGCGACCTCCCGCACGGTAGTCCGGTGCTCTACTACTGAGCTAACCGGTTGGCGGTTAACAATAGGTTGTTGTGACCCTTTAATTAAGGTTTTAAAAACTTTTATTTTTTGGTTATACTGACTCTAAGAAAATAGTCAATAATCAGTAACCTTTAATATTGGTTCTAATAACTATTGTTTATGGTTGTTTTAACTCCCATTTTTTGGTTCCGGTGGTGAATCTGTGGTAACCAATTAAAATTAGTTAAAGGGCAGTAGATATAAGTATTCCCTTGGGTTGGAAAAAAATAGGTTGTTTTAACCAATAATAGTACATTAAAATAACTACTCAATGAGAGTTAAAATAAACGCTTTTAGTGGTTATTCTAACAACTTTCTTCACTGCTAAAAACTGATCACAATAACCACACAATAAATTAAAGTTAATTTCAAAATAGTTACATGGCTTTTTCCTGCTACTGTATGCTTCTAAATCCAGCTAGCATTATAAATACATGTACTCAAGAGAACCTACAAAATTAACTGTCAACATTTACACTACATAAAAATAATACATGTAGCAAGGGAAACAACAAAACTGAAAAGGCTTTCTTGGGAACCTGAAAGCACATGGGCTTATTTGGAAATAGCTACAATGTACATGTATATGATTATAATTTTAAAACTGACGAAACAAAAAACAGCCTGATATGCAGGGTGGTTTTAAGTAACCACATAAAATAAAGCAGAACTACTGAGCATTCTTGGAAAACTGTGCAAAATAGGAACTTAAGGTTTCGTTATTTTTAAACACCAACTCTTTGATGGATCAATACTACCACATTTTTTGTTTGTTTCCTTGAACATGGTATCAAAAAAATTCCCAATTATTTGTTAATGGACAATAACAAAAGAAGCTAATGCATTAGTTTCTTTTGTTATTGTCCATCAACATGGCCGCCAACCATTGTCATTCGAATCTCTGGAGACTGGTTGCATACCCTCTATGGGTTTAATGAGCGAAAACAATCGCTCTGCACGTGCGTTTTACATTTTGGTACATTTCTTTGCCGTCCTCAAAAAAACAGCAACGCGAAATGACCAAATTCAAGGTTTAGTGGAAAAGGTGAGCACATGACATTAATAGTTTCTTTCTTTGCCAGTTACTTCAACGCTAACCTGCGATCAGGCCCAATTGAAGCATCGCTCTTATGTCCTCTTATGTCGGCGCTCGCTACAATTGGGCCTGATACAAAGTCTCACGGGAGTCTGTGGCTTCGTCCAGAATTTGGACGAAATCTGATTGGCTGATTCAATAACCGGAAGTCACTAAGAGGCGTGTTCGCGAGGCTCTCGCGAAATTCTCTCGCGACTGAGCCGCCATTACGGACAATGAGTAATCTCAAGTTCTTTTTAGTTTTACAACACAAAACAACAGAGCCTTTCTATTTTCACGTAAATTAGCGGAGAGGGAAAAGTTTATTAGTTTTGCTTTTGATGTACATACTGGATTCACTTAAAAGATTCGCGGAATGATCTTCATGAAGAATGATAAAGACGAAGCGTTCTGACGAGTTCCCACTGATCCCTCTGTTATTCCTCTATTTCGAACATTATCTTTCGTGTTTGTGAAAGCCTGACAACGGTATAAAGACTTGGAAGCTGGCTGGTTTGTATTCAAGAACAATTCAACGAGAAGCAAGACACATCAAAGCTCAGCTGATAAGTACAAGATCATAGACACGTTGGTTTCAATGTTAGGATGCGAGAGTACTCTCCTATTCTATGGACAAACATTTTGAAAGCTTAATGTAAGTTCTTTTAAATTTGTTTTGTACCATTCTTTTACGGCCGTAAAGTTAATAAATTATCATTTGCATGTAGGTTCGCCTCTGGAACAACAACTAAAACACTGTTGAGTAATTCACACCACCAATAATAAAGTTTTTCTTATAAGGGAGTAATAAAATACATGTGTCTTGATATGAAAAAAAAAAAACATAAATAGCAGAATGACCGGCCATAGAAAAAGTACAATAGAAGGGCTTTAGAAACTTCACAGTGGACGTCAGTCTCTCCAGATTAAATTTAAGCTTAAATTGAATATTTGTCAATTTTTACACTTAACAAAATTTCGTGAGGACAGCATAAAAGTGCCAATTATCTTGTTGATAGTAATACATTTAACTCAGAAAAACCAGTGAATTATTTGAAACCCCAACGTAAATTGTAGCAAGAGAAATCTACATGAGAATAGAGGAAATAAATTGAGGAGTACATTGTTGTTGTTGTTGTTGTTGTTGTTGAATGACTAACCTGCGATCAGGCTCTATTTTCGTTTCGAGGGTAAACCTTTCCCGCGGGAAAGGCAAGGACATAAGAGCGATGCTTCAATTGGGCCTGATCGCAGGTTATTGAATGACAAGGTCATTGACATCCTCCACAAAAATGTAAAACATGACTGAACTCCCATTGCAAAAATTCTCAGTGCAAGGTGCAGTAGTTTGAAATGCACCACAAAGACTGCTGTACTACATAAGCAGTACAGGCCTTTGTTGAGTTAATGAAAGATTAACCTGATGAAAGCTAGATGTCCTTAGTTACCCCTCCTGTACCAAGTTGTTTCTCCATGCAGTTAATGAATAACAGAATAACAGCATACTGCCCACCACTGGACTGCTGAGGAACAGGTCGCTGTTTTGAATCCCAGATCAAACCATGGTGTTTGGATTCTGGCTGGGTTCTCAACATCTGTCTCAGGTCAGATGATCAGGTCATTGGTTAGTGAGATTATAGTCTAAAGTATTTGACCTTTTCACCCTCACATGTAATTTAAACATGAAGGGTACATAAAAGAACCTACACACTTGATGAAAAGAGTAGGCGGCATAGTTCCCGAATTCTGTGCTCTGTCTTAACATACATCTCAGGGTCAAGGTTGGGTGCTAGACCAGCCACCTGTTCCCAGAGGCCTTATGACTGACTGATAACATAGCAAATATCTCTCAAGGGAATGTGCCACCCTCTGAGCTGATCTTTTTGTGATTTTTCCCAATAGTGATTTCAGAACCATTTTCAGTGAAAAATTTAGGTGTTGCATTTGGAAATCCAATGGCTTGTTTCCCTTTTTACCCCTCACTGTTAAAAAATCTGTTGGCAAGAAGATGCTTGGCTTCCCCCTTAGAGAGGAGTGCTAATACCTAGGCAAAAAAATGCAAGAGTAAATAGGTGTATTTAGAGCGCTGGTAATTATATTCCATCACAAGAACAAGCTTAAAGCATCTAAAAAGCCTCGCAGCATCCCCTTCCCTTATTGCATCATTTAGATTTAAAATAAAGAAACCAAACTGCAGTCTACTGGTGTGTTAATTGTAGATGAAATCTTCTTTGGTATTTTCATTTGCAATGTCTTCATCATTTGATGGTATTTGTGGATAACCATGTTTAGTGGTCTCAATTGCCTGTACACAGTAGATAAATTGGGTAATCTATATATTTACTACTACTGTTTGTTCTCAGTCATGGTCAGCATGCAAAGAAAACAATGGGTTGGAATTATCCAATTGCCCTTCAGGCTAGTTGATTCTACCTTTCACTGAATCAATGATCACAGGTTCATGCTACACTTAAAAATTTCAGATATTATTCCAGTGGATAATTAGCCAACCAGCGTATACATGTAAATACCTCTCATCCACTGAATAAAGTTATGTATCAATAATATACATCAAACATGGAGCCTCTGATAAACAGCTAAAAAAGTGATTAATAAAAATGGCTCCTTAGAGAGCCAAACACTTGAGGAAAAATCGTATTTTTGGTATCCCAATGAATGAGTTCAATAACAGTGCACCACCACAATGCAGCTTTTTAGTGATGCTGCAAAATTTGTTTTATAGATTAAATTTCATTAAAAAAATACATCAAGGCCGGCCTGCATTTATTCATTTGTTCAAATTAAAGGTAAGCGAGCTTCAAAAGCTAAAACTTAATAAACGAGTGAACGGCAAAATCCCGTTTTTCCACAACTCAAATAGAACAACACTCTCGACTCTACTAAAAAATTCTTTACTATTGTATTTCGAGGGGAAGACGAGAAATACATCGACAATAGTAATTCACCTGATCTTCCTTCAGCCGAATCATCAGTGGTGCTTTACTACCCACAAAAAGATATCAGCATCACATAGTCTTTGGAAACACATATCGCCTTTCCCAGCGTTTATAAAATTTGTTATGTGCGCTTACTTTGGGACCAAAACCGCTGCTTTTCCCCAACAACAATGAATGATGTAGGACAAGACGCTCCCAAAACAAAAATGGCGTCTTCTACATTCCACATCACTTCACGCGCGAGAGCTCGCGAGTATCGCGAAACGGAAGTAATTTTGATTGGCTGATTTTGAAAAATGTCAATCAATCAAAAAAGTGGGCGGTAGACGTTCCGTGGAAGACTTGTATCAGGCTCTATTTTTCGTTTCGCCTTTCCCGCGGGAAAGGTTTACCATCGAAACGAAAATAGAGCCTGATCGCAGGTTACTTCAACGCCGGTCACCGCAACTTAGTGTTTGGACATTTCGCCCACATTTACAAGTTGAACAAGTTGAAATAATCACGAAAGAATTACAATTACGAGAAGTTTTAGCGCTATACTAATTCATTATCATTATTATTAAGTTATATCTTGCCGAAAGAAGTGATGTTTTCATTGCCGTTGCCGTTGCCGTTGCCGTTAACCATGCATTTACTGTGTTGCTAGCTATTCTTCTGTTACAGATTGAATGAAAGTCACTGGACGTTAATTGTATACTTACAAATATCGAAGACCTGAAAGCCCGGAAAAGGTAGCATTTGTTATTGAGGTTATGGCGTTCTCATTCAAAAATCTGAAATGAAATGAAAAGAGGAAAAGGAACAGTTGGCCATTTGTGACAATTACCTTTTTTTCCAATAACGTGGTATTCCTACTTCGATAATTATAAATTATTATATATATTGTATTCCTACTTCGATAATTATAAAAATGTCGTGGAAAATCACAGAAGAAACAGTTGTGCATGAAGAAATCTGTTTATGCGGCAGAAACTGACTGAAAAACAAGCCAGGAAGAAAACAGCTCAGTGACCTTGTTATAGAGAGGGCAAGGAAAAAAATGCTGTAGAAGCGAAAAAAAAAACGCCGTTAAAGTAATCATCCGCAGAATCTTCTAAGTGTAATAAGGCTTTGAATATGAAAACTGTTCTCCACTATAAATTTGTGAGAGAAACTTACAATAAATTCAAAATGGGCAGCTTGGAGAATATCAAAGATGGTAGTTCTTGAATTTTATTCGCACCAAGATTCCTACAATTGAAGAAAAGTAAGTACAGCTTTATACGGAAGAAAAGCGAAGAAAAGCGTTAGCTCTCATTAGGTGATCTATCAACCGAACTGAGAGTGTTTGGGAGTTCGTATTATGTACACCTGTAGCTGGTTATCAAATGAATGAACATATAAAAATTACCATACACGTTCAGAATGGAGGAAACGTCTCATGATACAAAATAATGCAATATAAACACTATAGTTACCGTAATAAAATGCTCACAAATTAAAAACGAAGGCAAAATCTGTGCGGTCAAACTTCGTACCGTGTTCGGGAATATTGCTACCTCTAATCGAAAGAAAATGTTATTCCATTAGGGGGCTCTCTCCATAAAATCACAGGGATCGGACTAGTTTATGCGTCTGGTTGGAGGGATACAATGCTAGGTAAATTTTTAAAATTTTAAGATAAAAGTCTGTTAAAAGACTGTTGAGGTCAAAATTGAACATTAGTGTTTAAGGGAAAAGCACCACCACCGAATCTAATATGGCTCCTGAATTTATTGTAATATGGCACTATTTAAAGTTAAAATATAGGTCATATATAGGGCTTACGTACAAGTACGTCAACTTTTGCAGTGAGAAGAATATTCCTGGTGGTAGAGTCCGAATTTCGTTGAAACCCAAATGCCTGCAAGGAAATTCAAAAAGTGTTAATTAATTTCTTTACCAGTAATTGTCAGAACAATTTAGTTCGTTCTTTTCGCAAAGCGTCTCAAGGGTCTGCAATCACAGAACCATAACACGATCACTTAATGCTTAGCGGTCTAGCTGTTCGAACTACCTCAGCTGGCCTAAGCTTAAAGACCGCTGGTCACCTAAAGTAAGTAAGAGAGCAAAGGTACGTACGTGACACAAATGGTTTGTTTTGACAACGAAAACAGTTGGTAATCGTTAACTGAGGAGGGACCAAGCAGTGGAGATCAAATAGATGTAGTTTTTATATAAAGTGAGTGTTCTGTTTTCGACGAATTTTACTTAAACGTTGTAGACGAGCCTTTAATTTGTTCGAGTGCAACTCACCGTCCACTCAACAGACTATTTTATTAGACTTATTTAAACAGGGAACCACTTGCTTAAATGTTATGCACCAGTCAATTTAAATTGTCATGCACCCTCCCTCCCGCCCATGGGAAGGGCGAGGACATGAATTTTCGGTGATATACCCCAACTGTCTTATGCCTCCACCCCTGGGGAACAACCTGCCGGAAAATCTTCCTTCGTAGACAAAGACAGAGAATGGTATGGGGAGAAGGGGGACCAACTTCCCTTCTCTGCCCAACCATACCCCCGAAAGGGGTATACTCGTGTTTTCGTGTGGTATCCCACACTAATGTCATGGGGTTGTAAGTCCGTTAATGCTAATGAGTTGAAAAGTTTGCAATGCATTGTGGACAGTGTATCCCACACATGTACCCTTTGAGTACCTATTTTTCAGCGATGGAATGACGTCAGAAAAGTTATTCAATTCATGTGGTCGAAATAAAGCAGCTCAACAAGCGATGTAAACTATTAAAATTGCTCAGGCTCAAAGATTATAAACGTGAAGAATGACGTTGCTGCTGTGTAAATGGTATGCACGGTTGCATACAAGCAATTAAACTTACTGATTTTTTTCTAGAACTTTACCAAGGAAGCACTTTTTTGGCATCAATGAAGTTTTATTTATCACTTTTGAAAATGACTGTAATTCTGGAAACCCTAGCAGGTGTAATATCAACATTTATGCGCACTTTCATAGAACTTCAGTTACCAATCCAAATCTCGATTCCGAAAATCATATTTCACTATATCTAGCAAAAATTACGACAAGGGGTCAACTATGTTCCGAGATATTTTAATGTCCCGAACATATTACTATAAAGGAATCACACATCATCAGTGTATTGGTGTGCTAAAGTTTAGACACACGTGCCTCTGGTCTTTGCTATTTCTAATTCTTATCCAAGGCAGCAAAAAGAGAGCTGTGAAGGAAAAATATAAAATATGAAAGAAACCTACAACATCCATATCCCCCGCAGACTGGAGAATATTCCTGGAGGTAAGCGTTCAATCTTATTAGTTGCCAAGCCCCTGAAGCAAATAAACAAAGTAGCTTTAGTCCAGTAAGTAAAAGTTGTAATGAAGACACTAGTTTTCTAAAGTACATACAATGATCCCAAATCCGATAGACTGGAAAACATTTTGACGGGAAGATCTTTATATCCGTTTGATCCGAAAAACCTGCAAAACAACACAAAAGGTGAAGTGTTGAATTCGTTTTCTCCTGGAACAAATTTTTCCAGTAAGGGTGTCTTTGTCTTCGTTGGGGAATGCCTTCATGCGGATCGATGCTATGAGGGTCTTAAGAAAGATCAGCTGCACAAAACTTATGGGATCGCTGGACTTAAAAGTTAAGAGGTCTGTTTGTTTGTTTGTTTGTTTGTTTGTTTTCTTCTTTAATTTAGGGTAACAAAGTGGTATTTAGTGTTGCTGTGGAAAGGAAAGCTCGAATCAGAATTATTATTATTATAAATAAAAATAAAACAATTGTATACACCTGGTGGCGACTACAAGTCGGCGTTTTTGGCAAAAGTATCGATTTAATAGAAATTTTTACCTTTGAAAACCATTTACAATTAAAATTTAAACATTTAAAACCGTAAAAGTTTTGTCCTTTACTCAATGATCCTGGACGGTGGGCCACGGTGTGTGATCTGTTAGGAGGCAATAAATGCCCTTCCAAACATTGATGAAGTAACGCCTAGACGATTACTGCTTTGTAATTAGTCCATAAAGGTTAACCACTACATAGAATAGAAGAGTAATGTAGTTAAACTTACAGTTGCTTCAATTTCCGGAGATTGATCAACAAGCCCGGCTGGATATGAGTAATTCGATTTTTACCCAAGCGTCTGAAAAACAAAGAGAGATTGATTTTGATTCTTTTTTGAGCGACAAAGTTTACAGATGCTTTTTATGAAAAGCCGGGAAACCTAAATGGCATATTCAAGGTGGTGGCTCTTCATAAGTAACGAACAAACGAATGAAAGCTGATAAAAGAATAAAATAATAAAAAGAAAATAATAATAAGAATGAAAGGATGAATTAAAGAAAGAATGAACGAACGAACGAATAAATGAATGAATGAATGAATGAATGAATGAAAGGATGGGTGGATGGCTGGATGAATGAATGAATGAATGGCTGGCTGGATGGATGAATTACTCAATGCAGATGGGAGGAAGGAAGGAGGGAAGGAAGGAGGGAAGGAAGGACGGACGAAAGAAGAGATTGAAGGAGGGAAGGCGGAGGGATTCCGAAGGAAGGAAGGAGGGAAGGAAAGAATTCCTATCGAACTTACAACACTTTCAAATTCGGTAGAGTGGAAAATACTCCTGAGGAGAAATGGTGAATTTCATTCGATGCCAAAACCCTGTTAGAAAGAAAGCACATAGTTATTATACTAAAAATCAGTTTACTTAGAAAAAATTAAAACCGAACACCTTTCTGTAGTTAGCATCCTTTGGTCTTGGAGTCAAATCCTTAAGGAGTCGGCTGTGGCCGAGGACCGCAGGCGGGAACAGAAGTCCTACTGCACCTGTTGAGAATGACTGGTGTGAATGAAACACTCCTCCGACACTCCTCCTCCTTGCCTGTCCTTTTGGAGTGGTCACTTCATCTTGTTGTTGTTGTTGTTCTTCTTCTTCTTCTTGTTGTTGTTGTTCTTCTTCTTCTTGTTGTTCTTCTTGTTCTTCTTCTTGTTCTTCTTCTTGTTCTTCTTCTTGTTGTTCTTGTTCTTGTTTTTCTTCTTCTTGTTCTTGTTATTCTTGTTCTTCTTCTTGTTCTTGTTGTTGTTGTTGTTCTTCTTGTTCTTGTTCTTGTTCTTGTTCTTGTTCTTGTTCTTGTTCTTGTTCTTGTTGTTCTTGTTCTTGTTCTTCCTCTTCTTCTTCTTCTTCTTCTTCTTCTTCTTCTTCTTCTTTTTCTTCTTGTTCTTCTTGTTCTTGTTCTTCTTATTCTTTTGAAGTCCTTTTTGGATGTTTTTCCTTCCTTTTATTGTATCTAGAAAGCTTATTATTATCAAATTTCTCCTCCTAAGCGCTGTCAGAGTTACAGCAGCTATTTCAATCATCTTGTTGAGCACTATGTCCAAGAATATAGCCAGAATAGGTCATCCCCAGGAAATTGATGACGAGTTTACGACCTCTAGGTTGCAAACATCGATGCCATTGATCGAAAGCGAAGCTGGTCAGTTTCTTGGCCAAAATGTTCATCTTCTTCATGCTTAAGCCGGGCAAACCCAGGGTCCTAATAGATTGAGAAAACCTGACCATCCACAAACAGCATAGAAATATATATCTTGCACCACTGACTTTGGTTTAGGTCTTGCCATATTGACTAACTTCCTTTTAATCTTAAGGACAAGCAGATCTAGACGTCTTCTGTTGAGAAAGCTAGCTAATGTGAGCTACATCAGTCATGGTCTTTTGTTTTAACTTGATATCAGGTTACCATGCGTGGATCTTAGATTGATTTCCTTCTTAGAGCTTGAAAGTTGTTTTCTCATGTCAAGTGGTTATTCGGAAAAATGGTCTCTTCCGTAATATTCAGTTCTGTAAGAATTATTTAGTGCTGGGATAAAAGGAAATCGCAAACAGGAATTTCTCTTGGAATGGAAAAATAGAGAATGTATATAGATAAGAGAATTTAAAATAAACATCTAAACTGGCACCAAGTTACACTTACAATGTTTGCAGCTTAGAGAGGTTTGAGAAAACGTGTTCTGGCAGCTCACTTATTCGGTTCTGTTGCAGGTTTCTGCGGAAGGCAAATGTTGACAACAATTTGTAATCTAGAGCTGGGCGTTTGAGAACTGGTTATATTGGAATACATAAACACGCTTTTCATGTACGTTAGGCTTTGATTTTTCCATAGACTTGCACACAAGTCAACTTTGGCGAGCGAGCGAGCGCAGGAGTGAGCGACGGAGTCGCAAGAAGTCGGACCTCACGAAAATGGACATTGAGAAAGTCTAATTGTGCCATTGGTTGTGTGCTCGTTTGTAAAGGGCTCCTTTGCGATATTGCATTAATTCATTCATGTACAACACCAGCACTGACAGCAGAGAAACGATATACGCCAACACTGGATATCAATGAAACAATTTTCAATTGACTGTCCTAAAATCAAAACCAAACGTGAGCAATTTATTCTGACTAATTGCAACCACAGACGAAAACAGCAAAGAACCGATCAGGGCTGAGTTGCTCGAAGCATGGTTAGCACTAACCATTGGTTAAGATGTATTAAAACCTATAGGATGTCAAGGTATTTAACCCGGGTTGGCACTAACCTTGCTTAAAGCAACTGGACCCAGGATACTAAACGTGCTCATGCAACTGACGCTAAGCGCGGGGAAGTGAGTGAGAGCAAAATCTGAATTGGTTTTGTTCTAATGATCATACGCGTAGGTTGAGAACGTAGATCGTCTTTTCCTAACCAATAGCAGGGCTTAGCAAAACAAACAAAAGAAAACGTAGACATAAACGGGTATATCAATACTAAGTTTAGAAAATTCGATGGAACTTACAAAACTCTCAAATTCGACAGACTGGAAAATACTCTCGAGGGTAGCTGTTGAAGTTTGTTTGATGCCAAAATCCTGTTACAAAAAGAATTCAATTAAGTACTTTGTTAAAGAAAAGTAACAATAAAACAAAGGTCATACAGTTGCCAAATGTTTGCCCAGTGATTTCTCTTTATCTTGCTATGTTTATGTTTACGAAGGCTAAAAGATCCTAAAAGATCTTTCTTCCGGTCACTTAAAGTGCGCCTAACCCAAAATATGTTTTCCGCTACTTCAAAACTTTTCACCTTTTCCAAAAAAACATAAAGCCTTTATTTCCAGGCTTGGACTATATTAAGGGCTTCAAATCTTATGATAAACTAAGCATCATTTGTTGCACCACTGAGTCAGAAGGGCTATGGGTCTATTGTCGGTTTGACGTCACAAACTTCTCTGCATACATGTTTACAAAGACTTGCCACGCTGCAATTCAAAGGTGACAGACCGCAAACAAATGTTGCTTCTAAAAATATCTGCATGTAATAACTGTTCATCAGTAGGATACCTAAGATGTGTGCAATTCCACAATTGGTTTCGGCTCCATCAAATCCTATACCAATTGCAGAACATTTTAGGAGGAGCCACCCACGCTGTGAGCACAGTTATTGACAATACATACTAGCAAATCAGTTTGTGACGTCATACTGGGAGTAGACACATGCCCGTTCTGACTCGGTCGTGCAACAAATGATGCTTAGTTTATCGTAAGTTTTGAAGCCTATAAAAAGTCAACATTTGGTTTTGGCGCTAAAAGGCAAAGTGCGTATCGAACAGGTAGAAAGATTTATTTTAGCCAAAATATATTTTGGGTTTAGGTGCACTTTAGAATTAAAGAAACTTAGCTTCACTGACCCGTTTTTCGTGAAAAAATAGGAACGAAGGCACAAAACATTTTGCTATATAATAATGTAACTATAATGTTGTAAATTGAACGGTCTACACGTGGCCCGGGTAAAACTCGATAATCAACTCACTCAATGCTTATAGTTTCAAGTGCTAAACTCTTCAATTTTAGAGAGGCGACCTCAGCAATGCAAATGCAGCTAATGCTTCTCTGAAACGTTTTTTATCTGCAACTGTTTGCAACCGCTTTACGCCCTTTTAGCGGCGGAAAAACTTCAAACCTCTAGTTAATTAATTACGAAATAAGAATCTTTAAGTAAGTGAGCTGCTTTACATGGAAAGACGACAATACGCTCTTAATAAGATGGAACAATCTCAACCAAGAATGAAAAACTTACAAGTTTCTCAAGCGCGGTGTGTTGGTGAATACCTGTTCTGGAAGCTCGAATATTTGGTTTCCTCTAAGATTCCTGTAGATAAAAACAAAAAAAAAAAAAAAAAAAAACGATTAACCCTAAACACACATTGAAAAAACTTGCTCAAATCATTTGTACAACTCAGTTTGGACTAAAAGGGAATCAGGATCAGCTTCAAGGAAAAATAAGGATTTCAACTGTACTCGACATGTATTTTCTCCTAATGTTTTTAGATTTGTTAGATTTGATTGTTATGCACGTGTAAATATATTCCATTAGAACATGTGCCTTAGATATATCAAATTACCATCGTTATTATCATTATCATTATCATTATCATTATTAGTAAGAAAGGTTTCAACATTGATTACTTTCAAAAACAAGACCTCTGCATAATTTTACTGATTAGCTATTCTAGTGTGAAAAGAGCAAAACAAGCAAACAACAAAGACAAAAACAAAACAAAACAAAACAAACAAACAAACAAAAAACAGAAACTACAACAAAAAATGATGCAGTTGTGTAGAAACTTACAACTTTTGCAGTGTCCTCAAATCAGAAAATATCCTCTCTGGTAAATCAGTTATCGAATTACCTTGAAGATCCCTTTAAAATGAAAGACGAGACATAAATATTACACTCTGTCTATTTACACCGGGGAGGTTAGTGTGGAGAGGAGATCTTTCATACTTACAGCATTGATAAACATTTCATTTTTTTTTATGAGCTGGTGTAAAGACTTTTATGTTTCTCAGATGCAAGAAAATGTATGAAGGTGAGAATTCTATTTCATAAATTTCTATGCGTGCAGCTAGCACAAGTCCAAAAACACTCGCTGAAAACGAAAAGCACTAAAAAGAAAGCTGAAAAAGACACTCGCTGAAAACGAAAGGAAATAAAAGCTACAGACAATGACGCTTTAAAATCGCTGTAGCTCGTTTAATCAGTGCGATTTAGGTAATGACAGTACACTCAATTCTGATTGGTTGAGAAGAGTGGAATTAATGTCAAATTCTACTCTGTAGGAAAAACCTATTACGTTGCCATGGCAGTGGCACGTGAGCACAACCAAACGCGACAAATTTCAACAATTTGACTGAAGAAATTGGACGAAAAGGTAAATAAACTAAAGTGGCAATTCTTTGGACTGATGACTTTCTGGCGTAATTTACGCCACCCTCATTCGAAGTGTTGTTGAGTGACGTGAACTATAAATTAAAACGAGCACCACCTTATCTTGCAATTCGTGATTAATTGAACGATAATTGAGGAGAAAGTACTGCCTTTGTAATGACATCTACAAACGGTTAGACTTTCTAGTCTTCTCGGATAAGGACGATAAACCTTAGGTCCCGTCACACAGTACTTTCACTTAACCAGACTCTGTGGGACGTAAAAAAGCCACTAGGGACGTAACCATAAGCGTACGGGGCAGGAGGGGAATTGTCTGCAGTCACCCAGTCGTAAAAAAACTGACTTATACCGACAATATTGGTCGACCATTCGGGCACTACAAAAACAAAAAGAAAATTTGTACTTTAATTTCTTAACTCGATTTCGATCCCATATCTGACTTGAATTCACAGCGACTTAAAACACTTTGGTTTGCCTCGCAGAACACTGGAAATCGTATTGCGAGAACAAGCACTTTAAAATTTCCTGGGAGAGCGTGCCCCCGGACCCCCCTAGATTCTCCTACCTTCGGCGGTCGCTTATACGAGCCTCCTTTCTATAAATCCTAGATCCGCCCCAGCAGTAGCATCGCCAAAACGTCGGAGGTTTCCTCACATTTTGAGAAATCAACAGAAGAAAGAAATCGAAGATTCGAAATTTAACACTTCTGCAGTGTGCCAATTCCACGCGATAAAATGCCATCATGGCATTTTTGGAGCTAAAAGATTTTTTTTGCACGTGCTAACATTTACTATCAGAGTTTAATGGAGGAGGTACCCCCTCCAGGGTCTGAAATATAAGAAAAAAGAAAAGAACCAATGAGTCCACGCTAAAGAGTATTAAGCAAACTTCTCTTTCATATAAACTTTAGCAAAACGTCACCGAATCGCTTGAAGGAAAGTCAAAGTTCGAGAAAACTTAACTAAAGACGAAAGCACATACGTATGGATTTTGGAGAGCGTTATTGTTTTTAATTTGTATTATTTTTTCTATACTTACAAATTAGTTAACCTCTTCATGTTGTGAAATGCTTCCTCTGGCAGATTTCTTATCTTGAGCCCTTTAAGAATCCTAAATAATGACCATAGAGAACTTAAGCAACGACGACGACAACGGCAAAGAAAATGTCATTTTTAAATTACAAGTTCTAGTTATTCCTGTTTTGCATTGAATTTCAACTCTTCAACCTCTAAACGTACGAGCTACCCAAGAGCTGAAAAATTACTATGAACACCTTAGAAGTGATGAAAAAGAGCGAGTTTCAGCTCGGGGTTCCATTCCAAATCTCGGTTTCCAGAACAAAATTTTTTAGTTCGGGCTGAAATTTCCAGCCCGAGTTGAAGGGCCGAAGAACCTCATGTAATCGCATTCAAATTTCAGCCCGGGGAGGCTCCGCCCCGACGTCCGAGCCTTTACCCTTTTACGTACCATTTTGGACAGAAAAGGTACCCCTTTTGTATACATTCCACTGATAAGTGGGACCCCTTTCGGAGCAGTGCAGTCATAAGATATGTGTGTTCAAAGTATTTTAATGAAGCCCTTTTAAATACCTAAATGACAGATTTCTTCACACTTTCATATACTTCGACTCGTGAAATCCCTTTCATATACCTGAATCGTGACATAGGCGTTGAGGAAGCCTTATTAAAAATGTGCGAGTTAAGTGAGCTCTCACCGTAGAGTAAACGTTCCCATATGCTTAAAGAGGTTAGGTTGCCTATTCCAATAGCTTAGCAGAAACCAACTTACAGTTCCGTTGCGTTCTTTGGAAAGCACTTGAACACGTCGGTTGAAGAATTTTTGTCTGTGCAAACGTATTTGTTTTCAACGGATTCTTCTGATTTTGCGCAGATGTTGATACATGACGGAGCACAATCTACGAAGTGAAACGTTAAAAATGTCAAAAATGAATATGTGAATGATCATCGCAGTTATGAACACTGAATATACAGTGGTGAAAACAAGGCTCAAGACTTGTACCTGGGTCAGGAGATACCGTTGTAGTGCTCTACCAACTGAGCTAACAATAATAATAATAATAATAATAATAATAATAATTTTATTAATTTCTATTGTGCAATTATCAATATAAATTTTCAATTGCGCATTACAATATGATCTTAATACAAATATATAAAAATACAAATGTAAATGTAAATTTAAATATATAAATACAAATAAAAAAAGATATATATATATATATATATATATATAAGTATCAAATTTAACACCATAAAAACAAGTCAACACTATGCCTCTGGTGTATTTTCCCATTACTCTAGCTTAACTTGGGCATCTCTGGTAGGCCGAAGCGTTGGCAGAATTAATACCTTGGAAATACATACATACATACATTACTTTATTTACCCTCGGATTTTAGAGTAGCTAGTGCAGCTAATACATCCGAGCATTTAACCATCAGATGAGAGATAGACCACCACACCGGGAACTGCGTGCCCTACTCTCTTCGAACAGTGTGTACGTTCTTCTACGTCCCACAGAATCAATTATGAAGAGATGTGAGACGGGGCTACGGTTTATCGTCCTTATCCGAGAAGACTAGAAAGTCTAAAATGTGTCAAAATCGCCCTAAATAACTGTGTTTTGGGTCATTTGCTGGTGCTTGAGTTGATCATCAAGGGCTGAGAAGGCTTAAACCTTGCCAGTCTCAAAGAACTGCTTGTTGGCACTGTGAACCTAACAAACTTTGTTCAAACGCTCGTTTCAAGCTGCTGACAGTTTTTTCTTCATGGACCAGGGACCCAAAAGCAAATGAGTATTTTTCACCAGTCTTCAATCTTCACTTGTGGAAATTTCATTGAAAGTTGAAGGTGCCTGGACAACTGTAGGTGCAGGATGGAAGCCTGGTCCGAGACTTGGTAAGAACAATTGTTTGGGGGAGCCTTTCCCGCTCAAAGATATGTGAAACTTCCCAGAATGCAATAGTGTCAGATTCTTGCTGTTTCGCTGCTTGCTTGAGGTTGCTGATAAAAATTGAGCAGTTTGAGCTATTGTTTGCCTTTTATTCAAAACGTCCTCTTTGCTTTGGAAGCAGAAGAGTTGTTTTGTAATGTTTACGCCCTGAATAAAGGATTCAATTGAAAAAGATTTGTTGAGATTGCTCGTTTGCGAGATAACATTGTGATTTAATTCTTGCATTATTTTTTCCCTTTCCTTCATGTGTAACAAACACTTTTGCACTGATCAAGATATTGCTGGAAAAGATGACAAAATCTGACCAAAGCAACTTTTTTCTTGACCCTACGCAGGTTGGAAAGTAAATGGCATAGAATTTGTAAATGGAGAGCACTCCTTTATTTCCTTGCCTTTACTTTTACCAGCTTTTTAGGGCACAAATGTGAGATAGACAAAAGCAGCTGTATGGCCCCTTTAAACCCACGATTATCGATTTTTTATGCAAATGAGCTACGGATGCAAATGATGTCACCATAGCAATGAGCACGTGACTCCTCTAAAAAAGAGGGGGTATGGGGGTATCCCTACACCCACCGGAAGTCACCGGAAGTGAGACAAAAAAGAGAAATGAATAAAAAAAAAAGGATGTTTAATGGAAGAAAAAATCCTATTGACAAGCGAAAACGTGTGGGTGGGTTCCTGGTGACCTGCCCGTCCCTTTTTTTACTCGTCGGACAGCAGAGTCAGGGGATTGGCCTGGTCTTGGTCGGTTTAGTCTTCCTCGTCGGACGATAGGGCAGCTTAGCCAAAGGAGTACGTCAAGTAGGTGGTGGGGTCCAGGGCTCCCTTGAAGTAGACCAGACGGTAGTCTTTGTGGGAGGCTCGGGTGGAGAGCTGGTAGGCTTTGGCGTCACGATGGATGGTGTGACTCTGCGTGACGCAGGTGGTGCGAGGGGCGTCAAGGGGTCGCCGTAGTTCGTCGGTGAAGTCGCTCAGGTAGTCGCCCAAAGTCAAGGTGGGTTGGTCGGGCCATTGAGTGAAGATGACGGAATCGGTGTCGTAGTACAGCACGCGATCACCGAGGACGTAAAGACGTCGTAGAGTCTGAGACGCGCCCAAAAGGTGGTGAAGCAAGCCAAGAAGAGGTTGAGGTTGGGCGCCACGGGGATGTCCTTCAGGGGGGTCGTGTGGTGGGATCGAGGCGATGTTCGGTCAAGACGCTGACCTTCCGCACCTCGTGTTTGTCGCCGTCCATGAATTCACAGAAGGTTTGCGGGTCTGTGAATTCGGTGACCTGGGTCTTGTCCAACTGCTGACCAAATCTGCCCCACATGCTGTTGAGCATCATCTTGGCCAAGGCACGGAGGCCCGGGCTGTACTCGATCTTGTCGTAGGCTAGTTCAATGCCCTCGTGCGCTTTGAAGCGAGCCACGTAGTCCCGGCGTTGCTCCTCGGTGTCGCAACCCCGTGGCCAACCGCTGGTTTCCACCTTGAGTTTGATCCATGTGTCCACGTACTCTTGGAAGAGACCCACCTTGGACTTGGGAAAGTGCCAGACCTCGTGAATGTGATGGATCTTGTACCCCTTGGCAACTGCTTTCTTGAAATCGGAGGTGCACCAGGCACCGGTCACGCAGCGTCGGTCGTCAGGGTGGTTGCACTGATAGACCTTGTCCATGAGGGATCGGTCCACGTTGTCCTCGACGCAGGTGCGGCACAGAGGGAAGGTCAGTTTTCCACCGGCGCGATGGGGCAAGACCGGATTGAACAGATGGCGAGGCGGCAAGAGGATGACCTTCGCCAACCCGAAGTACGACGATAGGTTGGTGCCTTTGTTTACGTAGTGGAACGTGGGATGACCGACGGTGTAAAGGCAGCGTTTGTTGACCAAGGGTAGAGACTGGTGTAATCGTAGTACCGGATCTTTTTTCCCCGGGGTCGACGGTCTTGTACAGGCACGTGGCGTTGGTGCGTCCCCCATGGAAGGCGACAATTTGCACACGTCGACAGTAAACCAAACAGCATGTAGCACAAACATCCTCCTTTATTTCTAAGAAAGGTTCTATCATCATTGTCATCTTCTTGCTCCTCTTTTTGCGTTGGGGTGGGTCGCGGTTCGAGCATCCTGTTCAATAAAAATTTTCGTCTGTCCACAGCGGTTTCTGTAGCCTCTTCAACATCCATAGATTCCTCCTCCATAAAGCGAGATAGAGTTTTCATGACGTCTCTATGCACAGGGTCGTGTTTTAAACGTTCCAACTAACGAAGATACTTCAAGTACAACCTTTTCAACCTGTGTCTGAAAACGGATAGGAGGGTATTGAAACCCTCGCCCTCAGTCACCTCTTCAAATTCTCCCTCTTCCAAGAACTTGTCTATTTGTTTGTCATAGCGTTGACGAAGTGACTCTTTGACTTCTTGGCGCAGAGATTCCCAATGGTTTTTGTAGTCGGAGTCCTAATCACAGACTTATTCGTTCTTTGAATCAATGTCCTTCTCCGAGTCCGAGCTTTCATCTTGGTCCTCTTCTTCATCTTATTCTTCATCACTCTCTTCGTTTCCAGCAGCGGTTGGAACTTTTGAAAATCCGTCGGCCATTGTTTTGCTTCCTACTTTTTCTTGGTGTAAGCGATTTCAACGGCCTTGCTTCTCGTGGCGGTCTCTGTTGTAACTTCGACTGAATGGATTTTCGCTATAGCGACAGAGATGTGCCATATCCCGAGGGCTTGCTTAAAACTCGTCGACTGCTTTTAAGCTCGTTTTGAGCACCCCATATCGAGCAACTCAATGGAAGAGAGTGATGAAGAAGAAGTGGAAGAAGAAGACCAAGATGAAAGCTCGGACTCGGAGAAGGACATTGATTCGGAGGACGAATACGTCAGTGATTCAGACTCCGATTACAAAAAAAAAACCAAGAGCCAAAACAAAGTCAGAGTCACTTCGTCAACGCTATGACAAACAACTATACAAGTTCTTGGAGGAGGGAGAATCTGAAGAGGTAGCTGAGGCCGAGGATTTCAATACCCTCCTACCCGTTTTCAGACGACGGCTGAGAAGGTTGTACTTGAAGTATCTTCATTGGTTTGAACATCTAAAACACGACCCTGTGCATAGAGACGGCATGAAAACCCTACGTCGCGTTATGGAGGAAAAATGTATGGATGTTGAAGAGGCTACAGAAGCCCCTGTGGACAGACGAAAATTTTTATTGAACAGGATGTTCGAGCCGCGACCCATCCCAACGGAAGAAGAGGAGCAAGAAGATGACAACGATGACAGAACCGTTTTTTAGCAATAAAGGAGGATGTTTGTGCTACAAGCAATGAAAACATAAAGCTTGTGGGATGTGGCTGCAGTGACAAGGATACTTCACAAATTAATGTGATCAAGTAAGCTGAAGCCACTCAAAAGGCACTAAGGCCACAAGGTAGCGGGCATTACCCCTTAAATCTACCAAAACAAAGATTGAGCCCAAGCATTAGCAGCCATGGACAGCTGTTTTGGCCTTGTTAGGCCTCATCAGCATGGCATAGCTAATGCTCAGGCTCAAGTACCCACATATCAATAAAACAAGCAATGAAAACGTAAAGCTTGTGGGATGTGGCTGGAGTGACAAGGATACTTCACAAATTAATGTGATCAAGTAAGCTGAAGCCACTCAAAAGGCACTATACCATGCTGATGAGGCCTAACAAGGCCGAAACAGCTGTCCATGGCTGCTAACGCTTGGGCTCAATCTTTGCTTTGGTAGATTTAAGGGGAAGTACCCGCTACCTTGTGACCTTAGTGCCTTTTGAGTGGCTTCAGCTTACTTGATCACATTAATTTGTGAAGTATCCTTGTCACTGCAGCCACATCCCACAAGCTTTACGTTTTCATTGCTTTTTTTATTGATATGTGGGTACTTGAGCCTGAGCATTAGCTATGCCATGCTGATGAGGCCTAACAAGGCCGAAACAGCTGTCCATGGCTGCTAATGCTTGGGCTCAATCTTTGCTTTGGTAGATTTAAGGGGTAATGCCCGCTACCTTGTGGCCTTAGTGCCTTTTGAGTATGTTTGTGCTACATGTTGTTTTGTTTACTGACGACGTGTGCCAATTGTCGCCTTCCACGGGGGTCGCACCAACGCCACCTGCCTGTACAAGACCGCCGGCCCCGGGGAAGAGATCGAGTACTACGATTACACCAGTCTCTACCCTTGGGTCATCAAACGCTGCCTTTACCCCGTCAGTCATCCCACGTTTCACTACGAACCCAAAGTCACCAACCTATCGTCGTATTTCGGGTTGGCCAAGATCCCCGTCTTGCCGCCTCGCCAAATGTTCCATCCGGTCTTGCCCATCGCGCCGGTGGAAAACTGATCTTTCCGATGTGCCGCGCCTGCGTCTAGGACAACGTGGACCGACCCCTCATGGACAAGGTCTACCAGTGCAACCACCCCGACGACCGACGCTGCGTGACCGGTACCTGGTGCACCTCCGATTTCAAGAAGGCAGTGGCCAAGGGGTACAAGATCCACCACAATCGTATCACGAGGTGTTGCCCTTTCCCAAGTCCAAGGTGGGTCTCTTCCAAGAGTACGTGGACACCTGGCTCAAACAAGGTGGAAGCCAGCTGTTGGCCACCGGGTTGCGATGCCGAAGAGCAACGCCGGGACTACGTGGCTCGCTTCAAAGCGCACGAGGGCATTGAACTCGCCTACGACAAGATCGAGTACCACCCGGGCCTCCAAGCTTTTGCCAAGCTGATGCTCAACAGCATGTGGGGCTAATTCGATCAGCGGTTGGAAGATACCCAGCTCACCGAATTCACAGACCCGCAAACCTTCTTATCAAGTCCTGCTCCAAAACACCCTAGACGAGTTACGGCAACTCCTGAACGCCCCTCGCACCACCCGCGTCACGCAGAGTCACACCATCCATCGTGACGCCAAAGCTTACCAGCTCTCCACCCAATTCTCCCACAAAGACTACCGTCTGGTGTACTCCAAGCGAGCGCTAGACTCCACCACCTACTTGGCGTACTCCTTTGGCTACGCTGCCGTATCGCCCTACGAGGAAGACTGAACCGACGAAGAATAGGTCAATCTCCTGTCTCTGCTATTCAACGATTTAATAAAAAGGGGCGGGAAGATCACCAGGACCCCACCCACACGTTCGCGCTTGTCAATACGCTTTTTTTCTTCCATTGAACATCTTTTTTTATTCATTTCCGATAGCTTATTTGCATAAAAAGTCGATACTAGTGGGTCTAAAGGGGTCCATACAGCTGCTGACAAACCTTCTTGTAAATGAACCAGAATAAAGCCAATCTGTTAATTGTTCTTGCATTAAATGCGAAAGGTTGTAACTTTGTAACTGGGGAACGTCGGTTCGATTCCGACTCGGGGCAAAGAGTTTTTCTTTCAGTAGAGATGTGTGTCGAAAGCTGAGTGGCAAACTGTGTTTGCATGGTTTCTAATTCCCGTCCAGGGAATTTAGAAGCCAGGAAACACACAAAAGTCTCCAAAGAAAAATGTTCCGAGGAATGGCCGATGTGCGATACTACTCACTTTCTAAAGTGGCAACGTTGCCAGCGTGGTTGCTCCGGTAGTGTAGTGGTTATCACGCCCGACTAGTAACTGGGGAACGTCGGTTCGATTCCGACTCGGGGCAAAAAGTTTTTCTTTCAATAGAGATGTGTGTCGAAAGCTGAGTGGCAAACTATGTTTGCATGGCTCCATAAGTATATTGTTCTACGGCTTTCATGGCTTCGAAGGCATTTACATATATATTTCTAATTCCCGTCCAGGGAATTTAGAAGCCAGGAAACACACAAAAGTCTCCAAAGAAAAATGTTCCGAGGAATGGCCGGCTTGCGATACTACTCACTTTCTAAAGTGGCCACGTTGCCGGCGTGGTTGCTCCGGTTGTGTAGTGATTATCACGCCCGACTAGTAACTGGGGAACGTCGGTTCGATTCCGACTCGGGGAATAAAGTTTTTCTTTCAATAGAGATGTGTGTCCAAAGCTGAGTGGCAAACTATGTTTGCATGGTTCCATAAGTATGTTGATGGTGGGTATAGGCAAAAAACACCCCTTTTTGGCAAAGTGAAAGTGAAGATTTTTTGTCTCTGCAAATAAGCAGAGTCAGCCTACAAGGTTAGGTTCAGTACCTGTTACAAGCATAACTTGCAAAAAGTTGTTTCTTGCTTCACTGACCAACTGTTTTTTCTCATTTATGTTTAATAAAGAAGCACTTTAAAAGAGATCTTGCAGCTTGACCAAGTGATTAGGAATTGGACGTGTCCTGGACTCAAGTACTGCTAGTCTCCACTCTGGCAGGAGTTGGAGCCATCCAATTCTATGTTTATTTGAATTATAAAACTTGATCTTATGACTCACCTTTCAACTTCCATGCGTAAATGAACATTAGATAACACAGCCATTTGTCCATGATGTGTCTCTAGAGGCATTTAGCCGTTCAGTTACCACAACGCAATATTTGGAATAGCGTCTCTCAGGCCTGAAATCGATTTAAAAAGTTTTCACTAAAAGATTTGTATTTTGAAGTTGTCATTATTAAAGCGTCCGTAATAAAGAGGCCTAATTTTGTGGTGACCGTTGTCCGCACTATAGAGGGTCCGTATAACAGAGGATTTTTTTCCTTAAGGAAACATATGGCAATTGTGCCGGGACCAAGGCAAGTGTCCGTAAGAGAGAGTATCTGCTTTTCGCAGAAGAAGGCAAACATTAATCAAATAAGACTTAAACCCCATTTTTTCCCAAGCCATGTGTCGTTCCTGAGACTGGAGAGGAGGCACATTCTATTCCACGCCCTCATAACATGAAAAAAATTTAAGCTGCTAGAAGAAAACTAAAGCACACCCAAAAGTGTACCCTTGAAAGTCTTTAAAATGGCGATGATGGGAATTATTTCTGGAAGAGAGTGGGACTTGCTTTTCTCCATTTCTCAAAACTCTTTAAACGAAGTGTCTTAAAACTTCCCTAAACCAACAAAAAGGCACTGTAATAGTGTAAAAGATAACTATTGTACGGCAATACAACAACTTTTTCCACTAAACACTTTACAAGCCGAATCTTTCAAAATCTCCTTGCTATGGGAGCATCAGCTGCCGCGTACATGACATCCTTGATGATAATGATAAATTCCTATCGTTCGAGAATTTTCAACAAAAAAAATATAAAGTAAAATTCAATTTCTTAAACCACCTACAAGTCGTCTCGGCAATTCCAAATGTCCCTCGAGGGAAGGCACTTGAGGACATTGGGTGAGATGTAACAGTGTAAGAGAAGCTCTCAAATTCCAGGACCAACGCAGTCTAGTTTCAAGTGAGTTGCATATTAAAGTGGACCTAACTCAGATTATTGTTTTCCGCTGATACAATACTTTGTTCTTATTGTCAAACATTTAGACTTTATTTCAAGTTTTGGACTTTTATATGGATTAATGATGAACTAAGAACCATTTGGTTCTAGTCAGAAGGGGCATGCGTCTATTCCTGGTTTGACGTCACAAACTGCTTTGCATGCATGTGTGACTTACCGCGATGCAAATCATTTTGTGACGTCAAATCAGGACTACAACCACTTCCCTTAGGGCCTCTTGATAAGAGCCCGGTAACCAGGCTGGCTCGGTTAGCGGGATGAATTTTTATCATCTGTTCATATGCGAAGTTACAGCCCGGTTACCGAGATGAAAAGTGATGACGCGACCATTCAGGCGTTAAATCTAATGAACAAGTCTGATAAAAATTTTTCGCTTTTATCGGTTTTTAAAAACCTCAAATTCCTTTATCTTTACTCTAACTATTCTGAACTATAATAGAAGAAATCAAATACCGTCGATGCGTTCTACTAACGAAAATGCATTACGTCATCATCATCCCGGTAACCGGACTGGAGTGTTCACATGGCAAAAATTTCAGCCCGGTTATCGAGATCTCGGTGTAAGAAGCCGAGATCTGATTTCTGCAACCGTCCAGTTCGCCCTTTCACAGGACAGATCGGAATTTTTACAAAGCATTTAGTGGTAAGGCGAGAGCTCGGAACCCGGGCTACGCCGGTCAACCGGGATCATACAAAAAAGGCCTTACTAGCCCGGTCGTGTGACAGATGATGGCTAAATTTCGTACATTTTACAGCCTATAAAGTCAAGATTTGAGTTAAAGAAAGGCGCGAAATGCGAAATGCGTTTCCAAAAGGTGCAAAGATTTATTTTAGTAAAATAATATTTTGTAAAATATTACATTTACAATATCCACCGCATTAGGAAATATCTTTCACGACAGTCTACTGAGGCACTTGTCCATGCCTTCATGACTAGCTGTATTGATTACTGCGGCAGTCTTCTGTATGGATTACTGTACTGCTTGATAAATAAGCTACAACGAGTACAGAACGCATGTGCGAGACTGATCTTTAGAGAACCAAAATTTTCCCAAATAACGCCGCTTATTTATGAATTACATTGACTCCCGATCGGATACAGAATTCAGTTTAAAATCCTTTTAATTACTTTTAAAAGCGTTAAATTTATAGCTCCTTGTTATTTATCATCCATGATTTCTCTTAGGTCCCCACCGAAATATAATCTTAGGCCTTCCCAAGGTGGACTTTTACTTAGTTATCCTCGTTTTAGGTCTAAAGCCACCCTTGGTGACCGTTCGTTTACTTGTTCTGCGCCCAAACTTCGGAAAGTGCTTCCACTGGCCACTAGAAGCGTTGACACTGCTGGCATTTTTAAAGCCGCTAAACTAAAGAACCACCTTTTTAGACGAGCATTTTTGTCATGACCATTTAGCAAAATTGCATTGTAATTTTTTGATATCACCTTTTATCATTCAGTTTTTGCAATATTTTGTATCTATCTATTTATTTTTAGTTTTAAATTGTTATGCGCATTTGAACATTGTATGAAATTTGCGCCCAATAAATTGATTCAGATTATGCAGCAGTTAAAACTTTTGTATGCTATATACAGTTAAGATAGTATGACGGGGCGCTTGAGCGTAGCCCGTTAACTATAGTGTAAACTTAATGCAGCGCTATAAACTTAAAATTTAACAGCAGCTGTATGAGTGTTGGGAAGTTTGAAAAGATGAGAAAGCAGGGTGCCACTTCAGGACCCGGCTGGCCAATTGAAACAACAAGGTATCACTTTGTAAGAATTAAATGCAACTGCAGGCAAAGACCACGCATTTTCCAAGCCATCTGGGCAGAGCAGCTGCCGCAAAGTTGAGCACACTTTCGAAAGGTCAGGCATGCTTTCTTTTAAATGTGCTCTTAAGCCACCAAAAACGGAGAATACATCATGGCATAAAACTATTAATAAAAATATAAAATTAAAAGGAAGAGGGTTTCATTAGAAAACGAAGTTTTGAAATTGTTGTTATGAAAATTTTTTTCTATTTGCTAAACTGGTCTTCCTTGCAATTCATACGAGTAATCTAAAATGTTTGCTAACACATCCATTAAGTCATCGAAGTCATCGAAGCCAGTAAATGTTTTCGCATAAGAGTCCTCGATGGTCCTCTTGTAATATTCACTTTTGCTGATCTCTCGTGCAATTTAAACTTAAAGGTGGTGTTATCCAATAGAAAATGTATGAAAAGCATAGTTTTTTTTTTGCTAAAAGTGAGTTGGGGAAGGGGAGGTTGGAACTCTTATTTCTCCAGAGATTTTGATCGAGGACTGAGTATCGTGATGCATGTATCTTGACACATGACAGCTGGTCGCGTGGTTATATTGGGCTCATTTGAATTGACTCCCTGGTCGGCCGAAACATTTGCAGAATTTACGTAAACATTGCCCTTAAATTACTGTGTTTTGGGTCATTTGCTGGTGCTGGAGCTCATCATCAAGGGCTGAGAAGGCTTAAACCTTGCCAATTCCAAAGAACTGCTTATTGGCACTGTGAATGCAACAAACTATGTTCAAACGCTCGCTTCAATCTGTTGACAAATTATTGTTCATGGACAAGGGGCCCAAAAGCAAACGAGCCTTGTCTCACCAGTCTTCACTCTTCACTTTGGGAAGTTTCATTGAATGCTGAAGGTGCCCGAACGACTTTTGGTGCAGGATTGAAGCTTTGTTGGAGACTTAGAAGAAAAATAGGAAACTGTTTGGAGGGAGCCTTTCCCGCTCAAAGATATATCGAATTTCTCATGATGCAACGGAGTCAGATTCTTACTGTTTGGCTCCTTATTTGAGGGTGCTGATAAAAATTGAGTAGATTGAAATCTTGTTTGCCTTTTTATTCAACCTTTCTCGTTGATTTGGAAGCTTGGAAGTAGAAGAGTTGTTTTGAATTTTTACTCCCTGAATAAAGGATTCAGTTGAAATATGATTTGTTCTATTAGCCCCTCCCCCCTCCGCGGTAGGGAAGTACAAATTAGGCATGGCAAAATTATATTTAAACGACAAAGCTACTCTACAACTTGAGGTTGTGCTCTTTTCCTAAACACTGGAAGGTTTCTTCCAGTCCGTTCCGTGACGAGTGAAACCCTTTCCGATTGTTGTTAGAAATTGTAAAACAAGATATCCGAGCCTAATGTAGTTAGATAAAATTAAAATCAACCTAGCCTATAAAATTCCATATAGCTTTGGTATTAGGTCCCGTTTGAAATGTGTGTTTTTTTTTTGGGGGGGGGGGGGGAGGAGGGAGGGGGGGAAAATAATTGAATTTCTTAGGGCTTACAGTAAAAAATTCTAACATCTAATTTTGTTTTCTATTTCGGCGTTCGTCTTTGCTTAGTGTAACATAGTTTAAACCTTCGTTTTCGAAAAATGCTCCATTTAGAAATTTGTAATTTTTCAAGTTTTGCATATTCTCCTATATTAAGTTTGACAATCGCGCACACCGGAACGTATTTGGAATACCTGCGTACCTCAGTCAACGCGAGCAATTCTCAAAAAAATCTCCAAGAAAAAAATCTACCGTTTACGAGCAAGCGTAAAGGGGATGCACTTCCATCTATAATCCGGCAGTTTATCGCATCGGTGTTGTCCATTAGTTCTTCAAGATTTGGCTGACGACAAAAACGATAACTTCAACAGTCTACATCTTGAAGATGAAGACTTAACATAACAGTGTTTTGATGTTACATACCTCGAGAAAAGCGCGCGTATCTGTGTCAGTTCCGAATTGCCAGTTGGCAAGGTCTGTGAAGGTTCTCCAGGATACAACTCTTTTAAGACTCACATAACTTGGGTGTGTAATTACTATTCCCTCTGGGTAATTGGCTGCGTCATGAAAAAAGCTTTTTCACACTCAAAAAATACAATTGGCCTTCAAGGAGAACCTTCATCAAAGCTTAAGTGTGCATTATGATCTCTGGATCCATTAATGGGGTTAAACAGTCTTTAGTCGTATTTGTTCTGGTTTAATTTTATTCTTGGTTCAATTTATATTTTCCTTTGTTTTGTGCTTTTTACATTACTGGCAATAAAACCACCGGAAAAGGCAGGTACCTTCAGAACGATAATCAATCCATTCAAGACAATGATGACTGCGGAGGTTGTTTGACTTTAAAAAATGCACCCCTTTCATAGGTTCTTTGTTTTGCATAACCTATAAAGAGGAATCGGCTATGATACATCGCAAAGTCAATAAACAAAAACAAAACAAAAAACACTGCAGCGTATACGAGAAGGTTCATAACAAACAGTTGATTTGAATTCGGTAATTTCATTTCTGCGATCTGGTGCTTCTTGTTCTTGCATCAAGGAAGAAACTTTAGCCTCGTCATGTTCATCGTCGTTAATTTATCCCAAAGTTGTTTCTTCGTCGGGTCATTAGCAAATCGGGGAATGCGAAAAGTGGGTACTCATGGCCTTCAACCTCTTCCTACCGGAAAATCTTCTGCTGCCACCTTTTCATATCCGATTTAGGGCCGCGGGCGCAATCCCATCGCTTTGCCGAAGCCCTCCATTTTTTCATCTTCCGGTCTCCAGCTTTAACGCTAACGAACTGTTTCTGCCATGAAATGAAAATGAGCGGGTGTTCATTGGATCAAACTTACGACTGACTTTTTTTGTGGATGTTTTAGGGCTATTGAAGTTTTTTTTTTACGGAGAAACTGAATTGAATTATTATTACTTTTTAAATTACATTATTTACATTCATTTCATTACATTTAAAAACAAAACCTATACACACGTACTATAAATAACTTACATTACATACTACTTGACTTTACTTTGCATCTAAATTTTATACTACACTACTACACACTAATACACTACAATAAATATACAATAGAAATGTACCAATGAGTGTCTCTAATTAATGAGAGGCTTCCACTTTCCTTCGTGAATTTTAAGTCGATTGTTCTTTATGGCTATAGATCGTTCAATGGATATATGGTCTAATTTTATCGTGAGATAACGCCATGATGGTACAAAATAATTTCAGATGAATCTCTCGAGCAACTTTTTTTGTATGGCTATTAAAGTTGGTTTGCGATAAAGACGAACGCATAGTCGACCGGATGCCATACATTGATGAGTTTTGAATGTCATTTTGATATTTATCTTGAAACGTTCATGCTACCATGCTCCATTCTGAAGTTTAAACGCTTAAATGGACAGTCGTCAAGTGTCTTTGGTTGTAATGAAAAAGGAGCGGTTTCCATTAGTAGTTACAAGACTAACAAGAGGCTCTTACTGGCGAGTATTATAAAGTTAACTCGCTTAGACAAAGCGAAATGACAAATGGTGAAGCCAAAAATGGGAATTAGAACCGGATACAATAAAAAAAAAATCTTTATTTTACTACCCGTGCCTCTCACACGGGGGTACCTGTCGTTTTGGAAATGTGACAAACGTAGGCTCTTGTAAGATTTCCTATACGTGTTGATCTATTTATCAAAAAAAGCGCATCTTTCTGACACGAGAACCGTCTGCGAATGCGATTTTTATATTGCGTGGCAACTGCCACATTCGCATGTGATTTTCTACGTGGTCCCAGACTGCAGACTCGTGCTATATTGCTTTCCACTGAACACAATTGGGTTCATGCCTTGTGAGTTCGTTATCTGTTGCTAGCAATCGAACGATGACAAGCCGTTGTGATTATGCGAACTACTATTACATTTCGTGCCCAGTGTTATGTATGCATGGCATTGTGGGTGCCAGTTTTGCAAACATGGCTGTTTAGCTCATGGCATACACAACATGGCGTCAGAAGTAAATCCTAAAATTCAAGCCTAAAAAGAAAGCCATCGAAAGAATTGATCGCTGAACGAAGATCGATATAACACTCGCCGATATAAAGAAGCTGTAGGGAGGGCATGTCCTCAGAAAATAAACCGAAAATGGATTGGTCAAGTGGCGACCTACAGGGAGCGTGGAGATTGTTGAAACAGCATTGTGAATTCACGTTTGAAGGTCCGTTGAAAGACAAGAACGAATAGCAGCTTTGTAACTATCTGATGATCTAGGTAACTGACAAGGGCCGGGATATTTACAATACCTGGACACTCAGCGCCGACAACAAGAAGAAGCTCCAAACGTATTACGACATATTTGAAGCTTACGCAATACCAAAATCGAATCAGGTCTTCGCGCGATACACATTTCACAAAAAAAATTCAACAAGACGGCGAATCGTTCGACCAGTTCCTAACAGACCTGCAGTTACTCGTGAAAGACTGCAGAAACAAGGATCCAGATGAGATGGTCAGAGACCGGTTTGTAATTGGGTGTCTTTCACAGAAAGCTCAAGAAAAGCTAATTCAAGAAGGGTCCGACTTGAATAGTAAGAACCCAAGAAATTTCTTGCGCTCAACTACAGACCATGTCTGGTGAAGATCTCAAAGTAAACACAGTGGAACCCAGAAAGAAGAAACGGGGCCATCGCAGTAAACGCTTCAGCATTGAATCGAAAACAAAATCAGCGGAATGCACCAGATGTGTATTAGAACATGAATAGAGTGGTGAATGTCCAGCGCAAGGACGACGAAGTGGAAAATGCACTAAGCTAAATCGTTTTGCAAGAGTCTGTACAACCAAGTACCCAAAGGATGTACACTGTGTCCATGAAATTAGCAGTGAGGAATACTTGTACGAAGGCTGTACAGAGACTGTAAATGCAGTGGACATAAGTAAGTGGTGCGAGGAAATCAAGATACATCAGAAAGTGGTCAAATTCAGATAGATACAGGAGCACGTTGCAATGTGATGTCACTTCAAACGTTTCATCAGACAGGAATGAAAGCAGAGTTCAGAAAGCCAGCTGCACAGCTGAAGTCCTATTCTGGTCACGCAATTGATGTAAGAGGAGTCACAACCCTACCATGTGAACATAAAGGCAAATGGTACCATGTGAAGTTTAACATTGTCGATCTGAAAGTCCCACATCAGAAAGGATGCTGTACCGTACATAGGACACCTACTTACTAAAGACGGACTCATGCCCGACCCAGGGAAAGTCCGTGCAGTTAAGGAAATGTGACTGCTGCAGAATACAAAGGAACTGAGAACATTCTGAGGATTCACGCAGTATCTGGTCAAGTTTATCCCAAATCTGGCTGACGTGAGTGCCCCACTCAGAAAACTCCTTGAGAAGGAAGTTAAATGGCACTGGTAAACCTAGCACGAACAAAGCATTCAAACCCTCAAATCGATGGCTTCAAATACATCACTACTTGGCTACGACCATCCTGACAAACCCGTCACACTGTCAGTCAGATGCCAGCTCCATGGGGCTAGCCTGGGACCAGGCTCCCAGTGGGGTTAAGCAGCGAAAAGAAGGAACGTGG
Organism: Pachyseris speciosa; assembly: GCA_016490735.1. Taxonomy (NCBI): domain Eukaryota; kingdom Metazoa; phylum Cnidaria; class Anthozoa; order Scleractinia; family Pachyseridae; genus Pachyseris; species Pachyseris speciosa. The sequence goes on along the minus strand of JAEMWC010000565.1, from coordinate 349,785 downwards.
CAAAAATAATTGGCGAGCGAAGCGAGCTGCCACGTTCCTTCTTTTCGCTCCTTAACCCCACTGCGGAGCCTGGTCCCAGGTTACATGGGGCTTGTTGCTGTATTACTCCAGGAAGATAAGCCAATAGCCTACGCATCAAGAGCGTTAACGCCTACTCAGAGGTACGCGCAAATTGAAAAGGAGACCTTAGTTACTGTGTTTGGAACACAAAAGTTCCAATAGTATGTCTATGGCAAGCCAGTTACGGGCCAGTCAGGCCACAAGCTGCTAGAGCACATCCTAAGCAAACCACTTAACCAACCACCCATCCGTCTTCAGAAAATAATGTTGTCTTTACAATGTTATGACCTGAAAGTCGGGTACAAACCAGGAACAGAGATGTTTGCTGCTGATGCTTTAAGCAGAGCATTGTTACCTGAAACAAATGAAGCTCTGATTCCAGACCTATAGGTCAACGAAGTGAACTTGACAACACACTTACCTATCTCACCTGAAAAGTACCTTGAATTTCAGAATACTACAGCCAACGAACAATCCAGAGATGCAAGCACTACAAAATGCGGATCACTCACCGTTTCTGGGAAATGCTGTATTAGAAGGGTGACCAAACTTAAACGCTGAAGGCTCGCTGAAGAACCAGTAGAGAACAGACAATACTGGAAATTCCGAGAAGAGATTTCGGATCATTATCAGTAGCTGGGAAAAGGTCGCTATATAAAATTTGTACCAACAAATAATGAAAACACCCTTATATAATTCAAAACACCAGAAACCCGCTATATAACTAAATGTTAAGACCGCCGCTTTTAAGAAAACACATTCCAGGCTCAACTCACGAGCGTAAGAACTTACAACCCCGAACATAAGAGCTTACAACCCACGAACGTAAGAAATACAACCCCCGAACGAAAGAACTTACAACCCCGAAAGTAAGAAATTACAACCCCCGAACGTAAGAAATACAACCCCGAACTTAAGAACTTACAACTCCCGAACGTAAGAAATACAACCCCCGAACGTGAGAAATTACAACCCCCGAACGTAAGAAATACAACCCCCGAACGTAAGAACTACAACCTCCGAACGTAAGAAATACAACCCCTGAACGTAAGAAATTACAACCCTCGAACGTAAGAAATTACAACCCCCAAAAGTAAGAAATTACAACCTCCGAACGTAAGAAATTACAACCCCCGAACGTAAGAACTTACAATCCCCGAACGTAAGAACTTACAACCTGCGAACGTAAGAAATACAACCCCGAACGTAAGAAACACAACCCCCGAAAGTAAGGAATTACAACCCTCGAACGTAAGAAATACAACCCTCGAACGTAAGAAATTAAAACCCCCGAACGTAAGAAGTTACAACCCCCGAACTTAAGAACTTACAACTCCCGAACGTAAGAAATACAACCCCGAACGTGAGAAATTACAACCCCCGAACGTAAGAAATACAACCTCCGAACGTAAGAAATACAACCCCTGAACGTAAGAAATTACAACCCTCGAACGTAAGAAATTACAACCCCAAAAGTAAGAAATTACAACCTCCGAACGTAAGAACTTACAACCCCCGAACGTAAGAAATTACAACCTCCGAACGTAAGAAATACAACCCCCGAACGTGAGAAATACAACCCTCGAACGAAAGAAATTAAAACCCCCGAACGTAAGAAATTACAACCCCGAACGTAAGAAATTACAACCTCCGAACGTAAGAAATTACAACCCCCGAACGTAAGAACTTACAATCCCCGAACGTAAGAAATTACAACCTCCGAACGTAAGAAATACAACCCCCGAACGTAAGAAACACAACCCCCGAAAGTAAGGAATTACAACCCCCGAACGTAAGAAATTACAACCTCCGAACGTAAGAAATACAACCCCGAACGTAAGAAATACAACCCTCGAACGTAAGAAATTAAAACCCCCGAACGTAAGAAATTACAACCCCCGAACGTAAGAAATTACAACCTCCGAACGTAAGAAATTACAACCCCGAACGTAAGAACTTACAATCCCGAACGTAAGAAATTACAACCTCCGAACGTAAGAAATACAACCCCGAACGTAAGAAACACAACCCCCGAAAGTAAGGAATTACAACCCTCGAACGTAAGAAATACAACCCCCGAACGTGAGAAATTACAACCCCCGAACGTAAGAAATAGAACCCCCGAACGTAAGAAATTCTAACCTCTGAACTTAAGAAATACAACCCCTGAACGTAAGAAATTACAACCCTCGAACGTAAGAAGTTACAACCCCGAACGTAAGAAATTACAACCTCCGAACGTAAGAACTTACAACCCCCGAACGTAAGAACTTACAACCCCCGAACGTAAGAATTCTTACGTTCGGGGGTTGTATTTCTTACGTTTGGGAGCTGTATTTCTTACGTTTGGGGGTTATAGTTCTTACGTTCGGGGGTTGTATTTCTTACGTTCGGGGGTTGTATTTCTTTCGTTCGGGGGTTGTAAGTTGTTACGTTCAGGGGTTGTAAGTTCTTACGTTCGGGGGTTGTATTTCTTACGTTCGGGGGTTGTATGTTCTTACGTTCAGGGGTTGCATTTCTTACGTTCGGGGGTTGCATTTCTTACGTTCGGGGGTTGTAAGTTCTTACGTTCGGGGATTGCATGTCTTAAGTTCGGGGGTTGTAAGTTCTTACGTTCAGGGGTTGCATTTCTTACTTTCGGGGTTGCATTTCTTACGTTCGGTGGTTGTAAGTTCTTACGTTCGGTGGTTGTAAGTTCTTACGATCGGGGGTTGCATTTCTTACTTTACGGGGTTGTAATTTTTTACGTTCGGGGTTGTATTTATTACGTTCGGGGGTTGTAATTTCTTACGTTCGGGGGTTGTATTTCTTACGTTCGGGGTTGTAAGTTTTTACGTTCCTGGGTTGTAAGGTCTTACGTTCGGGGGTTGTATTTCTTACGTTCGGGGGTTGTAAGATCTTTCGTTCGGAGGTTATGAGTCCTGAGTTCTTACGTTCGGTGGTTGTAAGTTCTTACGTTCGGGCGTTGTAAGTTATTACGTTCGGAGGTTGTAAGTTCTTACGTTTGGGGTTGTATTTCTTACGTTCGGGGGTTGTAAGTTCTTACGTTCGTGGGTTGTAAGTTCTTACACTCGTGGGTTCATCCTCGAATTTGTTTTCTTAAAAGCGGCGGTCTTAACATTTAGTTATATAGCGGGTTTCTGGTGTTGTGAATTACATAAGGGTGTTTTTATTATTTTTTGTTACAAATTTTATATAGCGACCTTTTCCCAGATGCTGATAATGATCCGAGATTTCAATTCATTTCTATTTAAAGGGCAAAAACGTATCCTCACACATACACTCCGACCATTGATGATGGAGAAGATACACGAATTACACCAAGGAATAGTCAAGAGTAAATAACGTGCTCGTGATGTACTCTTCTGGCCCGGAAAGGCGACTCAAATAAACGAACGGGTGTCTAAGTGCTACAAGTGCAGCCAGCAGCAAAGAGTACATGCTAGCCAATGATTGTTCCCGAAATGCCAGACAGGCCATGGGCAAAGATAGCCACCAATATCTTTGAGCACAATGGTCATTTTTATTTATTGTGCTTGGATTAGTTCTCCAGTTACTTAAAGGGTCAGTTTTCGAGACGTGGACCACCAGATGAGCTGATAAGTGACAACGGACCACAGTTTGCAAGCTCTGAAATCAGTGGATTTGTGAAGTCGTACGAGTTTGTACATACACATCAAGCCCACACTATTCACAAGCAAATGGGGAAGTTGAAAGAGCGGTGGAGACGGTGAAAGCATTACTCAAGAAAGGTGCAAATCCATATCGAGCCCTTCTAAACTACCGAAGCACGCCACTAGAAGGAACCCATTTATCCCCGGCACAACTTCGGATGGGACGCAGACTAAAGACAAGCCGGCCAACCACCTCAACACTTCTCAGACCACCAGGCTCGTCAGAAATAAAGCACATCTGGGAAAAAAGGAAAGAGAAAGAAAAACAGCAACAGGAAAAGCATTGCAGTAGAGAGTTACCACCACTTCACACTGACGATGTTGTCAGAATGCAGCATGGTAAACAGTGGCAAGCTGCAACAGTGTTGTTCAGAAATAAATCACCAAGATCATATGTTGTTAGGCAACTGATGGAACCAGGTACCGCAGGAATGGGAGGCACTTGCATTTCAGCAGCCTTCAACCACTATGCCAAAGGAAGACATGCCAGTATCGAATACCTGACCAACGGGCTGGTCAATGGACACCACAAGCGCTGGAGTAATTGGTAGCGGAGAGACAAGTAGCAATGTAGAACCTCAGTCCAGGTCCACCGATGCAACAGGTGATGAACCATCAGCTCCATGTGAGCCATCTACAGTTGTGATATCAAATCAGGCAGTAGTCAAGACTAGATCAGCACGACAGGTTAAAACCCCCAGTATCTCAAGAATTTTGATCGGTACATATCTTATCAGTTGAGATTGACAACTTCATTGAACTTTGTTTATGGAACATTGAATCAAAGACATTTGGAATCTGTGGAACTTTGTTGTTGGTGAACTTTATTTGCATTATATACAGTAACATTTGGAATTCTGTGGAACGTTGTTGTAGATATTGTTTTTGTTATTGTTATTGTTATTATTGTAATTTTCTTTGTTTTGGCCCAGGAGGGAGATGATACGTATGCATGACATTGTGGGTGCTCGTTAAATATTCAGTTTTGCAAACATGGCTGCTTAGCTCATGGCATACACAACACCCAATTTTAATTACAAGTCATGCAAACGAATGAAGTGTTCATTGTTGTTTGGCACTCCTCTCGTCCCATGCAGTCTGATGTATCTGAGAAGCTTACCGGAGATAAACATATCACTAGTTATTTGTGTACTAGCATACCCACATCACTGCGACTTCGGTTTTATTGTAGGAAGCAGGAATGTCTTAGTAGTTTAAGTGACAGGGAGGACGCTGTCATTACTGAGTTACGTGGGACGCGTAGCGACCGAGTAATAATAATAATAATAATAATAATAATAATAATAATAATAATAATAATAATCTTTTATTAGGAAACTTCCATCACATGACGTGGCTTTCAGAAAGGTCCTAAAAGATTAAATGTACAAAAGGTTAAAAAGTACTACATATAAGACAAACTTACAAATTGATAAAAACTGCAATTAAAATAAGAAGATAAAACTACAAAGATATTACCGATGGGGTTAAAACTTTAATTTGATAAAAACTGATTAAAACAAGAAGCTAAAGCTATAAAAATCTGGCAAACACGTTTTTCTTAAAAGTAGCCATATTCGGTGCATTTCTAGTCTCTCTCTCTAATTTATTCCAGTCTTTTAGAGAGTGATGGCAAACTCTCTGCTTTCCCCAATTTCTGGTAACACGGGTTAGTCTGAGCATGTCTTTGTTCCTTGTATTATTATAAATTCGGTTTGCTTTCTCAACAAATCGACACATTTTTTAAACTTTTTTAACCAATCAGAATCCACTAACTGCTTACTTAGCGGGTTCTAGAGAGTCAGGTTTTGTCACCTGCGAGGAAATTTAAATTTGATTTCAAAATGGCTTCCTCTGTTTATCATGCGTGAACTTGGAAACGTTTTCATAGACTCTTCTCTTAACATATTGGTTATTCAGAACTCGAAAACACAAGGTAAATTATACGATATTTCCATGTACGTGACGTGTCTCTCAGAAACAATCCAGATATAATACATTATAAAGAATGTATATATTGTATATATTGTGCCCTTATATGTATATAAATAGGTTTTTTTTCATTTCTTTTGTTTTGTATTTTTTATACTGTAATTTGTACAACTGTAACTACTTTATATCTGTATTAGTCAACATATTGTTATTAAAAAAAAATAAAAAATAAAATAAAATAAAAAGGAACTCAGCACGTTTTCCAAAAGGCAAAAAAAAAAAAAAGAAAGATATAATACATTGTAAAATAATTCTAAATTGAAACTGACTGATCTATTTTTAAAACAGAGCATGCTACCTGGTTGAAAACAGGCCACCAGATATACCTTTAAAATGTCTTTTTACCTGATGAAGGTAAAACTTTTTCTGTATTTTGCTTGCTATTATTTTTTTCTGAATTTTCTGTGAGTTCTTGAATCTCTTGAATTTCAAAATCTGGGGATCTTTAAGCCATTTTTCTAACTCGCGCATAGACGTGATTTTGTTTACCACTGGAAACTGTAATTTTCACATGCAGGTATTTCAAATTAAGCTGGAACACTTCTGCTCTCCGCCAATCAAATTCCAGAAATTTCTCAGGTAGTAGTATAAATTCGTCAGTTAAAGACTGACTGCAAAGATCCGATGACATCCTTAGACCAAGCAAAGGAAGAAGCTGGCCAACGAAATGCTAACGACGACTGAAAATTTGCTATAATCTCTGGACCCGACGGCATGGCGAGTGAACGTAGGTATTAAACGCTCCCGCTAAAATTGGTGACCTTCTTGCCCAAATCGATTTTTTTACCGAGGCATTTCTGACAGAACCGTTGTTTACTGAGAGAGGCGCTAGCTCCTTATCACTTTGAACGTTATCACGAATTTATATGGGAAGAAAACGCTCGAAGCATGGTTCTGACTCTTCGGTTGGAGAAAACATGGCCGACACGAACTATCAAGACTTGAAGGATTCAATTGACTCTCTGACCAAAGTTGTCACTGAAGGTTTCGCGACGATTCACTCTGACATGGATAAGCTCCGAAATGATTTTAAAGCTGATTTAGACGAAGTGAGAGGAAATATTACAGAACTTGAGACAAGCTGAACTCATACCCAAGAAGAAGTTAACAGCCTATCTGAAAAAGCCGTCAAAAGTTCGAAGGAACACGAAAAAGCTGTGGCAACCTTGACCGAGCGCATTGCAAAACTTGAGCAACAGTTAACGGAAGAAAGGGAAAACAACATCAAGCTAGAGCAATACACACGGAGAGAAAATCTACGATTTAACAACGTCGTTCAGAACGAGCTGGGCGCAGATGTATCTCAGATCCGTTTCCACGCTGTACATCGGGTAGGGAAAAAGCTGGCAGGTAAAAATCGGCCTATAATTGCTCGTTTTGTAAGCCGCGAAGACAGAGATACGGTATGGTCCAAGAAAGGTAAGATGAAGCAGTCTTCTAATTATAATGACGCGTATATAACAGAGGATTATGCTCGAGCTATTCAGTTTGAAAGAAGAGCTTTAATCAAAGCGATGATGAAAGCAAGGAAAGAGCAAGGAATCCAAAATGAAACTGTCAAAGGCCGTCCCCGATTTATTAACAACGAACGTTATGATCATAAATCTATTCCTAAAACGAGATCTTAACACCTTTACGTTTCTGTTCTGTTTTTATGTAATGTGCTTGTTATCTTGCTTTGGTCCAAACCTTTTTCTGTTTACATTTTCCAAGCTTTTTCACTACTTAGGTTTGAGTGTTTGTATATTGTTTTTCTTGTTTGCTGGTTTTTGTGCCTCTTACAATTACTCTCCTACTGAAAATTCAACACCTACTCAGTCTTTAATGAGCAGTCGTTGCATAGTCTTGGCGCTAAGGTGTGAAGGAATAGCTTCACAAAACACCGCTTTGAGATTAACATGGCTTTGACAATAGCTTCTTTCAATGTCCGGGGACTAAGAGATAACGCAAAACGTAGGGAGGTGTTTAACTGGCTTCGATCAAAAAACTTTTCAATTTGCATGCTACAAGAGGTCCACTGCACTGAAAACACCAACCACGCATGGTCTACTAAGTGGGGCTACCAAGCTATTTTTAGCGCGTACGAAAGCAATAAAGCGTGAGTATGATTGCTCTTTAATAATAACTTTAATTTGCAAATTGAAAAACTTTTCGTCGACCCCTCAGGGCGATTCATAATTTGCGGTATAAAGGCAAACGACAAAAGTTTAACCTTGGCTAACATTTACGCCCCCAACGATGACAACCCAGCTTCCTTTTTAGATTTTTTTGAACACCTTGATGACTTCAAATGCGACGATATTATCGTAGGAGGCGATTTCAACCTTGTATTTGATATAGAGAAGGATAAAACAGGTGGCCTCCCCAAAACGCACCAAAACTCTCTTAAAATCATCAAGGAATTCTCTGAGAAACTCGATCTAGTTGATGTATGGAGAGTTTTGCACCCGGAAACTAGCGGATAGACGTGGAGACGACGTCACCCAAAAGTACAGTGCAGGCTTGACTTTTTCTTAGTTAACCAAAGTGTTGCTAATATATCACAACCTTCTCTGATATCCATCCAGGCTATAAATCAGACCACTCTATGATAACATTAAAATTATCTCTGCACTCGAACACTAGGGGACCAGGACTCTGGAAACTAAATACATCATTTTTGACCGAACTAAGCTACGTCAACCAAACTAAGGAGACTATTCGGGAAGATATTCTATGTGAGGGCACGTCTTTTTATAAGAACCTCTATGAATCTAAGGGCACGGCAAGCGATTCTCTTGACACTTCAGCTTTCTTTGGCGGCGATACGACCCTTAAGGACTTTGTTTTATCACCGCTACTTTTAAACGAAAAGGCTATTAAAGCAGTAAACAAGCTCTTTTTCTCCTTCCTCTGGAATGGAAAAGGAGACAAAATTAAGCGAAATACTATCATTAATGACTATACAAACGGGGTGCTTAAAATGATAGATATTGTCTCTTTTAGTAAATCCTTGAAAGCAGCTTGGATAAAAATATATTTGGATGAAGAAAACCGAGGCAAATGGAAACTTTTCTTTGATGGTGAGTTAAAGACTTTCAGAGGGAAAACAGCTCTTACTGGGAACCTTAACGCAAAAGATACCAAAAATGTTTGTCAATCTAAAGATATCTTCATTAGTGAAGTTCTGACAATTTGGGCAGAAATTAATTTCGAAGACCGAATAGTTTCAGAGAACCACTTTCTCAACCAAAGCTTATGGTATAATTCACTGATTAGAATTGACAACTGCCCCGTTTACTACCCTGAATGGCATTGTGCAGGAATTACAGTGGTCAAAGATTTAAAGGACGATTCCAATAATTTTCTTTCTCTGACAGAATTACAGACTAGGTACGGACTCACATTTTGCCCTTTCAAGTATTGCGGAATTTTTGTCCACAATTAAAATTTTATGGAAAACGCTTCAAAATAACTTTGCAACCAATGATCCTAAAAATAAGTACGAAAGCTTTTCGGCTCAACTACTGAAAGCTCAAAAAGCAAACAAACTGCTATACACCAAACTCATATCAAGGAAAAGTAGCTATATTTCCTACACAGGCTCAGCAGAAATGGCTAAGGGAATGTGATATAGAAGACGATGAATGTATTAAGTGGCACGAAACTTACCAACTAGCTTTGAAGTGTAGCACAAGCACAAGACTTTTTGAATTCCAGTACAAGCTTCTGCACCGACGAATACTTAGTTAAAATCGGTCTATAAGATGACCCAAACTGCTCCTTTTTGCAAAGATGAACCAGAAAAACTTAGTCACCTCTTTGGTCCTGACCCAAAGTGACTGCTTTTTGGACCTTCTTAATACAACGCTTTATTATTATTCCAGAAAAGTACCAAATTAGTATCCCTATAGCTTTAGAATTGATACCAGATTCCTCCAAAAATCATTGCCAAATGAATTTTTGCCTCCTTTTAGCTAGACATTATATTTGGATTTGTAAGAATAACAAAACACTGCCAAAGGTAGAAGGCTTTCTCAGATATCTTAAGTCGATCTATCTAGCTGAACAAAAGGCTGTGGGCACCCTACAAACAAAGTGGGAATTACTGAAAATTTTAATTTAGAAAGCCCTCCCCCCCCCCCCCATCCCTCCTTTTGTTTGTTTGTTTATTTGATTAGTTTCTAGACCGAACATTCCTTCACTGCCTTCTCACAATGGCTTTGCAACCGGCTGCCATAAAAGGTTTGATGCCTGGATTTTATTTTGAGTATAGAAAGTAATGTGTACTGTTTAGTGTAAATATGTAGTCTTTCTTGTAAATACGATGTTTGTAAGTTTTTTGTGTGTTTGAATATATAATAAATTAAATTTCAAAAAAAAGTCCCTCTATGCGAGGATTACTAGCTGGGTAAGAGCGAGTGTTCTACGCGATACTACCGTTGGTCATCGTCGGAAAGACTCGTACGAATTTGTCAGTGAAAGCCAAGAGCCAATTACTCCTGTTAAAATCAGAAGCTCATGATAGATGCAAACTCTTATCTCTTGTAATTAAAGCGCACAGAAGAGTAGCTGTAGGTATTCTGCATTGACCAGTGCCAGTTGGGACTAGCTCTTCCTGCTACACCTTGAGTAAAAAACCCTGTAGGTGACTCTGTGGCAAACGAATTAATCCAGGGATGCAATAGCTTAGACGGTCAGCTCACTCTGCTCTTTGGGCACTGCCTGCTTACTGGTCAAGAATGGCGGCCATACTGTTTAGTTTGATGGGTGGCTTATACATACACTTTCAAATACGCACATTAGAAAACTGCATGTGCTGTTAGGGGGAATTTCAACAACTGCATGGCGTAAAATTTATTAGGATCCAGCCCATCAAATGTTTTCTCTTCTTTTGCATAAAGACTTGCCTGGCCGTTAAGTCTGCTCATGCCAGCAACATAAACTGGAAATAAAAAAGCAAGGCACACTACAAATGTATTTAGTTAAAGAGTGTGGGCGAACTTTGACGACTGTTCTGGGTTAACTAGACGGAATAACTGGATCTATTCGGATTGTTGGGGAACAAAATCTTCCTTTGAGGAAATGCCAGCTGAAAGGAACTTTCCATGAACCTTCTAGGGAACTATTTTCTTTCGAAGATGCTATCTGACTTTTTGACTGTTCATAATAGCAATTACGGCCTTTCCGAAAATCTCAGGGGCTATGATTTCTCATATTGCGAATCCCTTAGGCCACCTTTCAATTAGTAATACGAAATAAAGTCCGAGTACACACTTTAATAGACTTCGTAAGTCTTAGGCGAACTACCCTCCACCGAAAAGATATCTACCGAAACTTGTCATTTGGTGTCGCTGTGTACTGGTCTTCACTCTTGAGCAGCCTAAAATGTCACAGTCAAGCGCTATCCACCGGCAAAACGACGATCATGACATAATTGCATCATTCACAGAAATCCCTGTTAAATTTCAGCTGAATCGACTCTCAATTTCCAGAGATTTGAAGCTTGAAACTGAAACACTCGTTCATGGATTTATTCATAGTAGTATAGTAGGCACCACGGTTTCCCCTTTTTTGCGGTGGAATCTCATTAATTTGCAGTGGAATACATTAACGCGGGTGACATCATAGGGTATCATCTTGATCTCATGAGTAAAATGCATTAACGTGCGGTGGAATACATTAACGCGAAAGAGGGTCGCATGAAAACCCACGCGTCGACATCCCTTCTCTGATAATCAATGACTTTTTCTTATCGTTGTCCGACAACCCACGCTCGGACACAAAGAGGGTCGGATGATAACCCACGCGTGTACCGTCATTACAATGGAAACAATAGGCTTGCCCAAACGTGAACGCTTTTACTTAACAATAAATTATGAATTTTTTTCAGGCTTCTTTTCGCAATTGCATAAATTGCGTTCACAACTGCGAGGATCACTCTACATTTGATTTCATTTCCGCAGTTCATGTATGATTTACTTCATATATCATTCACACTCATTTCTTTCACAGGAACATATGAACCACAATTGACCTGCTCCCAATGTCAGTGGCTTCATAGCTCAGTTGGTTAGAGCATCGCACCTGTATCGTGAGGTCACAGGCTCAAAACCGGTCGAAGTCCCGATTTTTTTTCAGGCTTCTTTTCGCAATTGCATAAATTTCGTTCACAAATGCGAGGATCATTCTGCATTTGAATACATTTACTGATAACGAAAGTTACAAGAACTACAAATTTCTTAGCACAGATTATCAGGAAATCAATCTTTATAGGATGCAATCAATCGTCTTCGTTATATTGAGAATACCAAACAAAAAGACTTCAAAACAAGGTCAAGAACTAGATAGTTTTAGCAAAAAACGTTTTTCCTTCCCCTTTCATTTTTAAACTCTATTCGGTGGGTTAAACAGCGTTGTTATCTTTTTCTATTTTTTACTTTGTTTCACCATGGGACTTGTGTTTCCTCGCGCTTATTTGTCAATTCTTTTTTATAGCACGTCGTTTCCTCCCCCTTTCATTCCTTGACTCTATCTTGTGCTTTCTGCAACACCATGCTCCTCGTCTCCCATTTTCTTAAAACGGGAAGTGATCAAATTCATCTGACGCAGTCATTATTTCGATTGACGCTTTTAACCGGGGTCGTAGCTTTCTTCGAAGGTGAGATGAATTCAGTGTTTTTGGTGATAATCTCTCAATTACTACTTGGACTACTTTGGACTACTTTCGCTGCACCACTTAATGTGCATGCGAGTTGGAGGAGATTAAATCATAAGCTTGTCCAGAATCCCCATAGTTCTCTCCTGCTACTGGTATAGGGGCGGATGATTCTTGGTCTTCCACCACCTCAGAACTCGCACCCAGATCTCCCACGGCAAAGTGAAAAGGAGATCTGGTAATGTTCAAAAGTACACCATTTTTCATTGGCTACTGGAAAAAAAGGTTACCACATTTTAATCTATGCCCTGACTGGCTCTTTTTAGTGCGGTTTTTTTTTTGTGGCTATATTTTTGTGGCGAATATTCAACATGGCAGTATGAAAAACGCGTGCGATAGTTTCAAGTTAAAATGCCGGTTGTGAGGCGAGACAACTGGTAGGAATATTTTTTTCGACGCCAGAAAATCTTTTAGGTTAGGTATGGGGCGTGTCCGATCAATTCTGAATTTCCGAGATTTTTAGAGTCGGTTATAATCTCACTTTTTTAAAACTTGCAAGAGGATGTTGAAAGTAGGTGATTCTTACTAGCTGTGATGAGTGCTACTTGCGCGCACGGTTGGCTTTTGATAGGAGAAAGCGGTTAAAATAACTTCTTTTAGAATTTGTGAAAGACAAACACCTTTTGATAGGGAATGCGCTTAATTGTAGGCGATGAATAACAGGTAGCCAGTAAAGCCTTTTAAGGTACATGTAACAACACAAGCAGTAGTATTAGGGACTAATTGAAGTTTGTAAAATGACATTTGGGTAGGCCATATTAAAGAGAGTTGCAATAATCTAATTTAGATGGCACAAAAGCATGGAACAATGTTTCAGTAAAACTCTCCTCCAAATATTTCCTTATCTTGCCAATGTTCCTCAGACAGAATTGGGAGGATTTGCACAATTGGCTGATATGATCAGCATAGGATAAAGTTTGATCCAACAGAACACCAAGATTACGCACAGAGGGGACAAGGTCCACAAGGTTGATTGTCTCATTTCAAACTTTAATTGACGTAATAGCAGGTCTTGGTTGGTGTTTTGAACTTATGACGACAAGCTCAGTTTTATCATCATTCAATTTTAGCATATTTTTAATCATCCATGAGTCGATATCTTCAAGACAGCATTCGACCCTAGTGCTCGCCGGGTACGCATCATCCAGGGAATCACACTTGAAGGCAACATAAAGCTGAGTATCATCAGCATAAAAGTGATCATCTATTTTGGGGCCAAGGGCCATTTAACACCTCACCAAAATTACTTCTACAGTGTAAACAATAGATATGTAGCCAAAGTTCAGTCGGAAGAGCGTTTACTGATCTGACCATTCGAAAAAATCCGCTTGGTCACCACATTCGGTGAAAGTCTTAACCGACGGTAACTAGTGTTTGGAAATCCAGCCATCTCGCTCTAAAATTCTCCACGTGGAACATGAAATTGTAGAATGTACCAGGAAGGGACATTTGAGAAACGGATTGCAACTGTAGCTTTTTTTATTTGCTTTATTAATTTGCCTTCTTTTTACTCATGCGACATTTTATTTCATCCTCAATCTTGTACCCAGAGTCCTCGGGCTGTTTGGTCAGCGGGTGGACGCTCGGAGAGACTCTGGGATAATGGACCGCCATTTTTAAACAATGGAAGCCGTTACGGGCCAGCCAATCAAAAAATTTGATATTTTACCATTACTCTCCTGGCGACTAACCGCTGGCCAAAGAGTCTGAGGACTCGGTACGAGATGGTTTCATCCCTCATCTCACCGACAGTCTCTACACTAAACTCAGCAGACCCAGGGAAGCGTACTGTTGTATATCTGACTACCTTGATTTTACGTTTACTTCTTTTCCTGACCTCAATATCAATAATTTGCTCACGGTTTATGGTTAATTGGATTGCGAGGCGCAGAAGACAGCAACAGTTGCTTCAAGCATTGGAATTCCTTGACAGCATTGTAGATTCCTTGTATACCTATCACCTTTGTTTTAACATTTCCTGCAGAAAGTTGTTATATTTCACAAATTCAAACGAAAATATTTGTACACTTTCATGTCCAAGAATGTAATTTCTGCTTCTGATTACTATTATTGTTATATAACACAAGCGCCGGTAAAATAGAAGAATTCATTCGCAAGGCAAACAACTTTCATCAAACAATCAAGTTTACGGCTGAAATTTCAGATTGAAGCCGAAATTACATTCTTGGACACGAAAGTGAAAAGAATGTAGAACATTTCCATAGATTATTATTTGTATAAAAAAAAAAACTGATCATGTTATATATCCCAGAAGCACTCAGGCATACAGTGATGTCATGGACTTCAACCCGGGGTGAACCGGAAAGGATATATGAACATTTGCCTAAATTTTTATGTGCAT
>JAEMWC010000565.1:327500-330000 GCA_016490735.1 Pachyseris speciosa | reverse complement strand
TTGAAAACGCGCAACTAAGAACCTACATTTTTTGGAAGTAGCCTAAACAGGTTCTTATATAAATGGTAGTTAACTTAATTTTAGGCTACTTAGGTTCTTAATACTGGAGAAAAGCAAATAAAACTCAGCTGCAAAACAAGATGTTATTGGCCTATTTTCTATAAAAAAAACAACAACTCATTTTTACAGTAATGAGAATGTGCTGCACTGCAGCTGTAATGTATTAATATGATTTTAGAAAAAAAGAACCTTTTTCAATTTATGGCTAAATAGCTTCTTGTTTATAGGGGGTATAAAATCCAAATTTTAGGCTAACAGGTTCTTAATCTTCAGATTCTTATTTGTGGTTTTTACTGTATTCTCTCTGCATGGGCGATTAACTGAGACGTGAAAAAGCTTTTTCCCACTTAAAATAACAGTTGGCGTTCAAGGAGAACTTCCAGCTCAGCTTAAGTGTGTATTGTAATACGCTCTGTGGATTATTAAAATGAAGAATTAGACATCTGTGTTCGCACCTAATAGACCTTCTTCATAGTAGCGGATGATTTGATGAAAAATGCTGAAAAATAAGACAAATGTTAACTATGGTTTCACTTCTGTTTCACACAACTGATTTAGAAATTTTAATGTGAAGCTGTATCAGTAGCAAATTGACGTTTCAATGAACCGACTTAATGCCCTCATTACCATGAAGCCCAAGCTGAACACCTCCAAAACATTTTGTTTGAAAGGGAGGGGGGCTCAGCAGTTTGGCACTTCTGCGGGGCTCGAAATAGACACAAATTCAGAGAACCTTAACAAAAGGGCGCTTAGGATTGTTCTGGACGAGAAGTCTCTGCACTACCAGGAGCTACTGAGTAAATTTATTTCTAGTGATCTGTATAGTATCAGGTGCCAAGACATGATGAAAACAGTTTTTAAGGCAATCCAGTTTGAAACGATGCCGAAGTACATACGTAATCTTATTCAAATGAGAAATACTGAACGCAGCCTACGAGGATCAAGGAAACTTGTCATCCCATACCTTAACACAACAACTTATGGTCTTCATTCCTTCAGATACACTTCTGCAAACATGTGGAACAAATTAACAGAGGACCTGAGGTCATTAACGTCCTTGAATGAGTTCAGAACTAAAATATACCAAATTTCTTTCAAACATCAAATGTAATTGTTACTTATGTAAATAGTAGTTTAATGTACTGTATATAATATAGGATTTTTATTTTTATATTGTTTTTGTTTTTTCTCTCTCTCAGAGAAATTAGCTATACAGCTACTCTTTTAAATCCGAAGTGAAATAAAGGTGATGTTTACTAAGCCTTATGTGGAAAGAGGGTCTATAGCTTTCGAAATGCAGTCTGTGATTGGACAATGAAACAATAGATGATACAACATATACAATACCCCTAGCCCTGATAACAAAAGAAGCTGCAGGTCATAGGGACCAATGAGAATAGAGGTCTGGAAGAGGTACAGGATTGCTCTATGTGGAACTGAAGGCACTAAGATCTTACTTCATTCTACAGATGTTACTTCATTCTTGTTATTGCTAACAAGGTGTTTTCAAACTCTCAGTTGGCTATGGCACTCATGGCTATTAGAAATGGACAACCTATCCATCATATAGTGATCTCTCTTGAATCAGTACCCTTTCTAGAGCATGCAAGATAAAACAAGCACCCATCCAGCAGAGTTCATCAAACCCTTACACTGGAAGTGCACATAACTACCAAACATAACCCTGAGCTAAAAGTACTGGAAAATTTTTCAAGATTTCAGATTAAAAATTGCCTTGATAATCTACACTATAGACAGTCTGCATGTACAAACCGAAATGTTGCTATGTAATCTTAGTATTATTTAATAAGGCACAATTTATGAACTGACCTAGACGTGTTCTTGATGGCAACAAGCCACCATTTAGTCCAACGTTTATTCACTAATGTGTTTAGTACGCTCATAGTGAAAATTGAGCATTTTAGTAATCTCCTCACACAGGACTTTCCACTTCATCCCATAGAGATTTTCATCCACTTTATCAGGGTGATAAACACTGAGCGCCTTGACCAAGAGCTTCTTATAATCTTTAGAATTAGTACCCAGTGATTCCCATTTCTTCATCTCTTCATCACTTGGCTTCTTCCAGGAAGGAAGTTTCGGCGGGTAGTTGACATAAACATGTTTGATGAAGGGGATAGCTGTAGATTTGCGGGATCTTAGATCTTCAAGCTCCGTGGACAGCTCCTCTATAAACTTGGATCGAGCTTTTCGTTTCTCTGCCTCGTCTCTTGCGCGGGCCTCATCTTGATACCTTTTAAGCGTTGCAGTGCAATCGTTGTACCACTGGTGAGACGTGAAGATGCGAGGTTTTAACGACTCGGCCAGCTCGAAGCTATGAGTGAAGTACATCTTGGCACGCAGGGTCAGCTTTAACACTTTGTCATAGACCACACCCAGACGACTTTCAGCGATGGCTTCCTGCTCGATATCCACCTCC
>JAEMWC010000565.1:295000-325000 GCA_016490735.1 Pachyseris speciosa | reverse complement strand
ACCAATAAGAGACTTCTCCGAAGACTGAGTTTTCTTCAGAGTATTAAATTTTTACAGAAACTTTGCTTTGTTACATCTTCGCGTTTTATTACCATTTATTGTTTTGTTGCAAAATGAACATACTACACTTGCTGAAAATGGTGAAAATTTAATAAACGCTCAACCTCGAATAAGCACCCACTTTGAATAAGCACCCACTCTCAAGGTCCAAAAATTTAATAAACGCTCAACCTCGAATAAGCGCCCACCTCGAATAAGCACCCACTCTCAAGGTCCAAAAATTTAATAAACGCTCAACCTTGAATAAGCGCCCACTCTTAAGGTCCAAAATTTGATAAGGGAAGTTAATCGAACAAATACGGTATGTTCCTGGTGTCGACGGTCTGTCCTGGTGGAGGCTACAAGTGATGGGCTGATCCCCTAGCTGTCCTTAAGTGCCTTTGTTGGTCATGGAAAGTTCTGAGAAGAAGCGATGGGAGAAAACACATACACCACACATGTACAAGCTAGGGATGGGGACCATTACTCCATTAGATCCACCTCCACTGTCAATGTTATATACACATACCTATTAGAGCTTGTCTAACTCGAGCAACGGCTTGGATTTTGTACTCTCTCACAAAGAAGTATCTCAAAATTAAAGCTATTTCACGTGTTTTTATTAGCTGATATCATCATTAATAATAATAATAATAATAATAATAATAATAATAATAATAATAATAATAATAATAAACACCACCTACATTGTATTTCAATAATGTCATAAGTTTTTTCCCCCAACATGTACAGCTGTATTATATCATACATTTTCCTCATGTCTTCTGATATTTATGTAACTCATTGCTACGATATAAGAATATGATTATGATCCAAGAATAACTATTTTTAAACTTCCCTTGCTGTGGTTCATTAATAATAATTAAAAAATAACAAGGAAACTACAGGTTTTCATGTTTTAAAAACAACAAGGAGTCCCAACACATCTGACCTTTTTATTGTGACTTCAAGACATGACTTTCTTTCATTTTGTACTGTTTGCTGTTTTGGGTTGATTGATTTATATAACGTACTAGTAAAGACCAAACTCCAGCGAAAAATTCTGTACTTTGCTCCCAAAATGAACTGCTGTAGGCTTAATGATAGGGAATGAGGGAAATAAATAAAAAACAAGACAAACTAAAAGACAAGACAAATTTTCTTGTCTGGTTTCTTCAGAATGCACCCATTTATGAGCAGGAATGTGCAATAGTTAACCTTTTCAGCCTGGAATTCTGATTAAGTTTGTCAAAGCAAACAAGCAAACAAACAATGCAAACAAAACAAAACAACCAAAAAGTCACTATAGAGTTTGGTTGCATTATTTTTTCCCCATGCAATGCCCTTCAATAATTTATCAAACAAGCTGTATTTATTCACCAAGTAATACAGCTTACCACTGTCAACAAAAGATCCCTACCCTACTGTACCATTGAAAGTACTGTAATTTGACTTCCCATCCCTCTTAGGTGAGTCTCTATTCCAGAAGGGTTGTGGTCTCCCCATTCTGTATCTTGAAAGGTCTATGGGGTTCCTTAAAGATAGTACTGCTTTCTTTTCTTCCCCAAGGGTTTCAAACATCCTGGATATTATAGACTTCAAGCAGTCCCTCTTTCACTGCTTAGTTTGTCAAGCGTGAGGCTAAAACAAAGCCAATGTGAGAAAAAAAAGGTTGTGCAAAATCTGGGGAGCTCGACCCAGCTCCAGATTTCGTGCAGCCATTTTTTCTCCCACTAGCTGTTACAGCCTCACGCTAAATGAACTAAGCGGCAACCTCACGCTTGACAAGGTAAGTGGCCGAAAGAGTGACTGCTCATAGTCTACCTGGATATTAACAAATTCGCCTTTTCTATATTGATCTAACACTTTCCAATTTTCCTTAATTAAGCTGCTTGTTTCAAAACTTACTGCTATCATAAGGAGACCCCTTCTGAAAGAATGCCAAATCTGAGTGAAGCTACATGTAACCTTTACTAATTGTCTTGTTCTTTATTTCATTCCTAATTCCTGTTTTCATTCAAATGGTACGCAGGCAGGTTGAGAGGTTAGTCAGCACAGGCAGACCATGCCCCCTATTACAATGGAGCTTCAATATACATGTGTAGTACCAGTACACTGTATGTTAGATGAATAAATTAATGAAATAATAAGTTGAACTGAGCTTTGACAAGAAAGCAAATTAATTATGGCAGTGACCAATCACATTCATTCATGTAAGTGATTTTATAGACAATAGTATATGTATTATATAGGTGTCCAAGTCCCTTTATCACCTTTAACCCATCACTAAAGGCACCATTCACTTAAAAATAAACAACACATACACAAATAAAAAAATAATAAACAAAAACCATCCTTGTTGCTAAAATATTCTAAATACACTGTAATACAGTCCTGATTATTTTGTCTAATTTTGTTTGCAGTCATGTAATGGGTAGCACTCAGGTGTACTGACTGTGTCTAATTTGTTTGCAGTCATGTAATGGGTAGCACTCAGGTGTACTGACTGTGGATTCATTCATTACTCTACACTGTTACTGCTAGTTAAGGTTTATACTCTTACAGTACCACCATTATACATTTACAATAATTTTATATCAAACAATAACAAGACTAGTTACACTGTAACTTAAATAAAATCCCAAAAGACAGACATTATTTTACACCTAGGTAAAAAAAAATTCATTTTGCTGTAAAGACACAGCACATTAAGAGCCTGAAGGCTAATATTTGTGTATAATTTTACAAAACCTCTTGACCAGGCAAAAGGAAACAGGTTCTTATTTGCAAAACAAGGGGAAGCCATGATGAATTGGTGTTTCAAAGAAGTTTTGTATGTTTGTTTTGTATGTATATTGGGCATAAAAGAACCTGAAATATAATTAATAATCATCAGACAGGTTTGTATTTGTTCAAAATGTAGTTTTAACAAAGCCTTCACGTGCTTTGTTCTGTTATAAAGTACACAAGGAAGTTATACAAGGAATTAAGAAACACAAGCCACAGGCAAGCGATATCTCACTACTTCTTGAGTGCTCTCACCACTTCCTTGCATGCCTTATAACAGAACAAAGCACGGTGATTCAAGGCTCTTTCATTAGGTTTAAATATAGTTTTCCCCACATTTCAGATTTGTTTCAATTTGTGGAGGAAAACAGAGCAATGTTTTTGTTCTCACCTTGCGCATGCAAATTCTTTTTAAACAGGCAGTTAAAATTGAGATGTATATTTTTGGATAGTGAAAAATGCCAGATTTGTAGTTATTTCAAAGTTGCACACGCATTAATGGCATCAGCGTGCTTTATGCTCTCACAAGACACACTCAGGTTCAATGAAAAGATGTGTGAATTATATTTATAATAATAGATAATTCTAATATCGTAATGCAGCCATACATGTACTTACTGTAACTGGTTGTTGAAACGACCAGTAAGTCAGACACATTTTGCTCTGAACAAAAAACCAGTACAGCCTACATTCTCAGCATACCTGTTACTTAATAAAAAAATAAATAAATAACCTTTATTTAAAGAGCGTAACACCTATTACTATGAAAGTAATTTCTCCCTAGTGGCCTCTGTAAATCAACTCAACTCAAATCAAATGAAATCAAATCAAATGTTGGTTTTGGGGAGAGGGGAAAACCGGAGTACCCGTAAAAACCTCTCGGAGCAGAGTAGAGAACCAACAAACTCAGCCCACTTATGACACCGAGTCCAGGAATCGAACCTGGGCCACATTGGTGGAAGGCGAGTGCTCTCACCACTATGCCAACCCTGCTCCCCTCAAACGTTACATGTATATGCATATGAAAACCTTTTCTGGCTAACCTCAAAACTATTATATGTTCTGTATAAGTAACCTTTGCAGTACTGTATGGGTGCAAGGACATACATGAAGTATATGACTGTCTAACTTTTTGTATTAAAAATATCTGTTGAAAGTCTGATGCAGAAGTAATAGTGTGTAAGTGGAAATATCAATCAATAAATACACTGTAGATGATAATATGGTCTTATTCAGACCTTCCAATGCTCAGTGGTTATATTCCAACCTATTCTAGAAGGTCATCAGTTCGATTCTAGGAACTCAGAAATTCAGTTCGATTTGTTTTTCCGAGTGAAATGTACCATGATATTATTTAATAACACAATCATATACAGAGGGCAAAATTACCAAATGTTGATTGGGTCGGAAGAGGGCATTTTTTCTTAATTTTGCATCTGATGAGGGCAAAATTACTCATTCATGTTTGGTCAAGTGCCAAAAATACTCACTCCTAATTGGCTGAACGCACCGCTTGAAATCACATTCAGTTGCTTTCTTCATTTTGAGCAAAACAACTTCACCTCCTTTGAGGTTTGTCTTTCAATTTTATGTGTTGCATTTGCTAAAAAGGCATAAAGATCAAGAGCTGCATTGTACAATGTAGCTTTAAAACATACTTTTGAAGGTCAATTTTCAAGTAATAAAAGGAAGAGCGAAATTTTTTTCTTATGAAAAGCTTAAAATTTGGATTGACTTCCATGGCACCCAGCGTAGTGGAATTGTGTGTTTGACAAACAAAAATGTTCAATGCATCAAGGGCTTTCACCTTACCATGGCATCTTGCAGCAAACCAAGATCACAGAACAGTTTACTATTTATGGGAAGGATGAGTAGCTCAAACTTGGTGGAAGAAGTTCTAACTTTTTTTGGACAAACTGTTTGGGATGCTTATTTTTACAGAATCATGCATGTTTGTAAGTGGATGCACATTTTCAAGTGGTAGAAACCTCCACAGCACAGGTGAATTACAAAAATTGAAGCTAACAGTTGGTTTGATCATTCTTACATGTACTTTAATGAAATTTGAAACTTGAAATGTTCAGGAATGAGACTCAGTTTTCTCTCAAATGGATGCAAATAACATGTAGTGATCGATACTTCGGGCACAAAGGAGTAGTTGAATTGTTTGTTTGTTTTGCTTGCAAGTGAACAAGACAGTGTTTTTACCCCACTTGGCTGAATGCTTTTTCTGATGTGCCTCAACAGTGTCAAGGAAACTTTACCCTTATGTTGTTAAAGATTACATGTACATGTTTTTGGATGTAGAAGATTGAAACAGATTACAATTAATTACCTTTTTGAAAAATTTAGGCTAAATTTTTCAAAAAGGTAATTTGTAATCCGTTTCAAGCTTCTCCATCCTTCACCATCCTATATTTGCATTTATTCTTGTATCTTTGATGCTTATCTTCCGAAAATTTGTTTTTCACTGTTTTGCATTATTTAAATGCATTTTTTATCTCTCTAATAATGACCCAAAATATTGTGACAGTGCTCCTTTGAGCTTAAAAAATTGTGAGTAAATTAACAGAATCTCCCAGCTTATACATGTACATAACACAGGAGTTCAGTAAGGAGAATATTCATATTGGTCATTTAAGAAACCTATTTTTATAGCATCACTGACATGCAAAGAATGTACACAGCATGCACAGTTACTGTAACAATGGGAGGCATCATTCTTATTAAAAGAACTGATTCTTTACAACTAGTTGTATCATTCTCAAGATTTCAATGATTCAAGAAAATCTCCATGTACAGTGTACATGTACACATCAA
The DNA here is from genome assembly GCA_016490735.1 of Pachyseris speciosa. Classification (NCBI taxonomy): domain Eukaryota; kingdom Metazoa; phylum Cnidaria; class Anthozoa; order Scleractinia; family Pachyseridae; genus Pachyseris; species Pachyseris speciosa. The sequence continues at coordinate 319,354 of JAEMWC010000565.1, read as the reverse complement.
GCTATGCTTTTGAAGTGGTTACTGCTATGTTGATTTTTGAGCTGTCTTCCATATATGGCTGAAATAAGCAGCTCCCAAGAACTGACAAGCTGGAAGTTAAACAAACCAACACACGAGACAATGATTGAGAATGATGTTGCAAAACCCTTAAGGATGTTATCTGCGTACTTCACCACAACTGCGACCAGGAGAACCGCCTGCATGAAAATGACAATACTTTGGTGTATCCAAACATGAGTCCTTTTTCAGCATCTTGTCACCATCTTTGATGTGCCAATTAAGACCAATATTGTTCCGTAGATGCCCAGTTGAACATTCCGTAGCCAGACTGACATCTGAGAGCCCTTCAAGATCTTTTCAAAGTACACACCACTGTGTAATTAGATGACAGAGTACAACAGAAAAAGTGAGTGAAAGAATTTAAACAATTCTTAAGCCCCCAGACAACCTAAGATTTACTCAAAGCTTTCAGAAAGCACCCATTGCAAATTGTCCCTGATTTGCAGTCTCACTATAAATAATTGGTATTTTTAGGCTGCAAATTGATCAATAGATCACAAAGTACAGTAGTATATAGCAGTGGACTCAAAGTACACACCTGTGTAATTAGATGACAGAGTACAACAGAAAAAGTGAGTGAAAGAATTTAAACAATTCTTAAGCCCCCAAGACAACCTAAAATTTCCTCAAAGCTTTCAGAAAGCACCCATTGCAAATGTTCCCTGATTTGCAGTCTCACTAATAATTGGTATTTTTAAGGCTGCAAAATTGATCAATAGATCACAAAGAAGTACAGTAGTATACCAGTGGACTTACAGTTCATGGCTGGCTTAATAGCGGTAGTAGATAAAGATAGCCTTGCATAAAGACAGTAATATTTCTTGGATAATAGAGCCCCCTAGGGATAATTTTATGTGACATCACAAAAGCTAAATAAAATATTATTTGTGAAATTATGGGATATGTTGTGATTATTCAGTAGGAATAAGATAAATAAGGCCCATATACCAAAAATCGGCATTAATTTTTTCTTACAGTTTGACAGAAACATGGTATATAATCAAATGATTTAGAGTGCAATTTGGTATAAATAAGTACAAGTAAATTTTTTCAAATTACAAGTGCTAATTTATTCCAAATTGCATGAGCAAAATCATGTGATTACATTTTAATAATACACACAGAAAAATTGTGTTGCATAAGCAATGCAGGTGAATCACATGCAAAAATAATTTATTCATCACGTGCAGGTCAAAACAACAGTTTTTTCAATGTTTTTAAAGTTTTTTAAGCTGCAAAAACCGGCTGAAAAGTTGTAGGCTATAGCTATAAGGCTGCTTTGTTTTACAAGTGTCTACACTGTTTCAAGTGCTGTATAATCATTACCTTCAGTATTTCTGGTTCATAATCTTCGTCTTGTTCATTGTTGTTTTCTCTGTCAATTAATAAGTTATGTATGTACGTATTGTAATAAGGCATGATATTCAAATAAAAAAGTTAAAAAAAAATAATAAAATGGCTTGAGTGAACTGTTATTAATATAAGTTCAACGGGTTCATAACTTTCCATTTCGTCAATAATTTCCTTCTGAAGACATCACTTTCTCCAAACAGACAGCCGAAAAGCACTGCTTTTTGCACCGTGCTTGTTTTTAGAGCTGTTTTCAGCTCCTCTGCGAAAGGAAACCTGCTCAAAACACCGGCCATTGTTTTATATTTTCACAATTTTCAACACGGCTCTAATTTACTACGAACCGCGAACTTGTTGCTACAGAAACAGCTACGATTTGATTGGCTAATTCAAATTTCTATTGTTTCTAAACCAATCAAAATAAATTAATGTAATTGCACTGTTACAACTTTGCACATGCTACACGTTTTTGCACTGTGTTAGATGAAAACTGCACTGCTTTTTTAGCCAATCAGAATTGAGTAAATTTTCCATGCATATTTAATTAGCACTGTTACTGTCTGCCCTGATGACCCCATACAAATCCTTCTAAATTTTACTTGGGTCATGATAACATAATGACCCAAGTAAAATTTAGGAGGATTTTGTGCTAAATATCTCAGAACCAAGTTGCCTTTACACCTGTACAGTACAATGCTGATTTTTGGCAAGGAAGCATTAATTTTTCATCTTGCTATTTCTGGAAATCTCAAGAAATCCCAAAAATTCAAATAATGCATGTATATGTGACATTACACTTTAGGACTCTATAATCTCCAGCAGAGGATACAAAGTTAATTGAAAAGAAACTGTTTTACCATAGGTTCCTACACTGTATTATAAAGAGAACAATATTCTATGCAAAAGCAAAAATAATGCCAAGTATAAAATTTAGGTTGCCAATAGCAGGGCTCAAACTAACGGCCAGTCAATGGACAATGTCCAGTCAAGATAATGTTTTGTCCGGACAAACTTTCGGTTTACCAGTCATTTTGACTGGGCATGTGCATGTTCAGTTACTGTAAGTTGTATTTTTATAGCATCTGGAATAAACTTTAAATTAAGATGATGAAATACCTCAAGTTCGAAGAGCACAAGAATTTTTCACATAAATAACACAAATATGGATGTAGCGTGCAGTGAAACTAGTAGCATACAATGTTCTGCAGCTTTCAGCACTTGGAAAAGGTTTTTTAAATATTAAAACATAGCAAAGGTTGTGTTTGTTGCCCGTGTTCATACCACTCAAAAGTAAGTTGCCACCCTCGCGCAATGCAATTTGCGTCGCCTGCGATGTTGTAGAAACTGTAAGTAAATTGGCTTGAGGCTCTTATGCGATTTAAGATCCCTATTTTAAAGCAACAATAGTCGATTTCCTGTGTTTGCAAAAGCCCACTAAGAAGAAATGAATATGCGTGATCGATCAATCGCCGGAGAAGGGCAGCGCGTACTAAGCTTCGAAATTTTGTGTCAAACCGTTTTTTCCGTCATCACAGTGGTCAAAATTTGCTGTCCACACAACATTTTGACCACTGTGATGACGAATATCGTTGTAGATAAGAGTATAGACAACGCTAAACCATATTCGATTTGTTAAATATCAACAACGAATATCGTTGTCGATAAATATAGAGAATGCTAAATCAAGTTTGATTTGTTTTTTACCACAATATCAGCACCACAGAAAATGTAAATTTCAGAGCGCAAGCTGAAGAAAGGCATTGCATGACACGTTGACACGCGCAGCGTTGTCTAGACTCTTATCGACAATGGCAAATTAGCCAATAAGATTGCGAGATTACTAGCAATTGTGGTAAAAATGCACATTGACAATGAGGTCGAGAACTTTGCATGGACACTCTGCGCCCTTAAAAGCAGTATATAAAAAGAAGTTTCCTCTTTTTTACTTACACATGTAACTACATGTACATGCCAAGGACAGGCAAAGTTTCGCCATTTGTAGTTGTTGCTAAGTACAGTCTTGTAAGTGTTTGGTGCATGTTATTGTAATACTTTTTTCAGTAATACTATAACAACCTAAATTGCATCCACATGTTCAGTGAGCAATTTCTAATTACGTTCTATTGAGTTTTGATTGTTTTTTAGATTGCCCACCCTGCATTTCAAGTTTCACGTTGAAAAAGAAGTACTGATACGTTTAGCGATAACATATGTTACACTCAACCTTAGCGACGACACTGAATACATATAAGCTTATACCGTACGTGTGAATATTTTGACCGGTCAAAACGAGATGTGACCGAGCTAAAATGTGGTTGACTGGACAACATGACCAGCCACTGCCCGAAAATTATTTTGAGCCCTGAATAGTAATAATAATAATAATAATAACCATCATCATCATTATCATCACCATCCTCATCATCATAAATATTATGTTAAGCAAGTAAGTCGTCAAACTTTTTCATTTTGTCTGGACCTCAAGATTAGGGCAGAAACCATGAAGCATTATACCACTTCACCGCCAGAGCATTCAGCAGAATAGCAACTGTTATGACAATAACTTAAGCTGCCATTTTGCTTTCTTCTTGCATTGGGGACCAAAATGGTTGCAGCTTGGAGCACTGACATGCTTCATGTACTTGTGAATCAATTACCTGCAAATCCAGAACAAAGAGTGGACAAAATGACAGCTACTAAACCAAGAAATGGGCTCTGAGACACTTTTGGTTGTGTGATTGAAGGTTCAAGTGAAGGATTTTCTTCTTTTTGACTAGATGGTTTGTCTGTTGGTTGCAGCTGAACAATGGAAACTCCAATAAACAGCAAGACAAGTGACAACCACTGCAGCTTCACAAGACTTTTGTTGAGCATGAAGACTGAAAACAAGGCTGTTGTTAGAATCTTCAGTTGGTAGGTCACCTTGAAGCAAAGAAAAATGGCTGTTTTTAAAATTATACCAATCATTATTATGCTTTTTTTAGTCTCAGACCTTATGCGTTTACTAGGCATGAAGTTGACAGGTACACTGTGTAGCAGATAACTACTGTAGATGTTTCAGTCAAAATAACCAGCCAAGTAGATGAAAATTGAACACAGTTGGGATGGAATTATGACTGAGAGCTTGAATGCAGTTGTCTGTGTACTGACCTATGAATTACAAGTTAACAAAACTGTACAAAATGTACACTGTACATGCATCATTGTTAATATGCAAGAAATGATTATTCACTGTCATACATGTCTGAGTATGAAGACAGGACAAAAAGCATGCTCCAAATAATTAGGCAGGAAACAATAAGGCAAGCTTAGTCAATGACAGAATGGAATAGCATAGAATTATCCAATTCTTGGTTGCATGTAGATAAAATAATTTTAGTATTGAAATTTCGGCAGGACTTTTCTGCGGGTGGTGGGTGGCAGGTGACGGGTCACAATGGGTATTGAGTGTATTGGGTGACCGGTAGCACAAATTCAAATAAAATTCTGAAACCTACGTAAATACATGACCTTTTCATGGACTATTTTTCGTGGAAGATTATTTTCCCAAATCAATTGAAGACATGAAAAACAGGCTGAGCAATCATGTCACACAGACAAAAAAGGAAAAATGTGTGAAAATCAAAAGAAAAGGTGTCGGACAGAATTTTTTAAGCTCCCTATAGTTTTGTAGCCGTGTATAAGTAAAGTTAGGTGATTTGATTTAATTTCAAACGCTGATGATGCAAGCATTAGCAAATTAGCTCGTGCTCACACGACACGTGTGGGGTAACTTCATAGAAAAGTACTTTTTCAGGACCAGGTTTATGATGTACAATTTTGTACATCTCTCCAACTTTCCTTGCTCCATGCTGGCCTTGGTGTTCGGTTTTAATGAAATACTGCTGACCTAAAAACATTGTAAGAACAGCTTTTTACATTTCACAAGATGGCAGAAAATAAAGTACATGTAATTTAAGTAATATGATAACAAATAATATTATTGTTTTCAACTATTTTTTGAGACTTACGGTTTACAAGTTGCAGTCTTGTATAAGTAATTATTGCGGCTTTGAATCACCGATATCTTGAGATTGATGGTTTACCAGTTGCAGTTTTGTATAAGTAATTATTGTGGCTTTCAATTACTGATATTTTAAGACTTATGGTTTACAAGTTGAAGTTTTTTTGGGAGCTTTGGCAACGACAACGGCGACGGCAACGGAAACGTCATTTCAAAATGTAAGTTTGACAAATCGAATGTGGTTTAGCGTTGTCTATACTCTTATCGACAACGATATTTGTCATCACAGTGGTCAAACTGTTGTCGACTCACGAGGCGCAGCCGAGTGAGTCCACAGCAAATTTTGGCCACTCTGATGACGAATATCGTTGTCGATAAGAGTATAGACAACGCTAAACCACATTCGATTTGTTTTTTACCACAAATTATATCAGCGTCAAAGAAAATGTTAATTTCAGAGCGCGAGCTGAAAAAAGGCATTGCGCGACACGTTGACGCGAGCAGCGTTGTCTAGACTCTTATCGACAATGGCAAATTAGCCAATAAGATTGCGAGATTACTAGCAATTGTGGTAAAATCTACTTTTTGTAACACTTTCACGATTTTCCGCATTTGTGAAACTTGGAAAATGCCGGCAAACTATCCAGCAACTAAATTAGTTTGAACGACATTAAAGCAAGGAAAAAAGAAATAAAATTTATCATTATGCGCTCAAGTTCTAGAGAAAACCTAAATTTTGATTGTATATTTTGAGACTGTTGGACTTATAAGTTGCAGTTTTGTTAAACTTTTTGTTGGACTAATATAGTTATATTAATTTTATTGTTTTTGCTTTTGGTTTACTAGTTGTTGGACTATTGAATATATGTGCGTTAATCAAGGTGTACGCAGACTATTTACCATTCATGTCATGCCACCACACACCACTCGTCATCCGTCACCTGCCACCCGTCACCCACCACCTGCCACCCGCGGAAAAGCCCTGCTGTTGAAATTTAATTCTCTGACTTCAAAATATGCAGGGCTGTCATTAGCGGCCATAACCCATATTACACTTTATACCATGCCATAGAAAATACAGCCAATCAGAATGCAGGAAAGTCGTTGTACATTGGTCAGTATTCCACCGAACCTTCCCATCGATCAACGCAATTCAACAGTATCACACCCAACCTTCCCATTGTACATTGAGATTCCTGCTTATACTGGCCTTGCTGGCCAATGTATTTTCTATGGCATGGTATAAAATACATGTAGTTATGCAACCCTTTCTCATGGTATACCGTGGAAAATCCCACTCGTCACTTGTATTTTCTTGGTATACACACTCACAAAGGCGAGTGTGTATACCAAGAAAATACAAGTGACGAGTGGGATATTCCAAGGTATACCACTCGAACGCATTACATACACGTAACTAGTATGTCATGTACACCTGTTACAGCCCAGCTCTGAGTCAATGTTACGGATGATGGTTGCTTTACAAGTAAATACATTGTAAACAGTGTTCATGGAGCAAGATCAGATGTTACAGGTGGCAAATAATTGTTAGTCGCCTGCTTCATAATAACAGCCCTGATAATTATGGTAACCGTTGTAAAATATTAGAACTGTTTTCTAATCAGCACTTTGTCAATAATTGCCATTCACTCCAAATTTCACCCTCTAATGACAAGGTATGTTTAATACCAAAGGTTGCCTATTCACACTTAGCTGAAGCACCTTATTACATGATACTTAATGGTAATTTGTCATTTTGAAAATTCTGTATTTACATGTACAATGTACAGTGCAGCAGCCCTTTAATTTAGCTATTTGGAACATAAGACGCTTAATTTTGCTGTGGTTTCACAAACAGAAAACTTTGCTCAATTTATTCAAAATGTTTTATGACGATCATAGATAATGAGCTAAATTCTGTAGCAAGATCATAAACGTCAACCATTTAGCTCCAATAAATTCTAAGACTAATAGCGAACAAAACAAACACTGGTAACAAAACTGCAAGACAGTGTAATGCCACAATTTATCTTAATGCTGTCCTCATGCTCACATTCAAACAGAAGGATTGTTTTGGCACCCAAAACGACCAGATTTTAGTATTTCAATTTACTACAGTATATACATGTACTGTAAACTGTAGAGTACCCAACTGGAATCATGTCACAGTTTTCTGTAGTTATAGTTAGCAATGCTTAGATTTAGCGACTCTTACTTTTGGTGCTTAATTAAGCATAATTAAGCAATATTTTTTTGAAAAGTTGCTAAGTTTGCTAAACTAAAACATTGCTAAAATTTAATGTAATAACTCAAAGCAAAGGTACTGTATGTAGATCTACAGTTCAAGTCAGTAACACTATGTACCTGGAATGTGGCTGCATCCAAGTTTGAAATTGCAACATACTGCAGATTATTCTGTACTGTGTAAATCAAAGCTGGAATGGACAACTTCAGTGTGTCCAATGGCTGACCAATGATGGATGAGTACAAGAAATGAAGCCAATCCCGAATGTTACCTTTCTCCAAAAGAATAATTAACAAGCACGCTAATACTTTGAAGATTTCAGCAAACATAACAGCAGTGGTTGCAATGTACATATCCCCAGGGAGGGTCCGTGAGTAGCGAATCGTTAGGATCAGCGAGGCATTCTGAACTGTCAAGGTAATGAGACTGATATACTTGAGGTTACAAAACCCACCCTCTGAAAACAAAAGGAGAGCAAAATAAAAGTGTTGTTTTCGAAGCAACATGCAGGCAACTCAGTTTGCAAATTAAACTACATGTAATGTGCTCTTTGCTTAACTTATCACACTCTCATTTAGCCAAAGCAGAAGCTTGCAAACTGTACAGCACCCATTTCTTTAGAAGTAACAATTTCTTAGAAGGTACAGTGTAGTGCAGCTCAAAGACATTTATACACATTATATTCTGTGTATTCGGAGTAGTCTTTTCAGCTACTGGGAAAAGAATGAACAGAATATTATCCACTTCATTTCGAAAATGGAATAGGTTCCAAGAAACATGTTAACTTTTTATTCTGAGTATTCCTGTTCCTGCATAGACCCAACAAGGAAGGCACCTTAAATTGATACAGTGTAAGTCTGAATGGCCATTACGTATGACTAACCATGTATAAAAAAATGAAGTCTGACAGTTGCATGCTAAAACCGTGCTTTTTACACTATGAAAACTGGTATCAAAAGTGGTATTTTATGTACAGATACAGTGTACATTGTGTAGTTCATCTTAAGATCTGGCATATATCACAATAAATGTTCACAGTTCCTACACATTTCCAAACTTGTCTCATAAATGGGTCACTTTCACTTATGTCCAGGAATGAATGCAACTGCGAAATTTGTGAAACATCACAGCCTGAACTAATACAAAATACATGTACACTGTAACTAAACTAGAATTTCAAAAGTGGTGGGCATCTCTGAGCCTACAGCTGTAAATAGGGATAAAAGTCTGCCATGGGATGAAAGGATTAATTGAATCATTGGTATAATACTATTACAGCCTAATATTGTGTCCAGCATAATTACAGGGTGTTCATTAGGCATGACAGATATTGGAGATTACTCCAGCAACAATGCAGAATTCTCCTGCTAAATTTCACTTGCTCCCTGAAAGAGCTGCGCCCTTTCATAATAATTCACCTGGTACTTTACACTATTCTCCTGTTACTACAATTGTTAATGAAAACCCTGTTATTACACTGTAACAACTCCCACAGTCAGTAAGAACTTCAAAGTGATGCAGTGTAGCTTGAATGGGTTCCAAGCGTAAATGCACCAAGCCTTCATATCCCCCCCTCCCCCCTCTCTACCTAAATCCTCCCTCAAACAAAATCATCCTTCTCCCAATAATGTTAGTTTCTTTTAGAATTAGGACTTGGAATTAGAAATTGCTTTTATCTGCGAGATCTGGTGACATACATACATAAATCATTTATTTGATATTGCAGGTCAGAATACAGGCAACTACGTAATTACATGTAAAGCTGATGTGGACCTGCCTAATAATCAAATAAATAAATAAATAAAGAGATAGATAAATTATAAATTTAACTATATACATGTATATACAGCTAAAACTACATGTATATACAATTATATACAAGCATAAGAAGGCAAAAATTTTAAAGTTACAAACTAGCAATTAATTAAATAAAACAAAATAAAATAATTAAATATTAATAAAAAGTCATCAAGACCCTTATTGTAGTTCATGCAGGTTCCTTTAATGAATGAAACCTTCTCTAGTGCTGCTTTGTTGGTCCATGATATGCAGGTGTTTTAAGAACTCTTAAATTGAATATATCAATGTTCTCACATTTTTGCGCATTATCTAAACAGTTCCAGACAACAGGACCCCTAAATAAAAGACTGTCTCTACTTAATTCCAAGCTTTTTCTAGGTACAGTGCAGTGCAGAAATAAGTGTCCTACGCACACGCAAAGGGCACGCACATTTTTTGCGTATACGCGTCTTGAAATGCGCGTGTCGACACGCGTATTTGATGCGCGTGTTTACTTTTGTTATTCAGGCTTATACCTTTGCTTTGTGGTTCATTGTTCCGCAAAACAAACGACAAGTTATCATCACACAACAAAATTGAATATTTAAAATCCAACCTTAAAACGCCGGAACATTCGATGAGGAGATCAATGTTTTATAGTCGATGATTTGCTGTGGAAATCAACTTTTCTTTCTTGATCATCTTCAGTGGATCTTATTTACTTCGCTCGTTACCGTGAAAACGGAAAAAGATAAGCCCCGTGAAAAAACAACCGAAGACACTGCGATTACAACTACAATTTAATTGCTGCTTTATTGCTGCAGTGTCTTGTTTTTATTAAATATTCCACATGCTTCGACCTTTCACCGCCACTGAATACCGACGAGTTCGACCGGCTTTTTCGATGAACTGCAAGGTCGGAAGTTTGACTGCAAATTATAAACATTGTTGACATGGTTTCGTAACAACACTGCCGTCGCAATACGTTACATTTATTTTGCAATGGTTCCCAGTTCATAATTTGCGAAACTACGCCATACCAGCCGGCGCTTGTTCTCGTAACACCGTTCTAGAACAATGAGCGTGCGAATTCAACGCATCAACGAACACTATTCATACATTTTCGTTTCAAAAGAAAGCGAAACTTAACCTGCTCCCTCACTTTATTGACCTCATCGTGCAAAGATGAAAACCAAGAACGTGCGATCCAAATCGGCGGTGTGACCACTTCATAAAAAAAATTCACCACGAGACCACGGGCAATACGACATTCACAAGCTCAAATTACTGGTTGCCTAGCACGTGACAAAAATTTGCCGATATGAGCGCGCGTTCGGTTTGATAAAGCAATAATTTCCACAACAGTCGTATTTGACTTTCAATGAAAGTAAATGTGTTTTGATTTCTTAAACTCTTTTGTTCGCAACGAAATGGATTTTGATGCAACACACATTCCAAGGCTGTTTTGTAGCAAGCGAATTGCCTCGTGAGTATGTTGATTCTTGACTCTTCGTGTCGCTCTACTTTTGAACTCGACTCTAGCTCTAATTCAGCGAGGTTGAAACGGGAAAAGGCTCGATCATTTCTCCTTTACTTTATCAGAAAATATCAGTTATCTTTTATTTGTTATTCATTCGAAAAATAATGTCTATTGTCGCACCACACATTTCGCTAATAATTTATACTCACGTACCGGTAGTTTGTTGTGACATTGACACACGATAACGGGCGACCAATTCAGCCAACGATTTCGCTGTCAATAGCCGTTGCCTAATCGATTAAAAGCCCAATTGAAAATAACAATAAAATAAATAAAAACAATAAAGGAACAATGAGCTAGCTCATACATACTGATGAGCATTGGTGTATGCACGCATTTGATGCGCGTGTCAAATACGCAGACGCGTATGCGCAATTTGGGTAGACGCGTGTCACACGCGTATTTTGGGTCGCTTATTTCTGCACTGCACTGTACTTCCATTAACTTCTCTTTGCATTTTTGGAGTCAGTTTACAATTTTAATTTACAGCTGTACATGTTGAGACAGCCTATTTAGCATGTGTTTTGCTTTAAACATCTCAATAGCTAATCTACGAACGATTGTGCGTGACCAACGCGGGAGACCGGGAGATTCATTCCATATCAGGGAGAGTTGACAATTACATACCCTATGCTTCTTATATCACAATAATTGAACAAGGAGCATCTTTGCATTAATTAGCAACTTAAAACCCTTTTGTCCCCAAGACAGATATCAGTACACTGCAATAAATCAGCTAGTATGCCTTTTGATCCTTTTTATATTTGAAAGTTTCAGTAACAGAGATTCAATTAATGGCTACCTGTATGTTTGTGGTAAAAGACTGAAAACAATAAAATATGCTTCAAAGCTGATTACGCAAAGGACAAAACAACGGGCACCAAAATGCAAATTACAGTGTACGTGTAGCCTCTTTTGTTTGGAGGGATAAATGTACAGCTGTAGCAAACTTTGATGCCCGCTCTTTACACCAACATTTATGTTCTGGTTTGTAAATCAAGGAGTAAGTGAATGGAAATAGGAGGCGGAGAAACGGCTGGGCAAAATATTTTCTGGGGAGTCGTTACGGAGCAACCATGATCTGAGAAGACCGTAAATAAGCTTACCATATCTTTACAATAAAACCTTATCATCCCTACATCAAATTAGCCGTAAAAGCCCTCAAAATAATTACCCCGGAGTGCAAAACAATCCCGGACGGAAACAGTCCGTAACGATCGGACAACCGACGTGCGTAAATAAACTGCTGTGAACACATGGCAAGTGCCACGTACAAGTACGTTTATAACCCACGTTTTTAGAGTTTAACACCTCTCGAAGAGTTTGAAAAGCTCTGAAAAGAAAGAATTTCGCGTCCCCGTTAATCAAACGGATTACTCTCTTGAGAAAACTCTTCGCAGACATCATAATAAACTTCCCGTAGTAAAACTGCGAGCTAAATTGATTCGAAACAAACGATTACTGAAATTCAAGAGACCATAACATCGCTCTTCCCACGTCTACAACTCATTGACAGGTTATTGGCAAAGTTAGCAGGGGTCACAAGCGAATGAAGCAAAGAAAGGGTGTTCAAGCTACGTAGAATTACGATACTAAGAACACTGCATCTGTAAACCAAGCAATTTTCAAACGAGCTTACCATCTTTCGCCGGTTTCGCAGCAGCCATTCTTCAGATTTGCAGACAGATTTTCAGATTTCCATATTTCGTATTTGACGCTGGGAGCGGCCAGCAGCTGTAACCGCTGGTCAAAAACAGACACGCGCTAAACACGCGCCTTTCACACACGCACGCATGTTCGTCCCTCACCCACCCCCGCAGAAAACTCGGGTGGTCGCCAAGGGCACCCTGGGATGATCGAAAAAATATTTCTCTCTTTTTCTTGTCTTTCTTTTTTAATTGTAGACTGGACAGCCAATTTTCCAATGGTGGTAGTAGTACTGAGTAGTGAGTAGTAGTAGTTGTTATTTGTTTATTACGAACCAACAATGAATGACCAGTTCCCAGTTGGCTTGTTAGCTCAGCCAGTGGAGCACTGCACCGATATCGCAGAGATCATGGGTTCAACTCCTGTATAAGCCTGAATTTCTTTCACTACTGTTTAAGCAGTGAGAATGAATATATGAATATAGTAGTGGTCATAACTGCGATGATCATTCACAAATTCATTGTTTAAGTAGTAGTCTATAGTATTCGTGACTGCCATGATCACTCCCATTTGCAGTTCAAATATATGGTTCCTTGGCCACGGAGATGAACGACGAAAACGAATTTATTATACATACAGGTTGCCCTAATACAACAGCAAAACACATTCATCATATACGCTTGCGATTACAAAAATACCATCATTTACCCTCGGCAGTATTTAACGCAAACAAAGGCTAGTCAGTGGGGCCGAGCAAATACATTTTGACTATTTACAAGCTTGGCCGAGCTAGAGTGGAACTTGAACCCGGCCGGCCACCGAATAACTGTTGCAAGTCCAGCGCTCTAACCTCTCAGCAACCCTGCCTTCTTGTTCAGAACAGTGTAGGTACGTTGCCGATCACAAAGTGATGGATATGTTTTTCTTGGGGACCTGGGAGTAACCAAGGAGACTAAATTCTCACTGTTTTCGGTCGTGAACTGGACCGCTTTTGACAGACCCCCGTTCTTTGCCGACCCCATAAACACCAAACCTCATTAGGGCCTGTTTATATGGTCTCGGGTACCCGAGACAACCCCCCTCCCCGAGTTACCCTGGGCGGACTATTTTTCGACTTATTTCTTTGAAAAGTTCTACCAACCGTTTACATGAGATAGTTGAGACAATTCGGATGGGCGAGACAACGCGGGTAGGCGAGTTGTCTCGCCTCGGCAGGTAGGGTAACCCTGGCAAGCGGGACAACTTTTTCTCATGTGAACACTTTGTGTCGCCTACCCGGGACGAGACGGCCGAAAATTAAATATGCGCGTATGCGAAAAAAAGTTATTTCGGTCCAATTTTTGAGTTAAAAAACGCAAATTTATTTCAAGGAATTACATTTTAAAAGCCAGCATTACCCACAGTGATCAGATAGAGCGGGGAAAAACTGATTCGGTGCTAAGTACGAAGCTAAGTTATGTGACACGTTATAAACTTCGAATTGGCTGATGGCTCACTGGTCCTTTTATAAAAAGAAGTATCGAAGCAAAAATGAACCTAGGAAGGAAATTTTCAATCAATATTAACGATATTCAATCAAAGAGCGACCAAATACAAAGAAAGAAGGGCAAATGAGGATTTGTAAATTTGAGACGTGCTTTGAATAACTAAGTAAGGTCAACTTCGTCTCGGTCACGCAATTCTCCTATAAACGCTTCGGTAAAAGTTGGTCTCGTGGGGGAGGGTTGTCGGGTCGGGTAACCGAGACCATATAAACGGGCCCTAAGCCATGACTGAACTAACGAGCCGGAAATATGGTGAATTGACTCGGTTGAGCCTGGGATAGTCCCATCTTCCAGTTTTCTAGCCACTTTATAAGATTATAAGATAAATAAGATTAATAGAACTGAGTGAAGTCCAGTTCGGTGTTTATATGGTCTCGGGTACCCGAGACAACCCCCCCCCTCCCGAGTTACCCTGGGCGGACTATTTTTCGACTTATTTCTTTGAAAAGTTCTACCAACCGTTTACATGAGATAGTTGAGACAATTCGGATGGGCGAGACACGCGGGTAGGCGAGTTGTCTCGCCTCGGCAGGTAGGGTAACCCTGGCAAGCGGGACAACTTTTTCTCATGTGAACACTTTGTGTCGCCTACCCGGGACGAGACGGCCGAAAATTAAATATGCGCGTATGCGAAAAAAAGTTATTTCGGTCCAATTTTTGAGTTAAAAAACGCAAATTTATTTCAAGGAATTACATTTTAAAAGCCAGCATTACCCACAGTGATCAGATAGAGCGGGGAAAAACTGATTCGGTGCTAAGTACGAAGCTAAGTTATGTGACACGTTATAAACTTCGAATTGGCTGATGGCTCACTGGTCCTTTTATAAAAAGAAGTATCGAAGCAAAAATGAACCTAGGAAGGAAATTTTCAATCAATATTAACGATATTCAATCAAAGAGCGACCAAATACAAAGAAAGAAGGGCAAATGAGGATTTGTAAATTTGAGACGTGCTTTGAATAACTAAGTAAGGTCAACTTCGTCTCGGTCACGCAATTCTCCTATAAACGCTCGGTAAAGTTGTCTCGTGGGGGAGGGTTGTCTCGGGTACCCGAGACCATATAAACGGGCCCTAAGCCATGACTGAACTAACGAGCCGGAAATATGGTGAATTGACTCGGTTGAGCCTGGGGATAGTCAATACCAGTCTTCTAGCCACTTTATACGATAAATATAAGATAAATAAGATTAATAGAACTGAGTGAAGTCCAGTTCGGTCTGTAATCATTTGAGTCCAAAGTGAGTGAAGTAAGAAATACGTCATGATAGAAATGCATGAAACCCCAATAGAAACTCGAAAAAAATCCGAGTTCCAGATGGGATTTGAACCCACAACCCTCCGCGTTCTAGATTGACGCTCTAACCACTGAGCTACTGGAGACTTTATGGTGCCCACATTTCACCCTTGCTCTCAGTGTCTCCAGTAGCTCAGTAGCTCAGTGGTTAGAGCGTCCGTCTAGATCGCGGAGGGTCGTGGGTTCAAATCCCATCTGAAACTCTGATTTTTTTTCGAGTTTCTATTTGGGGTTTCATGCATTTCTATCATGTTGTGTTTCTTACTTCACCAGTCCGAGATGGTTATCAAATTTGATAACCCAGACCTAAACAAACAAATAGCCAATCGCTGCTCAGATTCCAGTTCCCTCACTTTTGAGGTCTTGGATGGTTGCATCTTTGATATGCCTTAATGTGACTGCGTGATGCAGTTATGAGTGTGCTAGTCATTATTTGGCTGTGTGACCGCGTGATGCGGTTCCAGTCAAAGCCCACATTTAACCCTTGCTCACCATCCATCACCAGTTCCCATCTGGAACTCGGATTTTTTTCTACTTTCCATTTGGGGGTTCACGCATTTCTATCATGTTGTAAATCATATGAGAGATTAGCAAAATCGGACGAAGCGGTCATCCGACTTTTTTAATTATTAATATTAATCACAAAAATTACAATTTCCTCGATTGTGATTGGTTATAAAAACTCCTATTTTCCACTAATTCACGTGCCAACTGTTGTTATCGGACAGTTTGTTATTGGACAGTTTGTTATCGGACACTTCAACAAGCCAATCACATTCAAAGTAGTATTTTGAATCAGCCAATCACATTCGAAGTTGTATTTTAAATCAACTAACTAAAAACGGGAATTGGGATTTTTTTTTAATGATACCGTTTCATGTTAAACTCCGACCCTGGAATTAAGCTGCTTTGTCATTTCGGTGCTGGGTTTTCAATTCCCACCGACACGCATTAGTATCAACTTAAATTGAGTTCAAATTAGCAATAGAACATATTCGGTTTCTTGGTATTGAACTGGGGTAGCATAAAGTGGAGACTTTTTCGGGGGAATTCAGTTGCATGTATGAAACGATCCCCCGTTCAAGCAAAGTGGCAAAAATAAACTGAAACTGAAACTGAAACTTGTTTGCAAGCTAGTTCCAGCTCATTAAGGAGGATAGGATTAAGTTAAGGTCTGCTGCGCTATTTGGAACGTGAGTATTATGCTGCAAACTCAAGTTCTTACTAGAGTTCATGAAAATTCAAAGGAAGCTTTCAAGCTTAACAGTTGGCTCCTGGGAATACGAAGTTATAAGTTGTTTCTTGAAACTACCATGTGGGGGCAATTTTCTTATAACCGCTACTGATCGAGTTCCATAACTTAGTGGCCACTTTCCACGAAGAGTTAAAGTTTAAAACCACCTCCAAACAAATAAAAACATACAGTAAGCGGCTTCGTGCTTTCATCAAGGATACGTACAACCACTGATGAAACCCTTGCGTTTGTCTTTTTTTTTTTGTACAATCTGACATGAATATCTTCTTCTGGATTATTTGCTCGGAGATTCAGGAGTGGAGGAATGGGGTGGAGGGGGGGGGGGGGGGACGCTTTTATTACGTCATTTGTGTAATATCATTGTATTGCTCATTAAGGTCGGTCTCCGTGTCATCTCGACAAAAAAAAAAAACTGAAGAGGACTATCAGAACTTTCAGGTCGTCGTTTGTACGTCTACATTCTAATATCAAAGTTTTCTTGGCCAACCAAACACGGGCTCTACGCAGGCGGTCCATCATATGATAGAGAAATTGCTCACAATACGTGCGATCATTCAAAAGACTAGCTTTCAAACGTTATTTTTTGTACCTATTCAGGTGATTCTCTACCAACAAGACACCGCAAGGAAGGAGCCGCTTCTCCTGTGCTACCTCTGCAATCTGATGTCACCAAAGGTGATATTGTTGGGAGTGACCCAATAATAGGTGACGTATATTCTCCTAATTCCCCGAAGGGGGGCGCAGAGAGGATTCTGCAGCGTACCAACAGTGGATTTATTGCAGGTGAGTTAACTGAAATTGAGAGCAAATAAATATAAACTCACACTTTCTTAGTTCAAATGAGTATACAATTTAACGTCAGTATGAAGATCTGTAATTGACCTTTTATAACCCTGTCCATAAACTATGCCCACATGCGAAAAAGATTTTTTTGCAAGAGCAAATCAAAACCACCTTGAAGTCTACTTTGAGTATTTCAAGTCTACTTAGTCTACTTCGTTGTTAAAATGACGTCTGGGACCATATTTACATTCCACCGTAGGCTCGGTGAAACAAATATAAACGTGCTTCTTTTTTAATTATTTTCTACTGAAAACGGTGATCTTCACATGATGCTGCTACTAGTGTCTAATGTTCTAGTTAAGGTCGTCAATTCTGATCAATATTCAGCGTAATAAATCTCAATCTTGCTCAAATGTTTACACTTGACCACCATTTGACTGAAGCTTCACTACATGACAAGGGACTCTACAATCCGTTTTCACCACTTTCCAAACAAGTTCTTTGTTGAAAAATGCCCACTAGACAAATCAACTAAAAGTGGCGCTCTCCCTACAGTCCTTCCTGACTGAGCAGAAACTGGTGGTTTCAGTATGAAAGCAGTAACGAAAGAAAATAGTAATGTTTTGACAATTCCCTTCTCCACCCAAACGTTTAAATGAATAGGGGCTTATCCCGCTGCTTGAAAAGCATATAATCTAGGGAAGCGATGATACTCCTGGGTACCGTTTCCTAGCAGAAGTAGACTACATGAGCTATAAAAGTTGCGCTAATTTTATTTACCCTTACCAAAACCTTTTTAGTGACAACTCGAGTTGTGTTATAAGGATCATTTCAGTAACATAATATTATGAGCGGTTTTGCAGTGGTTTTATAAGCGACACGTCGTTTCTTTACAGGTGATTGGATAACCCCACAATCAGAACCCATCGAGAATGGAGACTTTTTTCTCGAGTCCACCTCATACCCAGTAGTGGATGGAGTTAGGACCTCGATTGGTAAAGGGGAAATT
This sequence comes from Pachyseris speciosa, assembly GCA_016490735.1. Taxonomy (NCBI): domain Eukaryota; kingdom Metazoa; phylum Cnidaria; class Anthozoa; order Scleractinia; family Pachyseridae; genus Pachyseris; species Pachyseris speciosa. The sequence goes on along the minus strand of JAEMWC010000565.1, from coordinate 300,844 downwards.
CACCTAATGTGCCTAAGAGAGCCCCCAAACAAGCTCTCCAGAAGACCAGCAAAGAAACTAAAGCGAACACAGAAAAGACGTTGTCCACGAGCAGCGACATAACTGGAATTCGCATTTCAGGGAAGATCGCGCGCTTTCTGAAATCAATGATCTCTGAACCGTCCAGTAAGGCAAACGCTGATGGCGAAAGTCACTTGGCAATGCCTAACATTAAAGGGGCCCATGCTGGTAAGCTGGCCGTTACTAACCAACCTGTTAAACCTGATATCGAAAAATCAGGAAAACGGGCCTCACAGCAGGAACGCCATGTTAATCGAGTTTCCCCGGAATTAGAGTTTGGCCACGAGAAGAAGCCTTTAGAACAGGTTCCAAGAGCTCTTTCCAAGCCGCTGGATGAAGAGATCTCGCTCACAGAAGAGTATTCGGAGGAGGAATTTGAAGCAGACGATCTGGCATCTGAAGAATCGTTTGCAGAGATCGAGGATACCAAAGAGCAGCTGCTATCTGCTGACAGCTCCTCCGGTGACACTGGTTCCGCAGATCATGTATTGGAAGGCCAGATAAAAGTTGCACTTACCAAGCGAGGAGGACACTCATCAGATGGCACAAGTTGGTTTGACAAACAGCAAATTTCATTGGATGCGCCAAAGAAAGCATCACAAAAGGTGCTAACTAACAGCAAGGAGAGAACCAAACCAAGCAAGGTTGGGCCTTTGCCATCGAACACCAACATACCAGGAATCCGCTTTTCAGGGAAGATTGCGCGCCTTTTTAAAATAAGGCTAATCCCTGAACCATCCACCAACGTAAACGCTGATGACGAAAATCACTTTGCCATTACTCACCAACCAGATAGCCCTGAGATCGAACAACCAGGAGAACGGAGCTTACGACAGGGACGCCATGTTAATGAAGTGTTCCCGGAGTTACAGGAAAAGTTTAACTTGGAAAAGGGGATTCATGAGAAAAGATTCGATCAAGACAAGAAGCTAAAGACATTAGAGCTGATACCAAGTGCTGTTTTGAAACCTTCTGAAAACGAATTGTCGGAAACTGGTGATTATTTGCCGGATTACGAAGTAGATGTGGATTGGGGATCTGGAGAAGCATCTACAAAAGAAGAAACCATAGGATCAGCAGGATCCGGTGACAATACTCATGAAGAAATCAGACGTAATGACGACTTCACAAGCAACCATGATTCTGATGGTGTTGATGTTGGAGAATATATGTCAGATGGCGATTCTTCGAGGGAAGATAGAACTGGATCACAACGTTCAAGTTGGTTTAGTAATGACTATCAGAAAAATAACAAGCTGTATCATGATCTCAAGGAAGCACTATCAATGAAGTTTAGAAGTGATCCAGTAGGGTTTGAAGACCCCGATATTCCTTTAGAAGAAAAGGAAAAGACGTTCTCTGAAGCGGGGGGAATTGGTGATGGCATGAAACTTTCATCAGATGAATGGCTCAGTGGTGTAGTGTTAGATGAAGACAGAAAACCATTTATCGGATCAGGTGGCACTAGCGTTGAATTTCCAAGTTCCCCTGACCCTCTCGGTGACGAAGATGAAGATCCAGACGACGAAGCAGACGTTTCTTCTTCAAGGAAAAAACGAACTGTACCTGATTACAGAGATGGGTTATATAAGAGTCATGAGCGACATATCAAAATGAACGACAGGAATTCATTTTTAATGCCAAAGTCTGACTTTCGCTGGAAAGGGTTTGCCATGGCACACGCTAGAAGTCGGGACGGTGGTCCAGATCAGGTCGTTAATGGGAAAAAAGAAGGCGAAGTTCTCCGTGATGCAGTTACGACCTTAAGCGTTGTCTTCACTGTGGGAGGTTCTATGCTAGTTCTTATGTTTGGCATCATTTTCTTGTTTGCAATCTGGTAAGCAACTGTAACCATAGATCGTCATTATTTTTTTGTAATTGATGGGCACTAACAGCAAAATTTTCACATCAGAATCGTCATTATCATCAACATGATACTCATCACCGTCACCATAATAAATCATGCTCCATATCATCATCATAATCATCACACGTACATACTTAATTATCCTTTAGCCCTATCAGGACTTTTCAGGGATAATGTGAATATCTAAATTAGGGTGATCCCTGCCAGAGTTTTGTCACGTCCCTAGTGGTTCTTTTACGTCCCACAGAGTCAGATTAAGTCAAAGTTCTGTGAGACGGAACCTACGGTTTATCGTCCTTATCCGCGAAGAAAGTCTAACCGTTTGTCGATGTCTTCACAAAGGCAGCACTTTCTCCTCAATTTTTTAAAGACCCCGAGTGTTCGCCCGCACGGTAGTCCGGTGCTCTACCAAATGAGCAACCGGTCGACTATCATCATCATCCTCATCACTACCAGCACCACCAACATCATCATCGTCATCGTCACTAGCCTAAACAGGCTCTCAGATATTTGGGGCGAGCAAAAAGCGAAACCGACGAAACGAGCGAAGAACGAAGAAGAACTTCGCTCATTCTCGCGCGCTCGCCCCAAATATCTGAGAGCCTGAAACAGGCTACATCGTCATAATCATCGTTATCGTCATCGTCATCATCAAACTCGGCGCCATTAAGGTCATCTTCCTCATCCTCAAAAGTCTAAACTACATTCATATATTTATTTTGACTTTCTTCTTTCCCTTTCTCCTCCTCCTCCTCCTCCTCCTCTACATCATCATCATCATCAGCAGCAGCATGGTCACCTCTGCGTATTGCCTTTAAAGGCGGATATCCCCCTAGTACCTTGAACTGAGACAAACGTTGAACGCCGCATGGATACTGCGCTGATATGAATGTTTTCCGTTAACAGGCCAATGCGTAAGTACTTCAATCTTCTGTTGAGATGCACGGATACACGAGATGTGGAGAAGGGAGAGTATACTGATGAGTTATCAGATATAAGAGTTGATGGGGGAAATCCTTCAGAGCGGCCTTCTGGATGCGGCTCAACTTACTATGCTCAACAGTTTACGCAGCGAGGACAAACCACTGTACCCATTTATCAATCTCCAGGTATCAGAAAGACCAAATGTTTTCTTAATAGGTCTTATATTTGGCAACTGATAATTTGGCAAATAATTTGGCATAATCTGTGTCAACCCGTTCAAAATCGTACGTAAAAATACACTAATTTTTGTAGTAGCTAGTAGACACAATAAGTCTGATTTTTTTACGTTTTGTTTCGGATAACTAGACAGAAACAAGGGCAAATAGTAGCAGTTTTGCAGTACCATGGCTTAGCTAGCTTTATTTAATTTGGGGGAACAAGAATATGTCAACAGTACTTTTAAAGTTTGAAAGAGTGAAAAACGGTGTGCAACTTTGCTGAAATGTTATTTTTCTCGGTAGTTTTAAGGCTGTCACACACGTTTTCGACTTCTTTAGAAATAGGTCCTTTCAAAGGAAGGAACGAACGTCCTTGCCTGGTTTGGGCACGGTAATAAAAACACTTATCATATTTGCAAGTTTGTTGAAGTAAATGGATACCCTTTGTAAGGCGAAGGGCGAACAGACAGTTGTCACCGCAGAGCAAAGCTTGAAGCACTTGCGCGATCGGAAGCACTGATGTTATAAGTGCGAGTTATCGATGCATAAACTGTATTGTATCTTTATGCCAAAGAAGACAGACCCAAATACTTAGTAATTTAGCTTGAGTGCTTACTTCATAAAAGCGATTTGAAACAATAACATACGTACGGGTTTTGCTTACACAGTGTAATCGTGTCCTCAACCATAGTCTACACAAATTCTCTCCATGCCAGTTGACAAACCTCCATTGCGAATTGAATAATGGGTAACCTTTACCAGTTACTTTGGTTTTGTCATAACATGATGTTTGACAAGGCAAAATTTAGTTTTCATACTGTTCACATAGGGAGTGCCTGCACTGATAACATGCTTTCGGTGGTTCTTTGCTTTCCGATAACAACTGCCTCTCTGGCCCGAAGTCAGGTTTCAAAAAAGATATCCGTGCCATTTGACTTCAATAAACTTGCAAATAATTATGATTACTAAATTTAGTACTGTGCCTAAACTAAGAAAAAAGGTCGTTGTTTCCTTTGCAAGTGTGATGGAATATATGTGAAAGACAAAGCACTATGAGATAGGGTCGTTACATCTGCAGTCCCGGATTGATATTGGCTAAATATCCTATTTCGGTATGTATTGAGGGATCTTTCTGGCTTGGCTTTTCAACGGCCAGGTTATGTTTAACAAGGATCGTGGAACAAATGAGATATAGATACTTAATGTTGCTTGCTAGAGGTCCGCCAACAATGAATCTTACCTTCAACCAACGTTTCAATCTCATTAGGAAATGCTCGAAAAGGCTATGAACAGCCTCGATTTAGCAGTGAGGCAATCTATTCACAAACCTCAGGAAAAAGAGTCCGCAAGTCACGTGATAAAGGTTGTTGCCGAGGACAAGAAAAGGGACTCTAGAAACGCAGAAAGGAGAAAGATTATAAGAAGGCAAACCTTTGAAAAGAGGGGGTCTCTTGTTGATAGCCTGTTGATTGCCAAAAGGGTTATTGATGGCCATGCTAAGAACAAAGAGTTCGAGGACAAGGCTTTGGAACGCCGTCAGAAGATCAAGCAGCACCGCTCGGACCCAGGACCGCAAACCATGAAGAATCGAAGAAAGTCCTTTGCTGAAGAAGTCCAGTCCGCTTGTACTGTGATAAAGCCTAATTGGAATGACGAAGAGAAGATGGAACGCTCTAAGGAAAAACGTCGAAAAATTAAACAACAGATTTCTAGTAAGAAAAGGCCGTCTTTACTTGACCAAATCGAAGTGGCCAAGGACCTGATTGTGGATCAGTAGTGAGAGGAAGTACTCACATGAGCTACCATCGACTGTCAAGGCAAGGCAATGTTATGTACATAAAAACACCATTTATATAGCTTCAACGTTTGGACCATGTATATGAGAATTTTATGCCAGCTGGCCAAACTCAGAAGCCATGGTTTGGGGTTGTCGATTATTTGACAGCTCGGGACATACAAATCAACTTTAAACGAACAATTTGTCAATGAATGACTCGGTGCGTAGGAAACTTCAATACGTTTTCTTGCTCGATATAGGACCTTCGTCATCTGAAAAGGTGCCATTCTATAAAAAAAAACAACATTTTTGTCGACTATTTTTTAATATCAATGGAATTACTGTGGTATTTATACCAGCCATACTCAAACTGTGTATATATCGTATTCAATGAGATTATAAAATACGTTAGGTGATTATAGTCTGAGTTTTGTTTACATCATACACGGATGGAATTGAATTCGCAATTTGGTTCTCAAAATGACAAATAAAATATTCCGCGTGAATTACCTCCTTATACTCAAAGAAATAGGTCTGACAAACGAAATTCTTCCTTGAATAATGGGTAAATGACGACATCAAGTCTAATGCTGACGAATGAAGTGGCAAAGTTGAGATGGTAAGTGAAAAGGAGAGCCTCAGGTAACGAGGTAAAACCTCTCATGGCTACAGTACAGTCCAGGTACCAAAACAAACGTAAAATAACTGGGTGAAATCTGTAACATCACAGACAGACCGACCGACATGCACGTACAGACAGACAGACAGACAGACAGACAGATTCTACACAGATTCTTTTTTCAACACGATAAAAATTACAGCTGTGCTGCTAGGTTGGTAATACCAAAAAAAGTGATAAAAAGAAGTCTAAGTTTTATGAAAGCTTACTTAACTTTTCACCACACTTTGTTCCATTAAACTAATTCATTATCTATCTCCATTAACAGATGGTGTGACTTTGATTTGGAACAGCCTCATGAGACCACTTTTCTTATCAT
>JAEMWC010000565.1:255000-292500 GCA_016490735.1 Pachyseris speciosa | reverse complement strand
AACGAAAGAAAGTGCAGCAATGTCTCTGTCGTTTTGAACTATAATTTATAAGTTGGACAAGAGCATTAATTAGACGATAACGATGTGTTGGCATAATCCTTCTAAATGGAAATGCTTGTCTTACTTTCATAGCTGTACATGGGTTACCTATAAGATTTCAATTAACCATACTCTTTATCTCTGTTCTTGTCAAAGCTTCCCAAAGTAAGGTTGGTGATATTTTACCATTCCCTTTCCAAACACTTAAAAACAGATTTGAAATGAACCCTATCAAGAAATTAAATGGCTTTCTTCGTCTTCTACAACCGGAAGAAGGGGGGAGTGGGAGGGGGTGGGAGGGGAGGGGGGGGGGGGTGGGGTGAGAATGATAAATATTAATACTACATGGAAAGGTGTTTCCTGTGAACTTCGCAACGGTACGTGATGACCTCATATGACGCCACGCTGCTCCAGCATCGCAAAAGTCCAAAACGTTCAAAGTCCGCTGGGACAGAATGCGCCTCCTTTCACCCTTGGGGAGCAGGGATGGCGCAGTGGTGAGAGCACTCGCCTTCCACCAATGTGGCCCGGGTTCGATTCCCGGACTCGACGTCATATGTGGGTTGAGTTTGTTGTTGGTTCTCTTCTCTGCTCCGAGAGGTTTTTCTCCGGGTTCTCCGGTTTTCCCTTCTCCACAAAAACCAACATTTCCAAATTCAAATTTCATCTGCTTGTAAAGCGCATTTGATCATATACACATGGAAAATGCGCTATATAAGTTCTAAATTACTAATTACTACTACTTACTACCCTAGTGCGCGTTTTCTTAGCAAAAATAAAAGCAAAGATTACTAATTACATTGTAATAGGCTCGTTTCGAATTGTGGGAGAACAAAAGAACAGAGTCGAGGTTCAGGGAATAATTTGCATTTCTTTTGTCAAAAACAAAGGAAAATGCAAATTATTCCCCTCAACCTCGACTCTGTTCTTTTGTTCTCCCACAATTCGAAACTAGCCTATTGGACAGTATGCACGTCATGCTGAATTGAATTGGACGATAGTAGCTATCCATCTCGCTGCAAGAGGGACGTTTCACACAAATAATCTACTTATATCTTAGCTATAGCCAAATCCTCGAATCTAACAGGACATTGTAATTGGACAGTATGCGTGTCATGCTTAATTTAATTGGACAGTAGTAGCCATCCTTCTCGCTGCAAGAGGGACGTTTCACTTAAATAAGTCCTTTATTACTCATCTTACAGTTAACGTACCAGGGTACCAGGATTTTGGCCGGAAATTGAAAATAGCACATTTTTCATGATTCGAATCGGGAAGACTACAATGAACATTTTGCAAAAAAAATAACGAGAATAAAAGCTGTTTTACTTTTTAAAAGAATTACGAAAAACTATTTCTTGATGCTGTTATGGCTAATTATGCGTTGACAAGTTTTGTCACCGCTAATTAATATTCACCGCAAGTTACGTGTAATATGAACGCGCAGCATTTTAGCGTGATCATTTCATCACAACAAAGCAAGCGTGCACGCAAGCCGTCATCTAGTTTCTCGAGAAAACTATTTCGTTCTACTAGCTGTGTCCCGGTGAGGGTAAAAGGAGGAATGAGTTTGCGGAATGGCATGTGGCATGACTTGCGGAATCGCATAATTATGCGAAATGTAACAGTTGCAAAATGGCGCGAAGAAATTAATTCAGCTCAAAGAGTTAATTATTCTAAAGCCTGACACAGAGAATAATCGCAAGCTAGCTGTCGATCTCGGTCACAACTACTCTTCATCGGGCTTGCTTTCTTATGAACTCTTGAGGTGATTAAATTTTACCTTGAGTTTTTCTTTCATAGGATCTAGGATTAGTCTGTTCGGGAATGATAGTCAATGATATTTGCAGTGTATTTGCGCGAAACGTTCGCGGCTGCGAGACATGCGAGTTTTTGCCATCTTGTCAATTTCACAGTGAAGGTCAAAATCTTTGACAGTTTTGAAATGGATTAAACAAAATTTTATTTTTCCGAGGTCGATTGTAAGAGATTTAGGAAAGGAGCCTTGTAGAGGCTTATTCAAGTTATGGTTTTCAGAGTTTTACAAGAGTCTCTAATTTGTTGTTAACATGATATGAATAACTGAACTCAGTCTGCTCAGTGCTCGCGTTCAAGAGTCGCCTCATCGAAGATCGAGTACCCTAGGTACCAGATGTTATAAAATTTCTCGGTCAATTTCCAATTTGTTTTCAGCAAATTGTTGTTACCGAGATCAACAACTAGCCTCTTCTCTAGATAACAATTTTACGGTTAATAATCTTGATCTCGGCTTGCGTATTGGAGCTCGCGATTATTGATCGCGTTTGCCAGCCCAACACAGTAACAATCTTAAGCTAGTTGCTGATCTCGGTGACAACAAAATGTTGAAAACTAATTGGATTTGACCGAGAAATTTTTCAGTGTAACTGCTCTACACGGGACTTGTGCTGTGATAGACTTGATATAAATATTTTAAACGGGTGAAATGAACCCGCTTGAAGTGATTTGTCTTGAGTTTGCCTTTATAGGATTAGTCAGTTTGCAACTGATTACAATATTTTCCTCGTTTGTCGCTCGGTCTTCGAGAGTTCAGTTATTCATATCATAACAACAAAAGCAGCTCGACCGATTTGAGACTCCTGTAAAACTCTGAAAACCATAATAAGCCTCTGCCAGACTTTCCTAAATCGCTTACGATCGACTCATTATTTTTCCGGAGTCGAAACTGCCAAAATAGTTTGACCTACACTGTGAAATTGACAAGATGGCAAAAGCTCGTTTGTCTCGCAGCCGAACGATTCTTGCAAAATATCATTCGCGAACAAGCTAATCCTATGAAAGCGAAACTCGAGGCAAATTTAATCACCTCAAGAGTTCATAAGTGTAATGTTTATACGAAAGCAAGCCGGTGGAGAGTAGTTGTGACCGAGATCGGCAGCTACATAGCTTGCGTTTGGCTGTTGAATGATTAACTCATCAGTTGAATTAATTTTTTCGCGCCATTTTGCATACATTACATTCCGCATAATTATGCGATTCCGCAAGTCATGCCACATGGCATTCCGCAAACTCATTCCGCCTTTTACCCTCACCGGCTGTGTCCATATTCGTGATGTCCTCGCGAAAGCACAAGAAAAAATTGTGTCCTTTTACATCGGCAAAGAAGCCAAAACGACGAACGTCGAAGGGAGTAAATAAAAAAATCCAAGTAATAACATTTAAGCTTTAGGCCTCGCGTTCAAATTATTTTATAGAGGTCAGAGATCAAGTAATGAATTTCGTCCTTGGGTTAACGTTGGTCGACGGCGGAATGGACCGTTCTCTTCCTCGAGTCTTTGCACGCGATCTTTTACTGGTTCGTGGTAGGGTTTCTGCAAGATCGTTGTGCTTTATCAAATTGATATTAGGTGCCGCGGACAAATACTTTCAGTATAAGATACAACGAAAGTTCGAAAATGAACCTGTAAGCCGCTCATTGTCATAGCTCCTTCTTTCGCTTTGCGAGCAGTTTGGATGTCTGTTTGTTATAGGCTATCATTTCGCCATTGTTGTCGTGAACAAATGCATGCCCGCTATCTGTCAATAAGTCATTAAGTCTTGCACCACGAGTGAGATTCTTGACACCCGGACGCATCAAGCTGGGAAATGGTTTTCTGTCTTTTCTCGATTAAATAAAATCTCGGTGAAGGGTGAATATTTTAAGTCCTTGACCGATCTGGCTGAAAAATCGGCACGAATGTTCTAAGATACCTTCTTTGCAAAAGAGTATCGGCAATTTTTGAAATTCGCTCCCGTTTAAAAGTTATGGCCTGTTTTCTGGAAGGATACATAAACACTTTTGGTATCAAACTTTACGCGAGTGTTGGGAAAAAACGAAGAAACAACGGAAAAATCGCAGACACCTTTTTTGAGGGCGAAGTGCTAGGAAACATTTCTGATGTTAACCGCGTTGCTCCGATTACTCGCGTGGGGAAACGAACGTGATTAAGACGAAGCCTTAGATTTCCCTTTCTCCCTTAATATACATTACACTTTTTCTTTTTCTTATATTTTGATTTCGACATTGAATTCTACAAATATTAAGCTTTCAGAAAATGTATTGGTTGCCGGGTTTTCTCTGCAATCGCCCGCGTAAACGCTCGATTTCTAACTATGGTCATTTTGGGTAACGCTGGAATTTTGTCCCTGAAGAGTTTTTCTCTTATTTTTTCTCTATTTTTTATAGACACGATTATATTATTCGGCAACAGGACTCAGTGTCGTCCAGTTCGGTATGTATAATTGTGCTTAAACTCGTGATGTAACAAATCATAATCCTGCTACGCAGTCGTCCTAGCAGTTTTTTTCATCGCTTGTATGATTACAAACCCAATTGGACTCAACTCAGTCCTAATTGCTATTATTAACTTGCAATGTAAACATTACCTGAATTTCCAGTTGGCTCTGTGGTGACAGGTGTTTCATGCTCCGGTTCAGCGGATTTCTCTGTCACCACTGACGTGGCCTGGGAACTACTTTCTTCTCTTGGGAGAGTGGTTGGTTGACTACTTTCTTCTCTTGGGAGAGTGGTTGGTTGGGTTGCATTAACTCCTCCAATCAAAACAGTTAACATGGTCTTCATCTTACAGGGTGGGCGTCCATTGTCTTCTGCAGTAAGGGTAAGATCATACACTGCACGTGTGGGAGTGGAATTGACAGTAACCACACCACTCTTAGGGTGAACTGCGAAAGCATCATTATCTGAAATGTCATATTTTATGGCGCCGTTTATGCCATTATCCAAGTCAACTGCAGAAACTTGAGTGACGATGGCACCAGGAGTTATCTCAGAAATCTCGATCCTCTCTGACGCTAGCCTGTTGAAAGTAGGACAGTTGTCATTTTCGTCGATGATTGTTATCTGTACGACCGTACTCGCTGATTTCTGTGGTGTGCCATCGTCAGAAGCGATAATAGTCAAGTTGAACGACAACTCCTTTAGTGTCTCAAAATCGAACTTTAGCACGTTGTAGATGATTCCCGTTTTTGCATCGATAGTGAAGATGCTACCCACTCCTTTGTCACCAGCCATGGAGTAAAATATCCGCCCATTTCTTCCGTTATCCGAGTCAGTGGCCCATACTTGAAAAACAAGAGTCCCCACTGGAGCATTCTCCGAAATGTTAGCGTTGTAAAATGATCTGTTAAATTTAGGTGTGTTGATATTTCCTTCTACTTTCTGGTCGCATTGTCTTCCATCGAAGGAAGGATAACACGCACACGTGTCTGGAAGGATACAATCTCCTTGATCAGAACAGTTATTCACAGCATTGCAGTCTGGAATGTTGCACGCGGGACCTGACCAGGATGAATTGCAGTGGCACAGATCATATCCAACGCATCTTCCGTGTCCTAGAAATATATAGGTCACACATTTTATTAACTCCACTACAGAAATAAAATAGTGATGCAAACACGTTTCGAGGATAGTACTTAGGCCTTTAAAAACGATAACAGCTGACAGTAAAAATAGACAGGAACAAAGCAATAATAATAATAATAATAATAATAATAATAATAATAATAATAATAATGGTGATGATGATGATGATGATGATGATATCGTAAATGGTTTGAACTCAGGAGTCATATCATAACTAAGTCAAGCACGATCGTCCGGGTGAGTGTAGTCCTGAGAAGGACTGTCTGTGGTGACCGACTATTTTGACTAACAATACACCTACTGACATTTGGCTAACAAAAGAAGGATCGAAACGCACCAATCACGGTTTACAGTCTTCACAGCCAATAACATCACGACTTAACTGACAGACTCCGATGATGACTTCCGCTTAGGTTGTCGAAACGTCAGTCAGTGTCATAAAAAACAGTCCTTCTCAGGACTACACTCACCCGGATGATCGTGTTTCACTTAGTTATAATAATAATAATAATAATAATAATAATAATAATAATAGTAATAATAATAATAATAATAATAATAATAATAATAATTTGAAAAGTTTCAGGATCTTTAAAGAGAAATTGCAAGAATGTGGAACATGAGAACTGTGCAGGTGGTACCAATTGTTGTAGGATCATTGGGAAGTGTAACAAAAAACTTGAACAAGTGGTTGGGAAAGTTAGTATTTCATTACTCCAGAAAACTACGCTACTGTGAACGGCAAGGAGTTTGAGAAAGGTGTTGGAGCTCTAGAGTAAGGAGAAAACTCTAAGGGACCTTTGGTCATGGGCTATGGCCCGCTCACTTAGGAAGCAAACCGGAAAAGATCATCCAGTTCACAAAGCTGATAATAATAATAATAATAATTAAATAACAATATATAATTATAATAAGAACCTTCCCAGAATCCTTTGCAGCTGGAAAATCGCCAATCCCAAATAACTTGGTCAGTTTGAGGGCAGCAAGACCCCCACGTTGTCTAGAAATAAGTCTTACCATAAACTAATTATTGTACAAGACTAAGGGCGATGACGTCATTGGTCACGTGACTTTGCTCACAAGTGCGTTTTTGCTCACTGTGACGAAGTTATTTTGTTATTGAAAAAGCAGTCAACGTGGTTTGAAGCACAATGGTGTGAGCCATTTCGGACTTCCCGGGTACCAAACAAAATACAAATATTAAGGGAGTTATATACAATTTTCAAAAAGTGGGAGTCTGGGTAAAAGTGCTATCTTGCGTTGCATTAAACGCGAGGAAACAAAAATTTGGATATTGGTAGATATTTTTATGAAATATACATTTTTGTCATTTTCAATGCTGTGACGTCATCGGTCACGTGACCAGAACGGACCGAAGTTTAATATTCGCTCTAAAAGTTTACTAGAACCTTTCTCCAAGAATATTTTAAGCGAAGTTGTAGTTTAATGAATAGTGTTTTAAAAAATGGCCATGATAACTATTTCCTAAAAAAGTGCGGCAGTAGAAAATCTAACTGAAAAGTTTGTCAGCTTCCTGCTCAACGACCATTTGAGGTAGGAATAAAAGAAAATTTTGCCTAAGGCTTGAGAGTATCCTCTTTATTATGGGGTTGTCAGTTTCTTCTAATTTTAATTGCTTTTGGCGAGGATCGATGTTTAAGATCTTTTTCAGAGGAGAGGGCCTGGAGGAAAGAACGAAAACGAGGCTATACTTTCGCGCGCTTTTTGTTCACTGCGACGCCGCGCCACAAAAGGTTAGCTAGCAAAAAAAAATTCCAAGGACTGGACAACGGACTGGACTTGCATTTTCTTTAAACGGAACTTTTGACGACTTTTTAAATTTTTTTTTATGGTTGCTGTCTGCTCAGGGGCAATGTATACTTGAGAAGGTAAGTTGATACAGATAGTTGTTGCTGTTTGTTAAAAAAAAAAAAAAAAAAAAAAAAGCGCGTTTGTGGTACACTTAAATGCACCTCTCACCTAAAAAGTGTTGTTTAATTCTTGAAATTATAAAACTTAAACTAGAAGTTGCAGCAATGCGAATGAAATCAAATTAATGCTAACATTAAATGAAACAATTTAAGTTGCTTAAGGCAACCGATGCAAGCTCAGTAATTTTACTAAATACGATATTTGAAGGTTAAAAACGTATCTTAAACAGTGACGGAATAAATGATTACTTTATTTTCAACCGGAACTTAAAACGTTACCTTCATTCGCACAGATATCAAAACTTTATTTGATACTGTCCATGAACTAAATTCCCTATTACAATTATAACAAAGTGTACAATAAAGCCATTATTCAAAGTATTTGCCTAAGAAAAATAGTTGCGCATAAACAAATACTGGAACAGTTCGTGCTTTCAAATGAATTACCCTAATGAATTACACGATTCCGACACATAAGTTTAATTTGAGTGGCGAAACATTTTGTTGTATCTGAAAAATTACTGTACTACAAAAAACGTTTTCACAGAGGTTGTAATACATGGGGGTTCACATAATTTAATTCAATTTTATAAAGCTAAAAATTGTATGTCAAAGATTCAGCAGAAACAGAGAAAAGTTTTAAAATCACGGCTGTTTGTGCGAGTTCGTGTACGTGCGTGCTAAACGCGGAAAGTACCTAAGCTTAATAACTCTGAAGACGTCAAGTACTTAAGTTTATGTCAAAACCGACCAAGAACCAGTCGAAAAAAAAAAAAAACAAACAAAGAAAGATTAGCAAATAATTGTTTTAATAGATTTGGCAGTTTTACAAAGTGTTACGCTTCTGGTTTGTGGCACCTATTTACAATGGTAGTCTGAGGAAAAACCTTTTTACAACAATGTTTAAATTATAAGCTTAAGCTTACGGTAAATTTCATTTGAATCTATTTTTTAAATTGAGGGGAAATTAAAATGTAATTTGCTATAAGAATGGGTCCAACACAGAAATCCTGAAAACCTTCTTCAACAAACAAATTGACGATAAACTTGAAAACCAAATTTGAGAGTACAAAATTTGAGAGTACAAAATTTGAGTCATACAAACGTTAGGCACATAAACAAAGACAACGCTTATCTGGCTTATCGGTTGACCGTAAGTTTTTTGAAGAAAACGACTAAATAAAAGGGCAACGGTAAATACCTTCTCCAATCGTCGAAAAGGCTACATCGGGCCACTGCGTAAATCGCACATCCTTCGTCTTTAGTCATGCTCAAAGCACAGCGGGAAAACTTATGTGTTGTCGAATGCAGTCGCGGCGCGAATACAATCCCTTTCACAACGCTTTAGATACATCCAAAAAGCCGTCCATCAAGCCTTGATATAATTCTTCCCAGAGTGGCCAGTTAAAAATATTTTCACAGTCTAACACATCTTCAGGTGACCTAGTCGAAGTGGCGGAACGAGAGAGTCGAACGAGGTATCGCACTGCGTTCATGTGCTCGTTAATCCACTGACTTTATGAGACAGGATGAACCAAATTTCAAAATAATTTCACCGTTTTGAATGTAGTTAAGCTTCGGACTAGAAATTTCCCATTACTTTGTTAAACTTGACCGCAAATACCACTTTCACCACAGCTACAGCGCTGTCGCAAGCAAACCGTCGCTTCGTTTCAGAAGGTCGATTCACTTTCTGTGATTGGTTAAACAAAATGACGTTTGAATCGCGAGGTGTGGAGACAAACATAGCGGGCAATGTCTTCCTTCGTAATTTAACCAAAGAAAAAAATTGAAAAACATTTAATTTTTGGTTTATCGTGAACTAAAAAAACTGTCAGAACAAGAGCGGTACGCGTGTTTTCAGAGCATCTCTCTCTCTCTCTCTCTCTCTCTCTCTCTCTCTCTCTCTCTCTCTCTCTCTCTCTCTCTCTCTCTCTCTCTCTCTCTCTCTCTCTCTCTCTCTCTCTCTCAACTAACACTTGTGATTTCTGGTATGAATGAATTAATATGCAAAAACTAAAAAAGGTAAAAATAATAACGAAAAATTGTCAACTACTTTCCCAAAGAAGTACAAGTACACTTGCCTCGATCCAAGCCCATTCATAATAAATATCCACAAAAATATGAATACAGGCTTCCGTCTGTACAACATTTAACTCCCAAATTTCAATACAACCATTTTTCTTTTTTTTTTTTACATTTATTAGTAAGCTCTGGCTTGCTGGCTCAGCAACAAATGACTTTCAAAACCATGAGAAGTTAAGTGAGAGAAACAATGTCTACAAAATCTAAATAATAAGTCAGTAGTGCATGAATGGGTGGGGCAGGGGTTCTGAACCTTCAACTGATTGTACTTTTTTCTTCTGGTTCTACCCCTTACGTAGCAGTATCTACTTATGTCTTAACTTTGTTGCAGAGTCTAACAAAATTGCAAATTCATCACAACTTATCATTGTTCTTACCACCTTGGGAATGCCACTTTTTTGGTAGCCGCTTCAGTACACGTCAGGAGCCCATGAATTCCTGTACACGTCTAATATTTCTATTTCTGTATTGTAACCGTTTTCTCCATTTTTACTTTGCTTCAGTGTTGCCCCTGAAGAAGGTTAGTCATGTCTCGCCGTAATATATGGCATTAAAAGTTACCCTTTTCGACCATCATTTTGTTTCTTTGCCTTATATCTACCTTTTTATGGGATATATAATTATATATTGTTATTCCCGGTTTCACTTGTAATAATAATAATAATAATAATAATAATAATAATAATAATAATCAGTCATAAACGCAGGTGGTCAAGGGGAAAACTCGAGGTGTGCGATGGAGAGGAAATATGTACGTTAAATGTACGTGCATACCTAGGTTACGGGAAAAAAAATAAATACAGGAAGAACCAAAGAAACTTCGGAAATAAAGCAAAATAGAGCAGCCAAAATAGCACGCTGACAGCACATTTTAATCACCCCTACAGATGTAACTCAAACCGTGATCAGATGATGGTACTGTTGGTTTCAATACGGTGATGGCTTATCTCTTTATGAGGTATAAGACAGCTACCCTTAAAACTACCATAGGATGCGACTTTGTATTGTCTTGTCAATCCTCATTAAGTTTCTAACTTGTCTGGTTGCAACATATGTTTTTAATTGTATATACAATTTCAATATGGTTTGTCAGTAATATAATTCAATAGTGTAAGTTGATTTTCGATTCGGATCCATGATAAATGTCGCTGTCAAGTCTGTCCTCTCCGTATGCGTAGTAAATGGGAACATAATTATATTAGTACTAGTCTACCAAAGGAAGAAAATTACCAGAGCAATAATTGAGTCCTTCGCAAGAGTAGTTACTGCAGTCTGCTCCATTGTAGCCCGAATCGCAGTTGCAGAGCTCAGCCTCTAAGCAAACACCGTGACCAGAGCAGTTGTTCAATGTTGTGCAGACAGGCTGACTGCAGTTAGGACCAGTATATCCAGCAAAACACCTATTGAGATACAATTAAACAAACTTAGAACATGTGACAATGAATATATGAAAATCATATATTTGAACTGCGGATTAAGGAACGGATATGTGAATCAACATTGCAGTTATGGACACTACTAAAGCACTTCACCGGTATCGCAGTGGGTGTGGGTTCGAATCCCGTACAATCATGATTTTTTTCAGGCTTTATTTTCACTCACATTTTTATTCTTTAATCCGCAGTTCAAAGATATGATTTTCATATATTCATTCTCACATATTCATCACTCACGCACGAGTATATTGCGAACCAACAAAATGACCAGCTCCTAGTTGGCTTGCTCGCTCAGTTCGTAGAGCGCTGCACCGGTATCGCAGAGGTCATGGGTTCGACTCCCGTACAAGCTCTCACCCGTTTTACACCCCGACAGAGCAACACAGTTAAAAGGCTGCGGTTGGTTTATACTGTCGTTGCCGAAGCGTTAGATGAACGATTCCAGAATTGTTTACCTTAGGCAAGATCCTAATATAGGTAATATGTAATATTAATATGTAAAGGAGCATAGTATTACCTGCATGATAAATTCCCTTCACTTGAATTAACACAAATACCATGCCCGCTGCAATTAGCCAGCTCACTGCAGGTAGCTATCTCACTACAGTTGGCTCCAATGTACCCTGGGAAGCAACGACACTTGTTACTGGACACACACTCGCCTTTATCAGAACACTGGTTTACAACTCGACAATCAGGCTTGGCGCAGCTGGCTCCAGTCCATCCATCATTGCATTCACATTCATAGAAATCAACACAACGACCACGCCCTAAACAGGTAAAAAAAAACCCCACAGAATCAGTCCATAGATCAATCGATGGATGGATGGATGGATGGATCCCTCCATCAATACGTCAGTTCGTTATTCTGTCCCACTCTCCGTCCGTCCGTAAATCAGTCAGTCAGTCAGCCAGTCCTTCAGTCAGACAGTCAGTCAGTCAGTCATGCAGTCAGTCAGCCAGTCCGTCCGTCGGTCCGTCAGTCAGTCAGTCAGTCAGCCAGCCAGTCCGTCAGCAATTCAGCCGGTCTGTCAGTCAGTCAGTCAGTCAGTAAATTAATTCTCACAGCAACGGGGGAAATCAGCTAAGCTTTATTAGCTCATTTGGCTGAAAGGCGTTAGTTAAATCCAGTCGCCTAATTGAATATACATGTAACTTATTGGTCTACATTAGGTTGCCTGCAAAACTACCTACCTGAGCAATAGTCCAAATGTGCACATGAGTGCTTTGTACATTCTTTTCCGGTCCATCCTTTATCGCACTTGCAAACATCAAAATCCACACAGATACCATTGCCAGAGCAGTTGGATACCTTGCGACATGTCGGGACTACGCTACAATCACTACCTACAGTTTGAAGAAAGAGTAGCAGAATGTATCGAACATATATTTCGTGCCAACTTGTTGAAACCCTGGAATAAGAAGACTAGTAGGTCATTTAGCTATCACGCGTATCAGTTGAGAATTGCCATGATATAACGCTGTGTAAGACTCGTTTAGGAATAAGCATTTTTTAAATGTTAAACTGCTTCTTCTTCTAAAGTCTCATGACAACAGACAATGTTCCTCTAATGAAGGAGTTTCTCTCGGAAGAATGAACGCTTTCACATATAACATAGCATTTACTGAAATAATATGAGATTTGGGTTTTTTTAGAGTAACTTTATAATCATTGAAAGAAACACTAAGTTGCATAATAGGTTTTCGAATGCCAAGTTAAATAATTATCATCACCTGTTAGTAATCACCACAATCGAATAGTAAAATAAAATCCAGAGGATATTTGCCAACGAAAACCAAAACAAACCTTTAAACGGAAAATTCACAGATAAACGCTTAGCTTCTTTCATGTTCCATTATCTTGTTTATCTTGCCCTTTTTCATCCAATAAACCTACGCTTCATGCAAATAATAATGATGATGTTGATGATGATGTTGATGATTAATCAAATAGTGAACGTTGATCTATTACCTGTATATCCAGGCTGACACTCACAAACGTCTGTCGTTTTACAATTACCGTGAACAGGACTTGTACAGTTGTTGACATTGAAGCAAGTTGCTGTCGAGATGATTAATTTATATAAGATATTAGACATATATGCACTGCCGGCAAAATACCAAATAGACTGATTGGCAGAGGCCATGGGTTTCTTATAAATAGCCTTTTATAGCAAGATTATGTTTGGTTGTTTTCTGCTTTTGGTTTATTTTTCGGTTGTGACGTAAGGAAACTTTCAAAATGCGAGAGGCTTTGCCTTAAAGATAGGCTTCTTTCTCTATTTCACGGGGCGAAGACAATAGATGTACGTTCTAATTCCCATTGGTTGAAACTGCTTACACATTGTGTTGGACAGAGCAGGAGCTCATATCCCAGAAAAAAAAAATGTTTGAGAATCCACAACAACCGCTCTTGGGTCACAGAAATTGGACTAACGAATACTAACACCTTTGGATTCAGAAATCAAAAGACGTACAACTCAAAATACTTACTTCCTCCCCTCCCCTTCCCTCCACTCCACCCCCCCCCCCCCCCCCCCGCTGTCCTCGCTTCCCTTCCGACTTCTCTTACACAAACAAACACGCACCACACACAATACAGGATCTAACATCACCGTCGGCCTTGACTCAAACCTTTTTTGTCACAGCTTCTGCCTTCCCATCCGAAAGAACATTCACAGAACCCTTTTTCGCATCTTCCATTGAGTGCTGAACAGTTTGAACAGGAGCCTGTGAAGAAATGGTATCTCAAAGGCATTATTTGAGTGCCCCCTTAGTGCTGAGAGCAGACATGTGCTCAACCCAACTCAGACGTTTTTGAGAATGGATATATGAAAATCATATATTTGAATTGCGGATTAATGATTAAATATGTGACTGATCATCGCAGTTATGAACACTACTTAAAGGAGCACTGTCACCGGGATTTTTGCTGTTTTTGGTTCAATTCTGCCAAAATTACTGCCTTTTACCTGTTATCGTGCAAAAAATGCTCCTACAGATTCAGCAAGATGAATTCCAATGAAATTTTAGCAGGAAGAGCTAAACATAATAATTTTTTTGCTGATTTTTCAATGCATAGCTTGAAATTTTGAAAAAACTGGCAAGTTTTTTCAAATTTCAATCCATTTCCATCCTCGTCATCCTACATGGAATACAGAAGTTTATGGTGTCAATGCAGTACTACAGTCTTTGGCATCAAAACTAGACCATTATTTTAAGGTTTCCAGTGATGCATTGGCAGTTTTTAGCTTTTTAAAGTGATGGTACAATAGCGTGACACTGCCCCTTTAAGCAGTAGTGAAAATAAAGCCTGAAAAAAAACAAAAACAAAAAAACAAAAAAAAAAAAAAAAAAAAACAGACAAAAAATCAGGCTTGTCCCGTAAGCCTGAATTTTTTTCAGGCTTAATTTTCACTACAGCTTAAGTAGTGTTCATAACTGCGATGATCAGTCACATATTTAATCAGACGTTTTTATCAGTCACTATGGGGTCCATCTTATAAAGTCAGCAATGATCTCCTTAAAAAGGTGTACGCTACATGTGAAATGAGGGCAAACAAGTAAGTAACAATTTCTTAACTTTTTAAGGTATTACGCTTGAGACAATTTCAGAAGAACATTTTAAGACATTTTCCAAATAAGATGTATTTATTTTGTTTCGATTGAAATAGTCAGACAGGCCTATAGATAGCTCCAATATGAAACGACTTTGATTTATCGCAAATTTGAAAGGTTAAGTTAGAAAATACTCCATAAAGCCACTGTAAGTGTTGTTGCTCAATAAATGTGATTCTAATAATTGATTCGGCTCAAAAGAACTGTACTTCATAAAGATTTTGTACTGGAATCAACATCGTCCTTTACGTTGACAAGTATTGAGAATATATACCGCGAGTAAAGCGCTGTAACATAGTACATGGAATCGAGCTTTACCTTTATCACAACTGTTACCACTCCAGCCTTGAAAGCATTGACAAGTCCCATTAACACATCTCCCTTTACCAGAGCACTGGTTTGGGCAACCTAAGAAGAAGAGGTGTTTCCTTAAATTTCATGAAATACAGGAAAATTACTGTATAACGGTGGGCTGAGATAGGCTTGACGTCTGTGCTTTTTGGTTGACTGTGTAACACTACTTCCACTCTTTATATGTTATTACCATTAATATGCTGTTGTGAAGTCAATGTCCAATCATTAGTGAGCAAGCTGCGATTTTTTTGGCATAACAGGTTGCCATCGCAACACTTTAACCTGTTAAAAACACTTCTGATTTTAGCTTTAAGGAACAATAACTTAAACACGAGCTCGGTGACCCCCATTTTTTATTGTCGGGAAATAACATGCATAATAAAATACAATCGAACATAATTGAAAAATAATTGAAAATAATGAAAGACCGGATGTTATAACGCCGGATATTATAACGTCCCTTCAAGGCTCATCATATTTTCAAGCGATACAAAGGCCGGTGAAAGTAAAAGTTTGTTTGTTTGCCTGCTTCTCTCCTGATAGGTGAATCTTACTGAAATTGGCAAACAGAAAACAAATCGAAGAAAGAACGAGTTAGACACTGTAAAAATAAGAAAAAACATGACATCATCATACCAAGTTTAAATCCTTCTTGATCAGTGAAAGTCGTGTCGTTAGTTACTGCGACATCGTAGATGCAGTTCTGTAAATCACTGTCCGAAATTCCCAAAGCCTTGCAAGTGTTTGTTGCTAACTGCCAAATTAAATCACAAAGTGCATTTAGTGTTATTCCAAAGACGGTATGACTCTCGCTGTTTTGTTATAAAGGTATTTGTTTGATCTTAGAGTTGGTTACATGATATACGAGAGATTGACATGAGCCAGTTGCTGTTCATGAAATCAAGAGTCAGTGGCGAGGGAAGCTGTAAAAATATTGAATGACAAGAAATAATTGACAAAGATCAAGCTTGACGGGTCTATAGCTACTTATTATTCAACACGTTACAACTCTTTCCAAATATGGTCATGTTCACTCGATACACGTCGCGCGCACTCCACAGATATCATTCGATTTATGTCTGATTTCTTTGTCGAATCACTTTCCCGTTTCCCTTGTCGCATTCGAGCTTCACATGTTGTAACTTGTTGTCGTTGTCTAGCAATTGGAACGTAGCATAACAGCATTCCGTAACACTAGAAAGCAGCAATAACAGGCAGCACAGACAGGAGAATCGAAATACTTAACAGAAATTTTCTCTTGTCGGCCATTTTGCTTGCGATTACGTTGTCCTGAGTGGTACGGTAACCCTGCCTGTGAATTTTTGCTTGTAAATCCGGGCTATCTTTGACCCTCATTCTAGGGTAGCCCTAAAACAAGTTACTCTCCCTGCTTGTAAACAGGGCGTTAGGGAGATGATGTTTTGGTTTCTAAACAAGAATCCCTAGTTAGGGTTGCACAAATTCAATTAGACAAACGTTATTCTTTTACCTCTATGAGAGACTGTGAAATTGCATGCAGCGAATAGATGGGTTTGAACAAGGGATCCGTGTAAGACAGGTCCATTGTGTCCTCACGATAGAAGTTTGATAAATTCCATGACCAAGAATCGCGTATACCTGAATTGCCATGACGGCCTGTTATTCTCCCTAAAAAGAAAGGAAATTATAAAACGGAAAAAACAAAAACAAAACAAAACAAAACAAAACAAAACAAACAAACAAACAAAGAAAAAAAAAACAATGTGCTGCGAAAATTCAATTTTACCTAACCATCCGTCCAGTTACAAAGACCCAAGTGGAATAGGGCTGCTTTGGCAAAGCAGCAGTTAGCGTGAGCAATGAGTAACATTTGTCACAAGGTGTTTTCCCACCACTGTGGCAAGCCAGAGAGCCAGCCAATCACCTAACGTCATCATTATTTATTGATTGATTGGTGGACTTATTGATTGTATGCGCGACGATACAATTGCAATGAGAAAAAATATATTCTTCGATCATAATCATATACTAATATATACTTTCTTTAAATCAGTTTTATTTCCTTACATGACTCTGCAAACTGTATAGCATTCTGGTATAGTGCTCCATCGGGCCCCATGAAATCGTTTGTTTCATTGTTGTCCATAAAGCCACACAGTCCTTCAGTATGACCTTTGTAGGCAGCAGTGGGTGAGTAGAGTACATTTAAATATTGCCTCTTCATCACTCGACTATGCCGGACATCTACTGTAACTGTGACACCTGCAAGCAACAAACAAGTTACCAAGCGAATCTAAAAACCTTAATAAATGTTGAGGATGACAATATGATTATAATAATGATAATATGATTTCACTTTACTGACCCTTGTCAATGGGTTGTAATGCGGTCTGGCTGAAAATAATAAAAAGATAAAAAGCAACACCAGGGCCATGCTGTGTGAACGTAAGGCTCTGGGGCAAAACGTGCGCACACCAGCAAACATTGTGTAATCCGATGGCTCCTTTGCGTTAACCTACACACTGTAGTAATGCAAAGAGTAGAAGCGTTACAAATGTGTCGGAGCGAAGAGTATTCTGTTGGTATTTCAGCACTTTTGGGAATAAGAGACTGTATGACGCGGTCCACACTCGTCGGGTTATGAATTTCAATTCCCAGGACAAGAAAAAACAAATACGAGGGTGATGGTACAGGCATCTCAACTTGTATAGAGTACCAGAACCAGGGAACCAGAATTGAAGCAAAGGATATGACCAAAATCTACCACTAACCGTCTAATTTTGGAAAGCACGTGTTTTAAAATGGAGGAACAAAAAGATCATTTCCCTCAAGTAATAGCTACACTACTCGTTCGTGTCGAGTACGGAACAATGGGTTTCGGCTTGTAAATGACTGAACAATGGTTACAGTTATTTATACGTCAAAGTATATTGTAATTAAAGTTCAATAGATGATGCAGCAGCTTACCTGACTTATACTGCAGCGAAATAAGTATTACACCATTTTCGTTAGGTTCAGAGGTAAACTGCATTTGACGATCTAGTAAAACTGTGCCATTGTCGATTTCGATAGTTGCTGTAACATTGGTGGCAGCATGTAAAGGGACGCCATCAATCCTGTTGGGAGGGGTGACAACATCAACACATGCATTATTTCTAGCCAACGTACAGACTCGTACCCTGGTAAAATTTGTTGGGAACGAGATTTTTTAAGACAACGTCATCCCCGCTGTTCTTAATAGCAGGATGGACCTTTCAAACCAAGCATTTATGCAGGGTTGGCGCAGTGGTGAGAGCGCTCGCCTTCCACCAATGTGGCCCGGGTTCGATTCCCGGACTCGGCGTCATAAGTGGGCTGAGTTTATTGGTTCTCTACTCTGCTCCGAGAGGTTTTTCTCCGGGTACTCCGGTTTTCCCCTCTCCATAAAAACCAACATTTGATTTGATTTGATTTATTTAGAGTTGATTTGATTTCATATATGCGAGGCGCATTCGAAAATTGTATAATTGAATTTGCGCCATATAAATAAATATTATTATTATTATTATTATTATTATTATTATTATACACGATACAGCTATTCATCCATCCATCTACCCATCCATTCCTCTGATCCCATCCTCTTTCCCTTCCTCTCTCAATTCATCTATGAATTGTTGACTCCCTGTTGAGCATTGTTAGCATGAAGCAGCCTAATGCAATAGGTGTTAAAAACAAAAGGTAGTGAAGTGCCAAAAAGTAGTTTGAAAAACTATTTTTTGGCACTTCACTACCTTTTGTTTTTAACACTTTCATCCGTAATAGTGCCACGCAGTATTTTTGAACTTTTGTTCATCATTTATCTACGTTAATGCAATAGGTACCTATTCCTTCTTCCACGGTGCTTTAGGTGCAAAGGTTCATATTGCTAGGAACGTATGTAACACCCCGTCTTGCATACTATCGAAAGTGGGATTTGTGGTTGCAAAAGATAGATGGTGAAAGTGTTACTCTGTTGTCTATCAACTATCGTCACTAACATAGTAATTACTTGCACGCTTCCAATAAAATGGAAAACGCATTTACGGGAACCTCACCTGACAATGGGTTGATCTTGTGGATTATTCCCCTTAATGGTCATAACGGTCACAATGCTACGCCCAGCCTTCATTGCAACTCCACCAATCAGCGAGGCCCTTCCATAGTAGTAGAGTCGAAACTGGAGGCCGAAATCATTATGCTGGCTTTTGCAGCCCCAGAATTCACCAATTCCAAAAAAGTCGTACTTGATACCTGAAGGAAAGTAAAAAAAAAAAAAAAGACAAAACAAAAGAAAACAAAACAAAACAAAAAGAGTCGTACTTGATACCTATAGGAACGTAAAAAAGCCCCCCCCCACAAAAAAAACAAACAATAACAACAACAAAAAAAAAGAAAAACAAACAAAAAAACAAGACAAACAAAAAAAAACAAACAAAACAAAACAAAAACAAAAACAAAAACAAAATTAAAAACAACAAAAACAAAACAAAAACAAAAACAAAATTAAAAACAACAAAAAACAAAACAAACAGACAAACAACAAACAATACAAAAACAAAAAACAACAAAAAACAACAAAAAACAAAACAAACAACAAACAAACAAACAAAACAAAACAAAAAAAAGAACGTTACCAACCATCTAGAGTTTGCAAGTGTGGATCGCCTCCACCAGAAGCCTGTGTTCTATCACAGAGTGGACCACCCCATCCTCCCCTACACCGACACCTTGCTCCACAGCTACCGGTGCTCTCAGGGAAACCGTTGCCCGAACACGTAGAACCTGTCAATCAAAACATTTGCTATGTAATGTGATGTTACAGGAGGCAATGTTTGAACTGATTCGCATTGGCGGAGGAGGGTTTACATGGCAAGCAATGTGAAGATTTGTGCATATGACGACCACCTTCGAAGTTTGCCATACACTATGCACTGAAAATTATCTTAGTAAAGGGTTGTATCAATAAATCTTGCATTGTTTGGTTAATGATTCAGAACAAAATCTGTGACACAAATTGTAACTAGAATTCTATAAATTCTCTGGGTCCAATTAATTTAGTCCGTTTTAGTCCAGTTACCTTCAATAGAGTGTTTTCACATGACGTCACGGCGGCCATGTTGGTGTTCCAAAACAAAGAATTTGCGGTCATATTGGTGTTCCAAACTAAACCTCTGGGAATTGAAGTCTATTTTTATGCAAATACTTTCTTTTGTTTCAAAAAACCAACATGGATGGCAGTCACATGAATAAAAACGCTGTATATGTATGGGCCATTTAGCACCTAGCGCCCAAGAATTCTTCTAGCAAACATTAGAAGCTAAGCGAAACCTCAGGATTTACATATTATTTGGAAACGAAGGACGTCGAGACTTCATGACGGCAAGTGCATGTGACAAAATAGAGGCAAGAACTACGAACTCATTGAAGTTTGCGGACGATTTGTCTGACCACGGCATTAATTAATTTTGGGATATTTTTCCCACCTGTGGAGGGCCAAAAATCAGGTTGCGCACATTCAGGTCCTTTCCTATTCCCAGCACAGCAGGGTTCTTTGCCGCATGGTGGTCCCGGAAGTTTGGTACCACTGAAAATGAATGTTAAAAACAAAACGGATTATTACATGTAATATGGCGTAATCGTCGTCAAGTGAAAAACAGCTGGTCAGAAACGAAGGTAATTTCGTTTAATTAATACCGTGTTTAGCGGAGTATCCTTGCCCGGAAGTGGCCTTAAAGGATAATCGAGTCTTATACCTCTGAGTCTGGCTGAACCCTGAAATTTTACGGTGTCATAGTATGGCGCGGAAGTTGGGCTTGTTTGTATTGATTTCGAAGTTTGACTTACTACAAGTGAATTCATTAAGCACTACACCACAAGTTTCTATGTTTAATAGGGTGATAAACCACGCGGGATGTTGGAAGAAGACTCGAAGAATTCGTAAATCAGGAGTGTTCTTCCAACATCTCAAGTGGTTTCTCACCCTATTAACCATAGAAACTTGTGGTATATTGTTTTTATATAATAATTCAGAAGACACGCAAAATTTCCACAAGTTTATTGGAACAATACACCATAGCTGATTGATCAAACAGAGCGCGCGCATTGATTTGGTTACTATATAATATTACATAACTTGACATCCAGCCTATAATTTCATAATTTGATATACAGTCACGTCTGACCAGCCCTGTGAATGTCGCCATGCCTTAAGGTCATCAATGACGTCAACCAAACCGACGCCGTACGGTATTTCAGACGCCGACTAAAGGCATTGCACGATTTTTTCGCATACTTTATAATTAATAAAATTATTATTAGTGACAAAGTTGACTCGTTCTTACAACACCTCAATAGTCAACAGCCGACGATCCGTTTCACAATGGAAACAGAGAATGACAACGCAATTCCCTTCCTTGATACGTTGATCATCAAGGATTCGAATGGATACCTCTCTACCAGTGTTTACAGAAAGCCTACACACACTGACCAGTACCCGCAATCTGTAAACGCGGTATTGTCAAGTGCCTGTACGATCGATCTAAACACCTCATAACAAAACCATCAGTTATCTCTCATGAAAAGAAACACCTCTCATCGGTCCTTGTTTCCAACGGTTATCCGTTTTCAGTTGTAAAAAATCTTACGAAAACCAAGGGACGAAAAACCACTAAAGAATTAAATCTACTGTGGTTCTGCCATACGTCAAAGGCACATCGGAGGCTCTTCGCCGTTGCCTACAACAACAAGGCATACGGACTGTTTTCAGATCTGACACAACTCTTAGATCACACCTAGGGCGACCTAAGGACATTGTCGATCCAGTAAAACAAGACGGAGTAGTCTACAAGATTCCCTGCGAATGTGGTAAGGCTTATATTGGAGAGACGGGAAGATCTATGCATGAACGGATTAAGGAACACGATAGAGACATACGGCTTGCTCGAACTCAATCCTCCGCCGTTTCAGAACCATAGCAACGCGATTGGACATTATCCGCTCTGGGACGAAGTTAAATTTATTGACCGAGACCCACATTGGTACACCCGTAGGGTTAAAGAGGCTATTCACACAAGAGTTCACCCTAACAACATCAACAGGGACAGTGGAATTGAAACTCCTGAAGCGTGGATGCCCACGATCAAACAACACAACAGCCGATCAGTACCAAAGCGGACCACTGAGGGAACAATTTCTAGTCTGAACGACAAGGATCGAAATCCTCCAATCAACAACAGCCTAAGCGAGGATCGAAACGCACCAACCACCACCAGCCACGGCGCTTCTTATACTCACACGCAGCCAGTCGACACCATCGCCTGATGAAGACCAGCAGTATAGCGGTCGAAAGGTCGCGATCCACATCTTTGTGACTCAATCGTGAGACAAAAGATTAACTCAGCTATCATTTGAAACCACGATGACGAACACCTTTCATAATATTGTTATTATTATTATTATTATTATTATTATTATTATTATGATTTTTAAGAATACTTTATTGCCGTCACCTTGTAAATTCAAACGTCTTACATAATTTTTTTAATGAAGTTTTTAGCAATACTTTTACAATATTTATATATATACAGATTGTTTGAGAACTTTTTAATAAAGATTATTATTATTATTATTATTATTATTATTATTATTTTTATTATTATTATTATTAGCCCACACCTTTCAAACAATATTTGTAAACTTCATTTCATGACACACATGTGACAAGAAATTAAAAGTGATTACACCACCAGAACTGATTTCACCAATCCATTGTTTTTTTGTTTTTTTTTTTGCTTCTCGTATGGCGTTCGTCCTGTATCGTTATAAGTGAACCCGAATGTGGTAAAATTAAATCTCAGCGATGCGTTAAAATATCCACTTTACCCCTATTGGCTCTGTTTCTCCACTGCCTCTGCTCACCATGGTTATCCAGTTACCTTGCGTTTAGCTTACCTTGCGTGTCCGCTTCCTTTGTTCCCTTTACCGTTTTTGTCAGGGCGTTTGTAATCATCAGTGTCAGGTGTTTTGTCTGGTGGCTCAGTAGGTCCCTCTGGTGTCTTCGCGCAAAACTGTGAATAGCACAAAAAGTAAGTAAAGCAAAGCATACCAAAGCAAAGCAAAGCAAAGCAAAGCAAAGCAAAGCAAAGCAAAGCAAAGCAGAGCAAAGCAGAGCAAAGCAGAGCAAAGCAGAGCAAAGCAGAGCAAAGCAGAGCAAAGCAGAGCAAAGCAGAGCAAAGCAAAGCAAAACAAAGCAAAGCAAAGCAAAGCAAAGCGAAGCAAAGCAAAGCAAAGCAGAGCAAAGCAGAGCAAAGCAGAGCAAAGCAGAGCAAAGCAGAGCAAAGCAGAGCAAAGCGAAGCAAAGCAAAGCAAAGCAGAGCAAAGCAGAGCAAAGCAGAGCAAAGCAGAGCAAAGCAGAGCAAAGCAGAGCAAAGCACAGCAAAACAAAGCAAAGCAAAGCAAAGCAAAGCGAAGCGAAGCAAAGCAAAGCAAAGCAGAGCAAAGCAGAGCAAAGCAGAACAAAGCAGAGCAAAGCAAAGCAAAGCAAAGCAATGCAAAACAAAGCAAAACAAAGCAAAGCAAAGCAAAGCAAAGCAAAGCAAAGCGAAGCAAAGCAAAGCAAAGCAAAGCAGAGCAAGGCAGAGCAAAGCAGAGCAAAGCAAAGCAAAGCAAAGCAAAGCAAAACAAAGGAAAGCAAAGCGAAGCGAAGTGAAGTGAAGTGAAGTGAAGTGAAGTAAAGTAAAGTAAAATAAAGTAAAGTAAAGTAAAATAAAGAGAAGTAAAGTGAAGTAAAGTAAAGTAAAGTAAAGTAAAGTGAAGTGAAGTGAAGTGAAGTGAGTGAAGTAAAGTAAAGTAAAGTAAAGTAAAATAAAGTAAAGTAAAATAAAATAAAGAGAAGTAAAGTGAAGTAAAGTAAAGTAAAGTAAAGTAAAGTGAAATGAAGTGAAGTGAAGTGAAGTGAAGTGAAGTAAAGTAAAGTAAAGTAAAGTAAAGTAAAATAAAGTAAAGTAAAGTAAAATAAAGTAAAGTAAAATAAAATAAAGAGAAGTAAAGTGAAGTAAAGTGAAGTGAAGTGAAGTGAAGTGAAGTAAAGTAACATGACGAGACGCAGCGGAGTCTATCTGGAAGTATTACAAAGGAATGCGGGGTTGTGGACCCCGCATTCCTTACATATTTGAATTTCAATCTGTCAGTGAGTCAGCCCGTGTAAAGTAGAAGGCGTGAAAATTCGCAAGTGCGGCTGTCAAAACTAATTTTTGTCACCGGAAACGCTGTGATTGAGCCGTGAGAAAATTAGGACCACTTTCTATGCGGCGGGGAGAGTGAGAAAGTGACGAGACAACAAACAATAATGCAGAAGTCCAAATCACGCATTCGTTTTTTTTTTTTATTAAGAAAACCCGGCCGAATTAGGAATACCGGTAAACTCGCCTACGCCTCTATAACTCGTTCGCTTACTGGTAGGCGAGTTCACTCAAGTAATGTATGTTCAGTTATAACTCTAATTTTTTATTTTGTGAGCGTTTACAATTATAGCACGTTTTCCTTTGTCTGTGAAAAATTTACTCAACGCCGGCTATGTTGATTTGATTAAATTTCCGTGGATTTTCCTACGACCGTAACAGGGAGCAGTGGCTTTCATTATTTGACGTGAGATGGATGTGAAGATGAATACAATAAATAACTGTGAGAATCTGTGACTTTGGAGAGCACACTGGTACATAAGTTATTGCCACGGATAGAAACTTTGATATCAAGAAGAGCCAGCGAAGCTTCTATAATTTCCAAGGTATATTTCAGAGCCAGATGAGAGGAATTGACGGAGGTTATAAATTCATTGAGTTCCTCAAAACACTGCACCGATGCCGTCGTCAAGGTAGTGACCGTATAGTTCAGGTTTAGGGTCTTTGTATTGATTGAAGAATTGGTGCTCAACGTATAACCTACAAAAAACAAAAATCAAATGAAGAATGATCCTCGCAGTTGTGAACGCAATTTATGCAATTGCGAAAAGAAGCCTGAAAAAAATTCAGGACTTCAACGGGGTCATCGACTTCATCAGGGTCATCACCGGTATCGCGAGGTCACGGGTTCAAACCCCGTTGAAGTCCTGGATTTTTTTCAGGCTTCTTTTCGCAATTGCATAATTTGCGTTCACAACTGCGAGGATCATTCTTCATCCGATTTCATTTCCGCAGTTCATGTATGATTTATTTCATATATCATTCACAAAAAACAAAAAGAAAAAAGAAAAAAAGAATGGCGTAGCTGAGTACCATTAATTTGCTTTTAATAATTATCAGCGAATGAAAAAGAAAAAAAAGGTCGGGGGAGGTGGTACTCCCTTATATGGCTATATCAGGTATATGGGGCACCAAAGGGTATGGATTTTTAGCCGTGTTGGTCTGAAATAGGTTATCGATTTTGAACATTTTGGTCTGAAATAAGGTATGGTTTGTCCATTCGTCTTGGATTGGGTATACTTTTTTAGAAGATGCTACTTCTTCGACAGTAGGCGATAAGACCATCTGCAAAAGCCCTTCTTTTTTGTCCATAATTATCTTTTATCGCGCACATGAAATAAGTCTGAAACAGGGTATCAAATTTTTGATCAGGTCTGAAATAGGGTAGGGAGAAACGCTGTTTTTGTTCTGAAATAAGGTAAGTGTTTCGGGAAGGGGCCGCACGCCCTACCCAATTTTTCTGGGAGTACACCCCCACCCCCACCCCACCCCCCTCCCCGGGATCAAGTTAACACCGAAAGGGGGGAAAAATCTAGAGCAAAAATTCATCTTTCAAATCGTATCAATGAACGCTTTTCATTCTATTTATTTCCGTTTTTAACGTAGCTCCAGATTCTGTGCACAAACCATACATAACCCGCAATTCCTCGATGCGATCTGTGGAAGGGCAAACACTAGAAACGTCAGCTTTTTTAATCTCTTTACGGTGGTCAATTCCGTTGACAAACCATATTCTCGTGTTTCACTCCCCAAAAGACGTAGCACCCGACAGTTTCTTTTAAAACTAACCCTTTTCATTCTCATCTGTTGATCACATTTTTTTTTCATTACAAACATTTACTATAGCTCAAACAACATTATTTTGTGTTTCGATTCATTATTACACCAAACGAAGTGGGTATCCTGTGGCACAAACTCAAATGCCTAATTTAAGCCTGTTCCACCTCACGAATTTTGGGGAACTTTAAGTACGCAAGTACATGTAAGTTGACTACTATCTATCATTGGCAGTCACAAAAATTCCGTTTCAATTAGTTTGACTTTAAATCACAAGACAAGTGGACTATTCGTGACATCTCATGCCACCAGTAACCTTGGTGATACTTCAATAGTTAAAATGAAAATAAAAACAAGAATTGTTAAAGACAACAGTAGCACACTCTGACGATACACATGGATACAACTGGTAACATTGCAGATACTTGAATAGTTAAAATGAAAAAAAAAAAATTGTTAAAGGCAACACTAGCACACTCCGACGATACATGTGGATGCCACTGGTAACCTTGGTGATACTTGAGCAGTTAAAATGAAAATGAAAACAAGAATTGTTAAAGGCAATACTAGCACACTTCGACAAAACATCTGGATGCCACTGGTAACCTTGGTGATACTTGACCAGTTATAATGAAAATGAAAACAAGAATTGTTAAAGGCAACTGTAGCACACTCCGACGAAACATCTGGATGCCACTGGTAATCTTGGTGATAGTTGATCAGTTATAATGAAAATGAAAACAAGAATTGTTATAGGCAACAGTAGCACACTCCGACGAAACATCTGGATGCCACTGGTAACCTTGGTGATAGTTGAACAGTTATAATGAAAATGAAAACAAGAATTGTTAAAGGCAACAGTAACACACTCCGACGAAACATCTGGATGCCACTGGTAACCTTGGTGATAGTTGATCAGTTAAAATGAAAATGAAAACAAGAATTGTTATAGGCAACAGTAGCACACTCCGACGAAACATCTGGATGCCACTGGTAACCTTGGTGATAGTTGAACAGTTATAATGAAAATGAAAACAAGAATTGTTAAAGGCAACAGTAACACACTCCGACGAATTATCTGGATGCCACTGGTAACCTTGGTGATAGTTGATCAGTTAAAATGAAAATGAAAACAAGAATTGTTATAGGCAACAGTAGCACACTCCGACGAAACATCTGGATGCCACTGTTAACCTTGGTGATAGTTGATCAGTTAAAATGAAAATGAAAACAAGAATTGTTAAAGGCAACAGTAGCACACTCCGACGAAACATCTGGATGCCACTGGTAACCTTGGTGATAGTTGATCAGTTATAATGAAAATTAAAACAAGAATTGTTAAAGGCAACAGTAGCACACTCCGATGAAACATCTGGATGCCACTGGTAATCTTGGTGATAGTTGATCAGTTATAATGAAAATGAAAACAAGAATTGTTATAGGCAACAGTAGCACACTCCGACGAAACATCTGGATGCCACTGGTAACCTTGGTGATTGTTGAACAGTTATAATGAAAATGAAAGCAAGAATTGTTTAAGGCAACAGTAACACACTCCGATGAAACATCTGGATGCCACTGGTAACCTTGGTGATACTTGAGCAGTTAAAATGAAAATGAAAACAAGAATTGTTATAGGCAACAGTAGCACACTCCGACAAAACATCTGGATGCCACTGGTAACCTTGGTGATACTTGAGCAGTTAAAATGAAAATGAAAACAAGAATTGTTATAGGCAACAGTAGCACACTCCGATGAAACATCTGGATGCCACTGGTAACCTTGGTGATACTTGAGCAGTTAAAATGAAAATGAAACCAAGAATTGTTAAAGGCAACAGTAGCACACTCCGACGAAACATCTGGATGCCACTGGTAATCTTGGTGATAGTTGATCAGTTATAATGAAAATGAAAACAAGAATTGTTATAGGCAACAGTAGCACACTCCGACGAAACATCTGGATGCCACTGGTAACCTTGGTGATTGTTGAACAGTTATAATGAAAATGAAAGCAAGAATTGTTTAAGGCAACAGTAACACACTCCGATGAAACATCTGGATGCCACTGGTAACCTTGGTGATACTTGAGCAGTTAAAATGAAAATGAAAACAAGAATTGTTATAGGCAACAGTAGCACACTCCGACAAAACATCTGGATGCCACTGGTAACCTTGGTGATACTTGAGCAGTTAAAATGAAAATGAAAACAAGAATTGTTATAGGCAACAGTAGCACACTCCGATGAAACATCTGGATGCCACTGGTAACCTTGGTGATACTTGAGCAGTTAAAATGAAAATGAAAACAAGAATTGTTATAGGCAACAGTAGCACACTCCGACGATACATCTGGATGCCACTGGTAACCTTGGTGATAGTTGAACAGTTATAATGAAAATGAAAGCAAGAATTGTTTAAGGCAACAGTAACACACTCCGACGAAACATCTGGATGCCACTGGTAACCTTGGTGATACTTGAGCAGTTAAAATGAAACTGAAAACAAGAATTGTTATAGGCAACAGTAGCACACTCCGACGAAACATCTGGATGCCACTGGTAACCTTGGTGATAGTTGAACAGTTATAATGAAAATGAAAGCAAGAATTGTTTAAGGCAACAGTAACACACTCCGACGAAACATCTGGATGCCACTGGTAACCTTGGTGATACTTCAGCAGTTAAAATGAAAATGAAAACAAGAATTGTTATAGGCAACAGTAGCACACTCCGACGAAACATCTGGATGCCACTGGTAACCTTGGTGATGGTTGATCAGGTATAATGAAAATGAAAACAAGAATTGTTAAAGGCAACAGCAGCACACTCCGACGATACATCTGAATGCCACTGGTAACCTTGGTGATACTTGGTGATACAGTTAAAATGAAAACAAGAATTGCTGAAGGCAACAGCAGCACACTCTGACAATACATCTGGATGTTACTGGTAACGTTGGTGATTCCTGAGCAATTTATTTTGTATATTAATCTGATCTTATGCTATTTGAGACTAGATCAACAGATTGGAAAAGATGCAAATTGTTTACATCTTTTCCAATCTGTTGATCTAGTCTCAAATAGCATAAAATCAAAAAATATACAAAATAAATTTCTCAGGAAAAAATGCCATCTTCTCAATGGGGAGTGCTTGCCCCACAGTATCTTCTACATTTCCCAAGATATTCATTTTTGTGGGACCTGAAAAAAAAAAGGCCATTTGTCATAAATGAGCTGCTGACTGCATTGACACCAACTAGCAACAATACATGTAAGCCATTGATTTCCAGTTATGAAACATCCCCAGAGTATTTTTTTAATGTTTAGTCTTAACCATTTTACATACCTGAAATTGAGCTAACATGGATATTGTGTTTTCCAATTTCTGTTTGTTGTCCAGTCTTCTTTTGCACTGTCAGTTGGTCCCATTGAAGGACTCTGGACCATAACTTCTCAGTGCCCAGTTAGCCTCCTGCAGGGAATTAATCTTGTAGGCAACAAAGCAAAAGAATCAAGAAGCTGCTAAGTATTTTGTCTTTCCATGTGTGACATTGCAAAGAGTTGAATACTGCTCAGCTCCTCCTCCAACAAAAACTCAAGATCATCATGTATCCCGGTTGATCTGTAGGAAAGGAGAGGGAGTGGAGAACTGTGATACTTATAAAGAGATATAATTAATGCCTAAGGTGGGGAAATTTGATCCAGTTTTACCAAATTTCAGGCCCTAGTGTGGGATTTTGACCAAAAATTATTTTGAAAAGTCAAATGTCCTAATATGTCCGAGTTACCCCCTCTTGTTCTTATAAATATTGATAAGTAGCAAACTACAATTTGATCCTGTTCTAGGAATCCCTCTTATCCCCCTCAATAAGGCCTAAGACACGAAAATAACTTGTTTCAGGAAATGTGAGCATAATTTACGAAAGACATTGTGCGGATTTCGTAAAGGGAACGGGAATTACCTTTCGTTGACGGGGTCTGTTGTAATATTTTGGTCCTCAGATAGTGAGTATTTACTCCTCTGTCGCGAAATCTGTTCCTTGGGATTTATTTTTCGTGCTACAAGAACTATTTCGCGCCACTCGCAATGGAAAGCCGCTGATCAGTGTTTCCGAGTGCAAGGTTCGCGGAAAAAAAATTGAGAATTTCTCTAAGCTTACCTTTTGGGGGCAGCTACGTGGCAGGGTTAGTAATAAGCAGCCAATGTCTTCATCCATTTCTTGTGAAACAAACGATGATGACCCTGACATTTGCAAACGGCGATTCGTTTGAGTCTTCATCACAGGATTCGAACTACTCGCGGCCGTGCGAGTGCTCGTTTATACGTCGGCTTGAGCTTCGCAAAGTACGCTAATGACAAGGCTGTTTAAAGATCTCCTCTTGATATAATTGCCAGTCTCGTGCACGGAGAAAGGAATGCCGCAATTAATCCAAATGATGAGGCAACGATTTTATCCTCTGAAGAAGCTTTTCCTCGATACGGTTCTCCATCTATCGTCTGTAAAGCTCTTCGCCTTGAATACTCGGACAATATCCTCCGGAAAGCGTGCTGGTAGGGAATATTCCTCGAGAAATATTCCTCGGAGCCATCGACACACTTCTACGTGGCTCGGTTTTCTCAAATGACTGCGAAAACGAGACAACGTGACTGAACGCACCTCAATCGTCAAGACTAAATTTGATACTGACATATTAATCCTATTTGATCCGTTTTCACCTCTCTTTGTTGACAGAAGTTTAATTAAGGAGTAAACCGCAATTTTAATTAGTTCGGAAATCAAGTACTTCCAGTTTAGGCCCACTTGCGTCTCCTCATGGTAAAATAAAGTAAAGTAAAATAAAATAAAGAGAAGTAAAGTGAAGTAAAGTAAAGTAAAGTAAAGTAAAGTGAAGTGAAGTGAAGTGAAGTGAAGTGAAGTAAAGTAAAGTAAAATAAAGTAAAGTAAAATAAAATAAAGAGAAGTAAAGTGAAGTAAAGTAAAGTAAAGTGAAGTGAAGTGAGTGAAGTAAAGTAAAGTAAAATAAAGTAAAGTAAAATAAAATAAAGAGAAGTAAAGTGAAGTAAAGTAAAGTAAAGTAAAGTGAAGTGAAGTGAAGTGAAGTGAAGTGAAGTAAAGTAAAATAAAGTAAAGTAAAATAAAATAAAGAGAAGTAAAGTGAAGTAAAGTAAAGTAAAGTAAAGTAGAGTAAAGTGAAGTGAAGTGAAGTGAGTGAAGTAAAGTAAAGTAAAATAAAGTAAAGTAAAATAAAATAAAGAGAAGTAAAGTGAAGTAAAGTAAAGTAAAGTAAAGTGAAGTGAAGTGAAGTGAAGTGAAGTAAAGTAAAGTAAAGTAAAATAAAGTAAAGTAAAATAAAATAAAGAAGTAAAGTGAAGTAAAGTAAAGTAAAGTAAAGTAAAGTGAAGTGAAGTGAAGTGAAGTGAAGTAAAGTAAAGTAAAATAAAGTAAAGTAAAATAAAATAAAGAGAAGTAAAGTGAAGTAAAGTAAAGTAAAGTAAAGTAAAGTAAAGTGAAGTGAAGTGAAGTGAAGTGAAGTGAAGTAAAGTAAAGTAAAATAAAGTAAAGTAAAATAAAATAAAGAGAAGTAAAGTGAAGTAAAGTAAAGTAAAGTGAAGTGAAGTGAAGTGAAGTAAAGTAAAGTAAAATAAAGTAAAGTAAAATAAAATAAAGAGAAGTAAAGTGAAGTAAAGTAAA
Source organism: Pachyseris speciosa (assembly GCA_016490735.1). Taxonomy (NCBI): domain Eukaryota; kingdom Metazoa; phylum Cnidaria; class Anthozoa; order Scleractinia; family Pachyseridae; genus Pachyseris; species Pachyseris speciosa. The sequence continues at coordinate 260,927 of JAEMWC010000565.1, read as the reverse complement.
GTAAAGTAAAGTAAAGTAAAGTGAAGTGAAGTGAAGTGAGTGAAGTAAAGTAAAGTAAAGTAAAGTAAAATAAAGTAAAATAAAATAAAGAGAAGTAAAGTAAAGTAAAGTGAAGTGAAGTGAAGTGAAGTAAAGTAAAGTAAAATAAAGTAAAGTGAAGTGAAGTAAAGTAAAGTAAAGTAAAGTGAAGTGAAGTGAAGTGAAGTGAAGTGAAGTGAAGTAAAGTAAAGTAAAGTAAAATAAAGTAAAGTAAAATAAAATAAAGAGAAGTAAAGTAAAGTAAAGTAAAGTGAAGTGAAGTGAAGTGAGTGAAGTAAAGTAAGTAAACCTTTATTTAAAGTGGTAAAGTACACTTAGCTCTGTGTGTTCAATATATTGCTAATTTACAGATACTGTCACAACATAAAAAGAATAACAAAAAATAAATATTGAAAAACATTAAAATATTAAAAAAGCTAAAATAAAAATAAGTGTAAATTTATATAATATGTACAATTGAAAATATTGAAATGTATAAATACAAAAAATATTAGGTACAATACGTCATGGCAGACGGTAAATCAGCTCAGAAACAGGATATTATGAGATCAATATGCAAATAAGGTCCAATTTCATCAAATGTCTCTTAAAGCTGTTTAGTCCTGTTTCTTTTCTAAGACTCTCCAGTAACAAGAATTGTAAAGCGGTGGCAATGAGTGTGAGCTGTGGTGTCCATCACAAGCCTTCAAAATAGCCAGAAGGCGTTCTTGAACCATTATTATTTTGTTGGATGCATTTATTTAAAGAACTCTGTCACCCTACCTTGTCTCGGGGTATTGGGCAGAAACAATTATTTCTGTGAAGCAAATGATGTGAAGTAAGCTTGGCGGGTCAAAGAAAAGTAGTATTCCAAGCTAAAACATTTTTAAAAATTTTAGCAATTAAAAAAAAAACCTCGCAGTGGTGTATATATTATCAAGTGTAAAAGCTCTCCGCTTCGCCTAGAGTTTTTACACCTGATAATAAACCACTGCTCGTTTTTTAAACAGTACTCAGTTAAAACTACGTTATGGAATCGGCATCTGTTTCATAATTCAGTGCAAGAGGTTCCGTACTCTAACCCTTTACTTAAACACTGAAGACGAGCACACTCTTATAGCCGAGCCTGCAATAAAAGATAATGAAGAACCTTCATCCATGGCTATATATTAGCCGCTGTCCGTCAGCGTCTTTCTCGGGATGAATTGTTAATGCCTGTTAATATGGCTTAGAAAGCTGTTTTGGAAACCATATCTAGAATGAAATTCCATGGAACAGTAGATGTACGCGCACCACCATTTGGTGCCTAGCGCAGAAACCTCAGGTTTCTGAACTAGGCAGTGGAAGACAGTGAAAGGGTAGCAGTTCAGTAGCCTCCCATATAGCCATTTTAGGGGTAGTCGTATTGCGTCTTCCCTAACTAATATACTGAAATCTGTGTGGGAGGCTACCATTTAAGCTGTTCTAGTTGCATGTTTATAGATCTGTTAGATCTGCTTTAAGGTGAGTCAGGTCCACAGCAAATTAAATGAACAACACAATTACCTGGAAGTTTTCATGCGAGAATATCCAGAGTTGAAAGACAAGTCAAAATGCTTTCCTATAAATCCAACTGAAACACCAAACCACAGGCTCGAGAGTCCATAATGAACGATGAGCTTGGCTGGTGTTGATCCTTGACAATCACTGGAAGGGTAATTCACTGAGATTCCGATTGTAAGTGGTGCATTCACATAAATTGATAAGGAAAGGTCAACGTATTTTCCAGCTATTCCAACTGAAACAAAACAGAATTTAATTACTACTGGGAGAACATATTTCGGAAATATACAAGGCCTACTACACAGCTATGTGGTAAATGTTTGGCAGAACACATGCAAGATAACCTAATAAACTAAAAACATGCTATAGCCCTACTTTTAATTATGCGTTCTTTTGCAGCGGTGGAGCCCTTAATTCTAGCATATCGTCGCTCACAATTATGAGCGGAGAGACGAAATGCTCTTTTATTAAAAAAAGAGGAAAATAGCAATTCATAGGCTTTTGAATTAAAAGCTTTTAGTTATAAGTTCTACTTTCTTTTGTTCCAGGGACTTTGGTGTGGTATGACAAACTTAACTAGAGGCCATATTGGCCTACCTCGGCCTGCCAACAGGCAATTGGAAACTATAATTTGCTACTTCACTAATTCACCTACACGGTTAAAATATTATGACAAAGTTAGCATAAAGAGATCTGAATTCCTTAGCCTGCGTAGCTGGCGGTGATCCTTTCCATATCAGTTTTATTTTGAATATGGTTTCATGTTGATCATGTACAGATAGTTGCACTACCTTCTCTAATACATCGCATTTTTCAAGTACATTTAACATTGCTAGTGCTTTATGGATGTCTAGAAAAACGACGACCCAAAATAAACCGTGACATAGAAAACCGACTACCTAGAAAACGGTAAACCGTAAATATAATAACTGATTAGGGGCTTCTGATCCTAGGAGTTTGTTATTCCTCATAGGTCCGCTAATTTGCATTAAATAATGGAGGATTTTTTGCATAAAAGTTACTGGAGTCTCGGTGAAATGTGATGAGAAAATTATTCAGCTTAGTGAAACTGTTTGCAAATACGTCATTTGGAACAGAGACAGTGCTATAAAAAATGAGAGAGAGTAAGGTTTCTGCGGACAGGTCTTAAGTTGGTTTTCACGTCAAGCAAGTAAGAAAATAAAATCGCTTATCATTGCAAAAACTGCCAAGACTTAGACACATTGTCGACAAATAGAAAATAAACGAGCTGTCAAAGTCTCAGGAGAGTGTGATATCCCGTACTTGAGTTATTGAGCAAAATGTACCATTCAAAATTACAGAGTTTAGTATGAAGCGGCCAGGGGCTTCATACCGGAGACCATTGGAAACATTTGAAGTTTAGCTTGGCTTTCGACCCGCTGTTGAACTTGCAAACATTCGTATACACACTTCGCTTAACATATTAGTTGTTCATACCTCAAAAACACAAGGTGAATTGACGCTGTTCCTTGGCTTTTTTATTCAATATGACGGTATTCTTTGATATGCGTTATTTTTCGCTAGGGCTTGCGCAGAAACGCCGGAAGTTTCACCGGAGATTTTTCGATGAAACACGACGAAGAACGGACGACATTTTTAGATTCGGGCTTTCAGCACGAAACAAGGAGTAATGATGATTTACAAAAGCTATTTCAAAAGGAATAATAATCCTAATCCTTTTTTAAAGACCCATGTTCATCCAAGACGCATTGCGCGCCGCGCTGAATTTCGCACAGACGGAAAATACGCGCTATTTTGCGAAAATAATCCTCGTTTATCCTGCTTATTTCCCCGGTATCGCTATTTCTTGTGTCGTCGTGGCTTTCTTAACATCCTCTCTCTGCATTTGCGTCGATATTTTCAACAAGAGTCGTCGTAGCGGTGTGGAAAAGACCTTGAAGGTTGCTGGTGTTGTTGTTGAACTTCGCGTAACGCGAAATTATTTGTTGGCGGGCTCTTGTTAAAAATCCGCTTAGTTTGGGGTCAACCTGATGGTAATACTTCACAAACGTGTTGGAATATTGTCTTCCATTGTCAGGCTGTTGTCTCCTTGAATTTATTTTGTAATTATCCTGGCAAAACGTGACTTTTGTCCCGTTACTTTGTTGATACATGGTCGCTGCCAAATGACTTCTGATCTCGAAGTTGATGGCGCTGTACAGTTAACCCGAAGGAAGATACCCGTCTCAGACTTAGCTAGTATTTTTAAGGAAAGAAAAGAGAAGATTTGATACCTCCGAACATGTATCTGTCGTAGCGATATGCCAGATTTCAACTGATGTCCGACCGAATATTTTGATCATGCGGTTCTAATTCATCTGCGAATGAACCAGACTCGAGCGCGATTTTGTATCCGATAAATGAGCATCCATCGAGTCGAACGCGGTTTATTTCTCTTCCCAGCAAAAATTATAATGATAAGGTAAGCCTTATGGAGCACTAAAATTAAAAATATCGACTAGGAGTACTCAAGGCGACGGTAACTTATTTAATTATTGGAATCCTTTACCGCGTCGCTTTTAATTAACCGTAGTTACTAGTAATGCAAGCGAAACGATCGACTTCCCTCGCTTCCTCAGTCGCTGAAAGTTTTACATGATGAACCACACATATTTGAAGCGTTTTTGGAGAAACTGATGTCTTTTGATAGGCACAAAAAGATTCAAATAAATCACAGCAATATAGAAAAATAAATCAATTCTCGTTTCGTTGTTATCAGTTAGTTTTTAAAAGTGTCACGCCACTTGAACTCAGTGGGAGAATCTGGTAAACCAATCAGATCGCAAGAATGAACAATAGAGACGGTTAAAAACAATAACAAACGTGCGCAAGGCCTCTTGGATGAACATGGGTCTTTAAGGTAATATCACTTGATACTTACCTAGCTTTTTCAGTGGACTGAAAAACGATGTTTTCATCAATTTGCCGAGCCATTTTGGTGCGACGGGGACTCTTAAAGATAATTTGGGTGTGGCTGTTAACTGCACTCTTGCTCCTGCGTTAATTTCAGTCTTCTGCTGACCCCAGTTTGCGTATATTGAGGCCTTAAGAGTAAAATAAAATAGGTTACAAAATTAGCACAAGGGCTGATTTGACACTTTCAAGGATTATAATTAGCCAAATACACCAGCACGCCAAAGAGACGCGAAATTCAGACATCATTAGCCCCCTCAAATGAATGTCAGAACAATCCACTAGTCTAGATCTACATTTTGTTTACCTTGTTTCAATTAGTCCTACTTCTTTCTTTGTTTATATTTTGGATCGAGTTTCAATAGAAATTGATGATACCTGAATCTTTTATCATTTACTTGTGTCTTTCATTACTTTGATAATGCATTTGCAAAGACGGGGTATTTGCCCACATTCCATCATCTTTTTAAAAATCCTTATGATCTTAATTTGAGGCCTATATGTAGTCTGGGTCTATGTATTATCCTTCTTCTCTGCCATCGAAAGTGATTTAGAATTTAGGGCACAGAAGTGTAAAAACACAAGTATGCAAACCTAAATGTTATGTTAACTGTCAGGGATATTAAATTTCCAATCTGCATTATAGCAGAGTTTTACCCCTTTTAGCACAATTTTTGTTGTAATCTAGTGCTTAGAAATAACTCACTGAGTCAGCCGTTGAATAACAACCATTGATCAGGCTACATTTTCCTCCTAGGGCGATTTTACCACCAGCGGAAACTGAATGCCGAAGTTCTCCCTAAAACGAAGAGAATTTGAGATAAAAAAAACAACAACAAAAAAACAACAACAACCTGTATCCATAATAGCAATACTAATAACGATAACGATAACGATAACGACAACGTCAACGTCAACGTCGACGTCGACGACTAGGACGAGGACGAGGACGAGGACGAGGACGAGGACGAGGACGAGGACGATGACGAGGACGATGACGAAGACGATGACGATGACGATGACGATGACGATGACGATGACGATGACGATGACGATGACGATGACGATAATGATAATTTAATATGCAAAAACACCAGTCGAGAGTGTCATGTTTTGTATCTACTCACCGTTACTGCAATATCTGCAGTTCCCGTTAACTCTATGAATATTCCAGCAGGAACAGGTATGAAACCATAAAGACGAAAGTACTTAGTTCTACCGAGCTGCTTTCGTTGCATTGGAGTGACACTACCTCTGAAACTGAACAGTACAATTATATTTCAGTTGGTTTCCCAAAGCTCTTGAACGAATTGCGAAATAATAAATAGATAAACAAAATATTGATACGCTTCAATCCCACGTTACACCATTGCATGTTTATATTTTGCGCTCTTAATGACGCTCTTAATGACTCTTAATAATCTGCCATCATG
>JAEMWC010000565.1:132500-250000 GCA_016490735.1 Pachyseris speciosa | reverse complement strand
GTATGTAAACGCGGTTGTGACGTCACGCTCTCTGTGTTTCCCGGTACAATTTGAAAACATTTCAAAGCTTTCGCAAGACTCGTAAAGTAATTTCAAGTACAAAAATTAAGGAACTGGTAAAAAATTGTCAAATTTCGATTTGGGGTTTAGCTATCTCTTCTTCCGTGAGCCCGAGGAAAGAAAGCAAAAGAAAAACCACAGCGCATTGCCTGCCTCGATGATCGTGAACTAGTCGACCTCGTCGAGGGAGCTCAAGCGAAGACGACAAAATATGCAACAAAATACCCAGTAACCGTTATTAAGGTAATTTTTGCATTAAGCGCACTACAATAAAATTCTCTATAAGACATTCTTTATTAATCAAACTTTGCACGGCCGATCGGTTGCCGTTTTTTGGCCGTGAAATTTGCCTAAAATGTTTTTTCTCTGAGACCTTCTCCGCTTAAAAAATATGCTACAACCTGGATCCGCTGCTTGGGCTATGATTCCTAGCCTGCAAAAGTTCACAGGGCGCGATGAGCGATTCGTCTTCCCATGTTCTCGGGCTGCCAATAGGCTAGTTTGAAATTGTGGGAGAACAAAAACCAAGTCTAGGTTCAGGGGAATAATTTGCATTTTCCTTTGTTTTTGATAAAAGAAAATGCAAATTATTCCCCTGAACCTCGACTCTGCTCTTTTGTTATACCACAATTCCAAACTAGCCTATTCAGTCAATTTCACGTCCCTTTCAAAAGCAGTCAAGCACAATAAAATTCATTTCCAGCTTAAACAAACTTCTCATCTTGAAGTTCTTTCCTTACAGAATCGTATATTTTGAACATTTCTTCTAGTTCTCGCTGAACTTTCGGGATTTTTCTGCAAGATTTAGGAGGATTCAAAGTTGAAATCGCTTTAATCAGCATGGCGCTCACTGTGACTTGCCACAAATTTCAACTTAATTTTGACTTTTATAACGCGAATTGTGATTGGTTCATGTCCTTCCAGATGCACGTTATGATTGGCTAGTAGGAAATATGATTGTTAAGAGCGTGTATTGAGAAAATCTATTTCAATCAAGAAGTAAGAAGTAAAAGGACAAAATTTCCCCTCATTTGGCGAGTTATTTTTTGAGAAATATTTTGTAAAAGCACTAGAGGGTTTTGTTTACATAGCCTCATCTAAACACTGAGGGGGTTGGGAGAGTTCTCGAAAGTTATGCAAACCCTCGACGAAAAGTCGAGGCCCAACAACCTCTGGCGTTAAAAAACTTGTAAAAAATAAAAATTTAATAAAACGTTCCGGTCTTAGACCTTCACCTGTTACAGTGCGGAATGGCAATTTGTTCTTTTAAATATAGTTTAAAGTGCCAAAAGTTGCGTTAGACGTTTCCATAGCTTCAAAATTTTTACCACTTGAAAGTATAATTCTGCAAATCAAAGTACAAATCACAAATCCTTATTCAAGAGATAAACAAAAAATTAAAAAGATCTCTTGAAAGATCGTGAGGAAACTAACCTTAGTCCAGCTCTAATTCTCAATTCCGCGGTTAAATCTATCTTCCCTTCCACCTCCATGCCAATGTAAGCGTCGGATATTTTCCAGGAATACCACTTCTTCTCGATCCCAATAGAAACAGTCAAACGAAGGGACGCGAAGAAACGTCCTTCAACTGCTGATCCTCTCTTTGAAACCACCTATACATGTATTGAGAAAACATAAATGAAATAATAAGATCAAATAAACGATCACGATTCTCGCTAATGGAGAACAGCACAATTATTCCCTGCAAGCAATCTTGTACCTTTATCCTGCCCGAATTTTCCTCAAAATTAGCCAAATCGACATCAACGCTCGTCGATCGTCGAGTCCGTCTATGATGGTTTTGTAGATTGTTTACATCTGTAGCTGTGTTTACCGTGTCATTTCCATTTACGCTTGCTGAGATAACTTCCACAAGGAGAAAATCTTTATTTGAATGCACTCTTGCAACCTGTTAAAATGTGCAAGATAAAATAATAAGATCAAAAGGAACTGAACCATTTGGTGCGCGAAAAATTAAGAATGTGTTTTGCGATGTAATGTGGTTTTACTAGTTGGGTTATTAAGTTGTTGGAGGCATGAAGGCAGCTGGGTAGGCTGATAGACTGGAAGAGACGCTTGCTCCTTGTCTTTGACATGTCAAAGCACTTCATTGTTAATTCCCAAGGTATCAAAGTAGCAACATTCCTATCAAAATCTATAAAAGAGTGGTAAGAATGACTTAAGGTTAACGAAAATGAATAGTTGGCCACGTGAAATTTTCAGGACAATCTATCAGCCAAGGACATTATCCTATCATTAACCTTCCGATTAATTTTCATATCGCGTATGCACAGTTGAAAGTTGAAAATGTTGGAAAAAAAGTTATCAGAAGACCATTGCGAATGAAGTAAACAACTACATCGATTGGTTGAGTTTATTTTAATTTAAACTGTGATTGGATTTTCCCATTTGAAACGGCAAAACTTTAAAACAGACAGGGTTACTTAATAATTTGTTTTGTCTTTTTTGCTACTGAAAAGTCGAAGGTCAAATATCGACGAGGACGAGGTATATGGCCTGATACCCTTCTTCCAATTTACGCCACGTGATCCATAATGGCCAATAAAATCGCCCAATAATTAATCGCTAGGTTAAAATAGATAATGAGCCCAGATAGTAAGATTTTAAAAGTACCTTCGCAATGAATCCCTGGCTAGGCCTTCCAATGATTGACTCGTTAACTACAGTCTTTTCATCCTCTCTCTGTACTGTTGAAACTATAAGTCCTGGATTGTTGTCACCACCGCTACAATACGACACTTCATTCTGGTGCTTTATGCTTCTCTTCAACCTGGTGGATTGAAAAACTTTACAAAGATATAGTGACTCTTGCTTGATTGATTCCAAAAGAGATCTGTTTTCTGAGTGACTTCGAGAATTCAGTGACAAAAGAAAAAAACTGTAAACTGTAAAAGTACCTCTAATATAATTTTAAATTAATTAATTATATGTCACAAAATGGTATTGTCTCAGTTAGTATGCGTGCTATCCCTCTTTGCTATCAGTTACGCCTAACCCAGTCTTGTGTTATTACAGGTTTTGCAAGGAGCCTAGGCTTAACAATTATACAAAAAAGAGAGTTAAAAGAGACCTTATCAATAGCCTTTGCAGAACCAATAAAGATCGAACCAAAATATCATCACATGGCTATAAAAAGGTGTGCTTAATTTGCTGTGCTCAGTTAGTTGATAAAAAATGAAATCACTTTATTTGAGTGTCAATGTATTCAGCACACACGGTGCTAATTGGGGTCCTATCCAGATATCAAATTGGAATTTGAAAATTTGGCTTTGAGAAGAGGGGAAAACCAGAGTACCTGTGGAAAAATCTCTCGACGAAAGGATGAAACCAACAGAAAACTCAACCCACATTTGACGCCGAGTAGAGGAATCGAACTCGGACCGCATTGATGAGAGGCGAGTGTTCTCACCACCTTGCCAAACGCCCTACTGAAAAAAATCACCAGCCTTGTCAGGAGCCCATTACTAGGAGCGCACAACTCCCATACTACAGACCGATCTAATTTTAGACTATCTTTTCCCGCGTAAGTTTTTTTAATGACCGAAAACAAAGGCTCTGTACATGCAGATACCTGTGGCACGTGCAGCGGCTTGTGATTGGTCATTGGGCTCCTGCGAGAGTCTGATATTGGCGGGAAATTCAATCTAAAAATATAATGGTCTGTAAAAACGCCGTGACAGTAATATAGGACAGCTGTACGCTCCTGGTGATACGCTCCTGCCTTGTGTAAATGCTGTACTTTCCAGCAAGAATTCCGCATTGATACATTACAGATAAAAAGCAAGTTATCATTTACCTTGTTATATTAAGTATAGAGTTCTCATTGCATCGCTGCAGTGTTGTTTCCAGGTATTTGGTACCATCAGTTTCATAGGCTGCCACAATGGTTTCGATGAAGCCGTCACTTGCATTGGAAACCAAGATATCACCTATCTTCGGGATCGTCACCAGTTTGTCCATAACAAGGTAAAAGGAGTACACGAAGACATTATCCACTTCATAAATGTGTCCTAGGCATTTTAAGATTGTTGAACCTATAATGCAAAATTAAAACGATCGTTCGCTTGTTATTATTGGTAACACTGTTTTGCTTTTTGTTTAGTTTTTCGTTGTCGTTTCAATTTCGTAACACTTTGGATTAAATTTGGACTTCTTTTCAACGTCTTGAGGTTGATATTCATATAATTATTTTTCTGCCTGCTTTATGTCACAGTGTAAATTTGCCGAGTGTAAATTTTTGGATGGAGTGTAAATTTGGATGACGATCAATAATTATAATAGATAATTACTTCGGTTCATAGCATTATTGGATATAATGCACGCAATTTCGGCCTGCGGCCTCAGCTGCCTGTATTATATCCAGTAATGCTGCGAGCCTCAGTGATTATCTATTAAAGAATCAACATTTTTAAACCATAATGGTGCGTTTAGGTATTATTGTCTGAGTCAATATGGGTGGTATTTAGAGAACTTGGAGAGGATAGCGGAACCAAGCTGGCCACTCTGTAGAAACCTCATGTCCACATTAGATGACACCACCACCCCCTCTTTGTGGCTTAGAAAGTAGTTCTGAAAGTGTTATGTTTCCTGATAACTAGAACAGCGCACTAGCTGCTAGATATACAAGCCATTCGACTATTAAGTGCTAAGCCGCGCGTACAAAGTAGCTTGAGTTAAGGCCCGTCGAATAATGCACACCTTTAGTTCTCTTATTATTTGTTCTGTTTATAATTTAGTGTCTTTCCAATTTCCTACCCAGGCATAGAGCACCCGAATGTATAATAGACACGTTTTTCCCATCTCCATTTTATCCATATATAATACTGTGTTCTGCAATGAAATAATAAATTGCGGCCCAAAACGCAATTGTGTTCACCAGAGGGAAGGACGATTGTTTGAGTTTCATTAAGAGTAATGTTTCCATTCATAAGATCTTCTAGGTCCTGGTCATCTGGATCATCCTCCAGAGTGGACGGGTCCTCTACTGACTCCAATGATGCCTCTTGCCTAAAGTCTGCGTAATCAATGACTTGTTCTAATCCAGCAGGAGCGCTCATCATAACTTTGAAAGGACCTGCAGAACCAAATCAACAAAACAGGTTTCCAAGACATTTATTAAACTCTTCAGAGATTAACTGAACACTAACCAAAACCAGTTATATTTTGATTCAAACTGTTTATATGACACAATAGCGCATCTTAATCAGGTTCCGATTTCCACAACTGCATTTCGTTTTCGTTACTAACGCCACAGCTGCATTGCCGCGTAACCGCTGCTGAAAGTTCATAATTACCAAAGAACTTGTCAAATACATGGATCTAAAACGGATTCGTTCATCAAGTTACTTTGTTACTGAAAGGGATCCATGTAAATTATCATTGTTGTTAAAGCCCGTGCAAACGCCTCCAACGTTGTTGACAGTTGTCGATGTTGACATTTCAACGGCTGTCAAGAAATCCCAACCTCCCAACAACACCGAACACGTTGTTCAAACGCTGCAGCAACATGTTCAGTGAACCCAACTATGCGGGATGTTATTGGGCAACAATGTTGCCAGCGTTGGTACGGGCCTTCAGTACTCACAGTTGTCAACGAGATCAAAACTATGCAGCGTGATATGCTTTCATTTCGACATGAAATCCATGTCAATAGAACGAACAACTTTGTCGGTCTTTTTCATTAATGGTGATCGAAAAATTTCTTTTATCTTTATGATAATCAGCCTAGTAGCCTCGTTCACATGTGCAAAATTAAATAGAACTTTAAATTAAAAGTGAGATGAGATCAGCTAATTAACGTACATACAAAAGAGTAATCAATGTCCGCCATTTATGAAACAAAAGTCCATGACAAAGACAAAGATTGCATACCATTATTAAAAACTTTAAGAATCTTGTGCATAATGCCACCCGCTTGAGGGCTGCAGAGTATTTCCCCCTCTTTGACATCCAGGGCCTTCGGTGCGACAAAGACTACTGACATTTCCTGTTGTTCATCCATCATCACTGGACATGCGTATATCGTTGTTGTGTTTGGCTGCACAAGTTTCACGTTCTTCGCCAATTCAACGTTTTTAGCTCTTTGAGGATCTGTGTAGTCCACCTGAACTCTTCCACCAGGACACTGGGTTTCATTCCATGCTCGGCAACGGTTGCTTTCCTAAAAGTTGAAGAAAATCCTTATTTAGTACTAGATAGAACTGGATCTAGTTAGTTTGGAAAGAATCAATTCTTATTTCAAACGGGGAACATTTGAAAACATGCTCGGTAAAAGTAATCATTGCCTGGTCAGACCGCGAGTATATACGCTTAATTCAAACAAACGGCGGATATGTTGATCAAGTTTAAATAATTAGGCACCTCTAGCGTTTTTCCTTGTTTTTTTTTTTTTTAGAAAATTCGTAAACGTCGAATGGTTTTTAAGAATTGATTTGTTCAATACTCTTGATTACAAGTTTTTGCTACAATTATAGGCTATTCTACATCGATATATTTCATTTCATTTCATTTCGAAGCATGGGAAAATAATTGACTAAGGTAACTCTATGTATGTATGTCTTACCGTGACTTTGTGGCACCTTTCGAGGTCTTTGCACTTTTGACAGGATTCAGTGGTCACTGCTCCCTCTTGGTAGATGCAATATTTTCCTTCACAGTCTACTCGCTGAAAACAGTTGGAATAGTAAAAGAGTGTTCCCTACGCGCTCAGGGCTAGACGAGGGTTGTATGGGCTGACATCCGACTATGTATCAACTTATATGTTTAACAAATAAAGATGCCTCGCCTGTGATCTGTTCTGTTGTAAAGCACTTAGGAAGCGAATAGAGCACGAAAGAAGTGTAGGGGAAACACGAGACGTAGTCGAGACGTAGTCGAGGGTTTTCCCTACACGGCATCTTGCGGCCAAAAAGGTTCACAGAGCAGTTTACCATTTAATTATGAGAGGAACAAGTAGCTCAAACTTGGTGAAAACCGTTTAGAAAAACAGTTTGTTATGTTTCCGGATGCCTGTTTTTAAGTGGATGTGTATTCTTACGTGGTGAAAACCTCGGTCTACAGCACAGGTGTATTAAATAAATTAAAGCTTTGAACATTTGGCTTAATATTTAATTAATATTTAATATTAATATTTGTGCATCTGTACTCTGATAAAGTACGTTGTTTTAGCCAATCAATGCGTGCGTTATATCAAACTTTATTATAAATAGTAATAAAGGTAGACAGGACTAACCGTTCATTAGTCCTAACCAGGACTATTGACAGTGGCCTACTCCCAGTCCCCAGTGGCCTACTCCCATAACCTCTAATTTGGACCTTCGATATACAACGCGAGAAAAAAAAGAGGTCAATCGTTCGGGTGACTCAGTCTCTGCTGTTTCTTTTCCTTTTCTCATACCTGGATTTGCTTTGAACAATTTTGCTCGCCTCCCACTGTGTAGCAATGATAAAAGAACCAATCAGGGCACTTTATTTTCGGTGGTCCTTCACCAAAGCCTGCCAGGCAGGACTGTAGATTGTCACACCAGCCGCAGTAAGGATCCTTCACACAATCAGCACAGCTCTCGTATTTTCCGCAGTACGAGTACGTACAACCTCGCCCCTGTAATAATAATAATGATGATGATGATGATGATGATGATGATGATGATGATGATGATGATAATTTATTAAAGTCTCAAATCTTTCTAGCCGAACACAGATGCTCTACTAATTGGGGACAAGAAATATGCACATTAGTGCATAACTGCGATGATTATTCACACATTCATTCTTTAATAGGCCATTTCAGAAAGTACCATAATACTCTTTGTTTGTCCTCCCAAATTTTGCATAAGGATTGTTTCCAGTTTCTCTTGGGACTTGCAGTGGTCCCAAGAGAAAACAAAAATAATGCTTATGCAAAATTTGGGAGGACAAACAAAGAGTATTATGGTATTTTCCGAAATGGCCTATCCGCAGTTCAAATATAGGGTTATCATATATTCATTCACACATATTCGTCACTCACGGCCGCGGGTATATCAGAAACCAACAAAATGACAGTTTTCCAGTTGGCTTGTTAGTTCGGTTGGTGGAGCACTGCACTGGTATCGCAGAGGTCGTTGGTTCAACTCCCGTGCAAGCCTGAATTTTTTTCAGCTTTATTTTTACTACTGCTTAAGTAGTGTTCATAACTGCGATGATCATTCACATATTCATTCTTTATCATCAGTTAAAATATATGATTTTCATATATTCATTCTCACCTTACAATTGGTGTCTACAGTCTGTAACAGCGCAACAAAGAGACTTACCATGAAGCTTGGATAGCACTTGCAAACGTTGGGCCCTACGCATTCGCCTTGGTCAGAACACCCGTGCAGGTCATCACAGTGGAATTTCGAACAGTCCTCTCCAGTCCAACCACGGTAACAAAAACAAACAGCTCCAACACACTCGCCATTGTGGAAGCAAGCGTTTGGACAGTGTATGACTGAAATACAAAAGTAAACACTAATACCAACCAATACCAGCTAATGCCAGTGCCCATGTCATTGCCATGGTTTAAGCCAACGGCAATATCGCGGCGCCAGTATCAGTAGTAGTGCCAAAGCCAATATGAATACTAGTGCCAATACAGATACCTTTACCTCGACAGCGACATCAAAATCGACACCGGTATCGATGTCTATACTGGTGCTGATACCTATACCGACATCAATACTGGTACCCATACAAACAAAAAGCAAACTGCGGTCATGAACATTTTGCATAAAATGCATAAGGCAGGCTTTAAGTTTCTATTGATCCGACAGTTAAAGCCTGCCTTAAACGAAAATGTTGGCAGCGAGGAACTTTATCTTTATTAGTTTTGTTATTTTCTCACCTCTCAGTGCGACGTTTTTTAATCTATATCTACTAGTTTCCAGTTTTTTGCTATGTACGTTTAAATTTTAATTAATTTCTTAACGAAATAACGATCACTTCTGAAGATCTATGCTGTAGCATACGAAACGTCAAGTTTTAAGAGAAATGCATTTTATGCAAATATTTGTCACCGCAGTTTGCGTTTTGTTTTTATTGAAGCTGAAATGGCTCAAGACAAAGAACTTTTATGATAGTACCAGTTCGAATCCCGTACAAGCCCGAATTTTTTTAGGCTTTATTTTCACTACTGCTTAAGTATTGTTCATAACTGCGATGATCATTCACATATTCATTCTTTAATCCGCAGTTCAAATATATGATTTTCATATATTCATTCCCATAGTACCAATACCGTTAATTTCTAATACAAATACAGATATTAATATCAGTACCTGTAGCAGAGCAAATACTAATACCAATACTAACTGTAATCACACTTTTAATGCTAATGCGGATGCTAAGACTAATATTTATTATCATCAATCTGCGTTAGCTGTAATAATGAGGTATACAACAATAGAAATTTCAATATGAATCTTCACACACTAACCTTATGGCAACCGCAAAAAGTCGGTCAAAACATCAAAGGCGTGAGAAAACATTAAAATCTGACTGAGATGGAATGAGTTATTTGCAAGAAGAGCAGCACTTGCCTAGTCTTTTCATTACATACCGAATTAATTGTAAAGGGTAAGTTCAAACTGCTCAAACTTGATTAAGTTCTAACATTAATTTTTAGGCGAAACATGATTTCAACAAAGTCGGTAAAACGTACTTCAGTTTTTATTTTTTAAACGCAGTTTAGTTTTTCTTGAATTTCAATTCATAACCTTATGTATATATAACCAAAGCTATCAAGAGGCAGGTTTTTGTATCCTTGTATAGGCACTTCTAGCTCAAATAACTGGTCGAAATGAAATTCTACAATTTACCTGGCCTCCTCACACAAACGAATGGGAAAAGTTTGTCACAAGAAATTTCCTTGATTGCTCCACTTCCATCTATTACTGAGCAGACTGCATTGTTCTGTAATTGAAGCCAAAGAAAAGACTTATTAGATAAGTTGAAAGAGAAATCAAGACAAATAAAACTGAAATTAAAGGGCCTATGTTATGTTCTTTTTTGTACGATCTTTGGGGGGCAATTCGGGTTAATCTAAGACTAAAAACATCTTTAAACACAAATTGGTCTTAGTTCTCCAAAAGAAAGACAGGAAGTCTTTTTTTTTTAAGACGACGAACACAGAATCCGGGTTTATAATGATTCTTACTAGACAGGAGAGTTGAAACTTGAAAACAGTACCCCACTTTTTTTTTTCAAGTTCCAATCCGTTTCCGTCCTCACCATCCACAGGCAATGAGTCTTATTTTTTATTTGATTGCACTAGTAGAGTAGGTTTGAACAACATGGAGTGCTATTTTGAGTTTTCATCAGTACAAACATCTCCTGTGGCTTGTGAAATTGATACCAAAACCTCGTGACACAGTTCCTTTAAGAGAAAAGGATGGAAGACTGTAAAAAGACATCAATTAATTAAACTAACAGGATCTTATACGAGGGAAAGGGGAGGGGGGAGGGACTATAATATTGTAGTCTAGTTTTAAGTAATATTACACCCATTTTTTTTTTATCATTTTAGCATACAGGTAGATAGGTGTTCTCAATTAGTTTACATTCACAGACTGCTTAGGGGAGGTCTAAATGCCTTTTACATTTTGATGCGCTAACTTACAGACATTATTTATCATGGGCTAACAAATCACAGAAAAATACATTTTAAAAATACCTGTCGTATTTGTGTTGTCGCATAAACCTGCGTTGTCCATAATGCGGGCGCATCCCCTGGCCAGCCGGACAAGGACTCTTGGTCTCTCAAATACTGAATAAGTTTTTTGTTCTCGGAAGTAATCGTGTTGATAATAAATCCACCATTATTCTAAAGAACAAAAAGACGAAAAAAAAAAAAAAAAAAACAGAGAAATATTTAATAGTACCGAGCTTGTCCGGAAATTAAGTTACAAAGAGGCAACTATCTCCATTACGGAGGACCAACACATGACCTTCCAGGTGTAACGTCGCCAGTTTGCTTTTCTAATCTTACCTGTTGCACGTGGACAATACATATTCACGACCAACAGCCACACCAGAGGAATCGATTGGCTACCTTCAAAAATACACAAAATGATTATACACTATTACCTGGCAATATTCTGTAGCCTCTTGAAAGGTTAAAGAGGCTCCCTTATATAAGTAGCAAAGTCCATCCTGTATCATCCATTCGGGTGGGCATGACACTGCAAGTCAACCCAAAAGCAACCGCTTATTAATATCAAAATATCTCGTGCCATCGTATGTCTTGTAGCAGTTAAGTTCAGATAAAATATGGTCAAGGAAACAAACGAGTGCAAACAATCCATACCCGCTTAAAATAAAAGGAGCAACTTTCGGAAAACAAAAAATCCAGTTTCCGATCAAATGTTGGCACTCCTCAAATGTGTCTCCTTTGAGTTTTCTACAGGTGGGAGAATCATTTAGTCAAACGTATTTGTTGATTGGTAAAATAAGTTAACGCTACAGGTACACGCATTGAGTGAAAGCATTGCTTACCCGAAAGTACATTATGTGGCGGCAGAATCCAAAATGGCTTAAAAGCAACAGTCAGAGACAGTTGATAATCTTTCCTTTTGTCCTTGATGAAGGAATCGATAAGACTTGAAACGCTTGCTCCCCACCAGTTGTAAGTGGCGTCAACAGTCAAAGGACTCCCTTTCAGCGTTGTACTTACCTGGAAAAGGTTCTTACGATTTTCAAAGGCATTGTTGTGCATCTTAGCTACACCGTTTAAAAGAACGGTCACTCCATAGTTAACACCCATTCCACGATTTCTGTACAACGTGTTGTTTAAGAAGCTGAGGTTGGCTTCACTAGCGTCAAATTCGACAATATATTTCCCACTGTTGTTGTATAAAATATTCCCTTGGAAATGGGTTGTAACATCCGCCATATTGCAAACGCTATGGACACGTCCCCGAGCGTCTGTTGCCATGTTTACCGAGAAATAATTGCTAGTGACCTTAACATTTGAAGACTGTCCCTTTGTTCCTTCAAGCAGTAACGTTCTCCCTTTATTATATTCGATAGTGTTACCGTGTATATAGTTTTCTTTTGGTAACGGCATGGATCCTTGATCGTCCTGCAGCTTGGCATATATGCCTCCATTGTTGTTATTAGCCAAGTAAGTGTGCACAATTTTGAACTCTTGATTTGTGGCGTTAAGATGAATCGCTGCAAACGATTTCTGGCTAAGTGCTGAACTTTGGCCATTTCCCGTGATCTTGGAACGTTCTATTTCAAAAACGTGGTTCTTGGTTTCAGTTGACGTGGAGCTGATTCCGTGACCAAGGTTTCCGCTAACAATGCTTTCAGTAATTCGGTGTGTTATGGTCTGCCGCGCTGCAATCAGTGAAGTGGAATGCAAATACTTTACAGCCATACATTTTAAGCACAAAAACGATGAAAATGGTTATAGGTCCATATTATGTTCCAAAGGCCTGTTGGAATATTTTTAAAGCAGTATCTTATGCTTTAAACAAAATGATGGCAATGTCAGTACTCTTTGAAATAACTGTCAAATCTGGTAAGTTCTCATTTTCTGTTGCTTACTGAAGAATGGTTGTTATTCAGTCACCATGAAGCGCACGAAGGGTATAAGAAAATTTGGCGTGATCTTTTTGTCCATAAGACTTCAGTCGTGTAGGGCTTGCTCATAAGGCAATTGACATTGAGAATTTTTCCGTCTCATTAAAATACTATTTGCTTTCCCTCAGTTGTCAAATTTTGCTTCAATCAATAATCTTATCAAGTTGGACGTTTATAAAGAATAATCAGAGCATTTGATGGTGGAAGGACAGCTGGCCGTCTGTTTGCTCCTACAAACTTAAAGTGCATATGACACAAAAGCTTCATTAGCTTGTTCAAAGGAGCTTTCAAAATGATGAAGAACGACATTTATTCTATTGTGATAGCACTTTTGGTTGCCGAATTATTCAAGATTTTGATTTATGCAAATTAGAGGACTTGTGACGTCACAAGGTGGACACAAAAAGAAGTAAAATCCCAAAATATGGAATATTTCAGTGTGCAAATACTAAGGCTACTGGGTTGAAATTTTGCAGGGTTGATGTGCTGCCAGAACTACAGTTTGTGATAGTAGTAAATAAACGCCGCTCTTCATCATTTTGAAAACTCTTTCGAACAAGCTAATGAAAACGTTTGTGTCATATGAACTTTAAGGACAATTATTGGTGATGTTGTTACTTTTATATGCGGAGATTAAAGTTGAGCTGACGTATTCTGCTGATCATCCCTGAACCGCGATTAATAGTATCTCAATGATATCTGATTAATAGTATCTCAATGATATCTGAAACAAACAAACAAACAAACAAAACAAAACGAAACAAAAACACTGACTCACAAGCATCACAGTCTAAGAATTGTACATCGTCTACCGCAACGTAGCTTCTGTCCCAATATGATGCAGACTGGCAGTAACCGAGGAAAATTACTGAGTAGTTCTTGTAGGTCCGAGGAAGCTTCAAAGTTTTCTTTGTCCAGCTGTTGACAGTACTATTCGCGGCCCATAACAAATTGGCGTCACTGTTATTCCCGGTGGTATTTCGGTGGAATTCTCCGATAAGAACAGAAAGCGTTGCTCTTCCAGTTCGCCAGAGTCGGTAGTAGAAAACCAAGAAACACGTGTTGTTTTCTTTCAGTATGGATGGGCTCATAAAAGCAGCGTATCCCGAACCATAATTTCTGCCGTAGAACATGTATTGTCCTGAAAAAACAAAGAAGAAAATAAGCAATTTATTGAATAATTAATTAAACAACTAAACCATACACAACGCAATCCTTGATGTTCTATGCGCCCTTTTCCAAAAATTTCTTGTCTCAAAATCGCACTGTACTAATATACTAATGTATTAATAATCTGAGAGTATTGTAGCTGGACACATTGATCAAAAAGAGTAGGGAACGTACTTCCGGGTGCTGTGGTCTAAAATCACACACATCCAGGTTAAGGAGGACGAACCACAACTCCCATAATGCATCGCTTCGAACTATATTATCAAATTGTGTAGGACACGTGATCACTTCATTTGAAATGGACGCGATGGAGGAACAAGCGTGGCAAGCGCCAATGTTTCGGAAATCAAACATTTTATATCTGTATTGCTTGGACACCGAGTATATTTCCGAGCTCACAGTGCCTAGTTTACCTTTCCTTAAGCTGAGATGTTTGTTTGGACACATGGGTTTTCCTGCATCTCTTTCGTAGCGCCGAATGGTCGTCTTCCCGCACACAAAGCGTTTGCTTGACAAAGTGATGTAGTTTGCTTAGTGATGTGATGTAGTTTCGCCTTGCGTTATCAAGGTTACATCAAGTGTGGAATTTCAGGTAAGAAGCAGGGGCAGTCATAACAATTGTTGTCTGTTTAATACAGTCGTTAAAATATAGCGTTACATGACCGATTGTTGTGATTGCAGATCCAGGTCGAAGACGATGAAGAAATTATGCTCGTTTGGGATTTCGATGTAGCTGATGTCTTTTTATCGCTGACTGCCTCTCAGTGTTAATTTCAAGCCAAGATTCCCTCTCACTCTGATATTTTCATAATAATCAATTCTGTTATATACAGTGTTTTGTTTGTGATATCCAGCTGACTCTTTCCCTAGCTTTGTGTTTCGTCAAGAATAATTATTCAGAGACCACAGAGGGGGAGGGTTTGGTAGAGCTAAAGCCCTATCCCTTTTTTTACTTGTATTGATTTTATAGGGCTCCAGATGACATGGAGAATAATTATATGAATTTTACCACTTGAACTTGGCCACATGTTTCAGCCATACCACTTTAAAATAGTCTCTGTGGTCCATTTTGTTCTTAACATCATGATCACATATTTGCAACAAAAAATAACTACTTTTCAATTGCATTTCTTGTATTTGGTATAAATTACATTTTGGATCACAGGCTTACGAAAGAAAAGAAAAACATTAATCAGTTTTTTGTTTTTAATTTGAACAAAAGACAACAGAAGTTGTCAAACATTTATTTTGGTCCATGTATTCAAGAAGACTAAGCTAGATACAATGACAAAAAATACAAGGCCAAAGCAAGTTGTAAACAAAAAAGAATCAAACTCCTTGACTTTGTATTAAAAACTAAAACAATGTACCCACTCTGCCTGAATGTGGTACTCATCCTACCAGGGAAAGGCCACACATGTGCTGTGTGTGCATCTTGATAATTGGCCTGTTTTGTAATTACACTCTACACTGTACAGTATTTTGGAAAAAATCAAAAAATGCAGAATGCCATGTTTTTGAGCACTGTTTTAATTGCAAATTATAATGGCTGAAATATCTTTCCAACATGTAGAAAACATACATGTAGTATAGTGCTTGTTTGCATATACATGTAACATCATGGCGACCATGTTGGTTGACAAGAATAATAGGCTCTCTGCAGGGACCTAAACTTTATTTTTTTTTTAAATTATGCCAAAAAGGTATTGTCAACCAACATGGCTGCCTTGTCACATGGGTGAAAACCAAGAATATCTAAACAAAAACCATCCACATCAGAATGCTGTAGCAGTTGGCTTTCAAACAAAATACTTTTTCTATTAACTTGAAGACATCCTTGATTTGCTTTGACAAAGGGCCACGCTTGAAATATTAGCTTTTAAATCACTACAAAGAGACCAATTTACTTCATCAAGCCATCTGACAAACTCGAAACTGTTATAATAATGTACTTGCACTTGGTGCAAATAGTGGTGGCAAGTGTATTAAAAGTCTTTTTGGTAAATGAGAATTCCAAAACATTGACTATATTGAATTACCCCTAGATAAAAAAAAATAAATAATAATAATAATAATAATAAAAGTAATGGTAATAGGACTGAGTGGCAAACACTTCAGGGAAGTACCAGTAATCGGGTGAGTGGTTTTAAATTTGGCTGAGCGTGTAGCAGGAAGCTGATTTGAAATTATGAGCATCCCTGAATTGTATGGCACGAAGTCCAATTACCAATTAATTGTGTAAATAACAAAATGCAAGAAATTCAGGAATTAAAGATGAGCATATATGTTGTAGTTAGATTTATCCTTGGTTCAATCTTAAGTTCCTTATTTGTTCTTGTGTATGTTATGTAGGAAAATATGGAGAAAAATATAAATTGAACCACAACATAAATGGTTCTTGTTTTCAATCTGGACCTGTCAACCTCTTCACTAAAGATATTCTCCTTGATTTTGATTGGCTACCATCAGACTGTCTGATTTGGCCTGTCTGATTGCAAGTGTTTGTAATCGGACAGCTCAAATCGGACAGTTTAGACCTGAAACAGTCAATTTTCCCAACAAACCATAATAACAATAAACTTTATTTACTACTGAGAACCATGAGTACAAAATGTTCTATTATGCTCAGAGCATCAATATTTTCATGTTTATCAAAGAACCTCGATAACAATTATTGTTCCACATTTACACTGGATTCTAACAAGGCCAAGCTCTCCAAAATTAAATAAGTTAGTTGTTTCTCAGTTAAACAATGCAGTTTTCCAGTCAGTGATGGAGAGACATTGAGGTAAGCTGCATCACTGCTTGTTCCAGGTTGGGTGACAGGAGAGCCATCAATATGACTTGACAGATATAGCAAGTGCATCTTCAGCCTCGTCAATCGATTTATACTTCTGTTTTAAGTTAATCATCACATGGCTCCGAACACTGGGTTCTGAAAAAAAAAAGTTAAGTGACTGCACTTTACAGTGAAGGTCTAATTACAGCATTTGGAAAATATATGACTGTCCCTGTCATCATGAAAATAGAAAACTCTTGAAAGTCAGCTTGCTGATATGCTCATAACTAACACTGCAGAACACTCAGCGAACTGAATTTATAAAATAACAAACAGCAAAATATCTTGATCTGTTTGTGTAAAATATTCTCAGCTCCAATTCAAAGCCTGTGTTTTATAGATTTCCTTTTCAGTGAGTTCTAAAATAAACAATATGTGAAGATTATTCATCTCATGCAAAAATCTTACTGGTTCTCTTGTATGAAGTCCCCACAGTTTGCTAGATGAAATCAGCAGCCTTTATCCCAGTATTCATGCTGATCTCCAAATGTTGGTCATTCAGGTCATTCACCAGTCTTTAGCTTAAATTGTGTTCCAATTTTTATTTTCGTTTCGAAGTAACACGTTTAGATAAAAAATCAAGAAAAAAAATCTAAGACTCAAGTACCTTTTGCAAAGGGCTTCCTTTTCCTTGAAAAGCCAACGTTCTCCGGGTTCGCGTTGGTATTTCTTCGCTTTCTGGTTCAAGCACAGGAAGAATTTACAAGGCTTTTCTCTTCTGGTTTGTTCGGGGTTCTGCCCTGGCAACATATGGACGTTTCTCTCGCTCATCCATGGCAGTAATAACCTAGAAAAATAACAGAAGAAAGGCAACTAAGATATAACCAAACAGCTGATAGGAATGTCTCGAAAACGACAAATGAAATGAAAAAACACATGGAAAATTAAAGCTTGTTGGCATGTTTTATCACACCTCGCGAGCACGTGTATGACGAAAAAACACCAAACTTTGTGGCCACAAAAGACATTGAAATCGCGAGGTACTTCGAGGTTCCAAAATCGAACCACCTTCCGATTTATCTTATTTTGCTATTCTGACTATCTACGGGCCAAAAGATTTCGAAAACAACGTTCACTTACCCTGATTGTTTGAGGTCATTCAGCCATCACCCCATCTTGCAATTAAAATGAGTTCCGAAATATTGAACTGAAAGAAGGACAAAACCATTATTATCAGAGCTAGAAACACAACTCGTAATAGCAAAATGCAATAAAAATACACATAAAAATAAAAAACTGACCTTAAAGTGCTTCGATCTCTGTAAATTCGGCGATCGAAAAAGCTCACTATGAGCACTTCTTGAGCGAATGCATCGATGAGACGTATGGAATTTTAAGCGCAAAGCATCATGGGGGTCCTGATTCGTCCTCCTTACATCCAGGTGTTGGGGGAGATTGGGCGATGGGCTCATCACCTGTCCCCAAGAGAACCTCTGGTTGTCAAGGAAACCTCTTAGGAGGCCCTGTGCGCCAGTTGGCGCGGAAGGAATGATGATGAGGATGATGATGATGATGACGATGATGATGATGATGATTTGTGGAGAAACGGAATACCACACGTCGCGGAAGGAATGGTGATGATTATAACTGGTCCTTCGTTTGGTATACGTCCTTTCGTAGGCTGTTAGTGGCTATGCCAAGACACCTATTGATACTCCACAGAAGCGCTTGGAAAGTTCACAAACGAATTTTCAGTTGAAACAGAATACAAGCGATACCGTTTCATTAAATCCCTTATAAATAATGGAATATGTCAGGAGCGCACCACTAGGAGCGTACAACTAGAATGTATTCCTGTCACGGCGTTTACACAGACTAATTTATTTTTAGATTGAATTTCCCGCCAATATCAGACTCCCACAGGAGCCCTGATGACCAATCACAAGTCGCTACATGTGCCACAAGAATCTGCACGTGCAGAGCCTTTGTTTTCGTTCCTTAAAAATATTGTTTTGTGGCGCTCTTGTTGCTGTTGCTGTACTCGTCACCCTTTTTCGCGGGAAAAGACATGGCTTAGGCCCGGTTCAAACGTCGAACTTCTGATGTACCGAATCTAATGCAAATGAGAAAAATCTATTGTTTTCCCTCATTTGCACTAGATTCGGCACATGAGAAGTGCGACGTTTGAACCGGGCTTAGTATGGCTTAGTATGGGAGTTGTACGCTCCTAGTGATAGGCTCCTGAAAATGTTTTTTAAGGTGTTCTTTTGCTCACCTTTAGAACTTGAAAAGGTGTGATCAGTCCCTGCATATGTATTATACGTATTAAACCATTTATGGCTTAAAGCAATTCCTTCCAAAGTTGCTCTTGGGTAGTTTTGCCAGCCGCAGGATTGTTGAGCATATTCAAATGTGCAGGGAATATCTGTTACAGAATTAAAATACAACAACCATTAGAAAACCGATATACTACTACTACTACCACTACCACTACCACTACCACTACCACCACCACCACCACCACCACTACTACTACTACTACTTAACTACCACTTCTACCACTACTACCACTACTACTACTACTGCTACTACTACTACTACTACTACTACTACTACTACTACTACTACTACTACTACTACTACTACTACTACTAATAATAATAATAATTGTTGCTCAGCTACGATATCCACCACCACTACTGCTTTGAACTGCTGCCGTCACCTCACCATTAACTGATTGACACCTATATCGCGGACTTACCTTTCATTTTGACCCGTTTGACTTGTAATAGTACGTCTCCACCGAAATGTCCACTTAGGAGGACTGAGGCATGATTCCAAGGAAAAATAATCTCTTCTTTCAAGCGCCGACCATAGTAGGGATTGTAATGGCTAAATACCATTTCTCTACCGAAAGGATCATATATTCTTATGACTTGATATTTTTCCTGAACTAGTATCTTGAAGGAAAGTGCATAATTTCCCTCAGCTCGAATAACTTTTTGACAGCTTATTGTTGGGTCTACTTTTTCAACAGAAGGTTTTTTAAAATAAAGGAACATTTCATCTTTAGTCAAGTTAATTACTGATCCCCGAGCACAAAGCATAATTTGTCCATAAGAAATTCCTTGCACGTCGGTCTCATCGAAGTCGTTAAAAGTCACCCCGTGTTTGTTATTGGCGGACGTGATGCCCACAAGACTAACATTCTGTTCAGCACTTAGTATTTCTGTCCCATTTCCTCCAGTGTTCACGAAGTAACTTTTTCCTAAGACCGTTCTATTTTCTGGAAAGACGACTTTCAGACCACCGGAAGTGCAGTTTAATACACGAACAGAGTTCATTTTTGGAACGTACTGAATAGCTTCAATGGCAGGGACGGCACGTCCGTGTCTTTGACCGCAGTGCTCGATCTCTAAGTGTTTCATTACTGAAATATGGTGCATGCTACCTCCGAATTCCCGCAAGAACCGCAGATTACCCCAGGGGCGTCCTCTGCAGCTTAAAGTGGCATGATGTGAAGAATTACACCTACTAAATGATCGTCGACATTCATTAATTTCTGTTTCATTTCCGAAGCAATAGAGGCTAAATGACATCTTGCTGGTATTGGAAGGGGGCACGTCTCCAGAGATTCTTTGACCAAACCATAACGGGGATCCATAACCAAGATGTTTACACACAACTTTCGCGTTATTTGATCCCCATAGTCCGGTCCTGTTTACGCAAACTGGTGCCCAAATTCCATTGTATGTTATTTCTAGCCGACCTATCCAAGGGTACTTTCCATCAACCAGACGAACTTGCGTCGCACTTTGCATTTGACCTTTCTTCAAGAGGGAAAACCTCACAGGGTGATCAGCTGTTCCGAGAACAAAGAGTGATCCCAAAATCAGCATGCTGACACTCGGACTAAAGTGAACTGTGACACCAGCGTAGAATGTCAATGACGCTTCTGGTAAAACGATGACATCAGAGACGACCACATAAGGGGTGTCGTTACTGTGCAGTCGAACATGTGATGAGATGCGTCCACCCAGAATTTCCCAGTTGTCCGTAATCTTATTGTTACCACACACGCGAGTCCCTTCGGTGTTAAAAAATGGTTTAAAAACCACATTTACAAGCTCGTGATTTGAACCTGCATCTAAGATCTTTTTTTGTACTTCAGTGTCGTTATCCACACCCCAGAAGTTGAAAGAGGCATTAAGAAACCTTATGTGAGAAGTTGCGAAGACGTTTACACAAAGTTCTCTTGTAAACCTAGGACTGTTAAATTCATTGTCACTCATTGATATAGTTTTGTTTTCAATTATTCCTGAAACATTCACTTCGCAAGCTTCAAGGCTTTGTGGCGTTTCCGTGTTCCCTTCGAGTGAATTATTAACAAAACTCAAATTTTGCTTCATTGTTCCAAATCGTATGTCATAAGCACATTGCAGAAGCACCATAAACAGTCCCTCGTTATTCATAAAGACGTTGTGGTCTATTTTAACTTCTCTTTCCATTCGTCTGATTTCTATAACGCCGCTATTTGAACAGTTGTTATTCTTAAAGACGTTTGACGTCAAAGTGACAGGCGTGTGACTAGCTCCTTCAACAAATACTGATCTTCCATGGTTCTGCTCAAATGTGTTGTTTTCAACGACAAACCTGTCGGTAGTTGTGACGCCTCCTATATATATGACACTTTTATCAGGACAATAGTTGTGTAAGAACAGATTTTTTCTTACTAAGAGTGAACCGCGTGAATAGTGTGAAAAAAGTGCAACGACTGAGTCTCTGTTTTCCATTATGATATTTCCTTCCAATGCAGTTGTAGTAAAGCGTGAGTATTTGGTGAAATGCATTATAGGGCCACGGTTCTGGAGAAATGTGCTGTTTTTAAAGGAGACTAAGGCTACAGCAGAATCAGTGAGAAATGCTTCTCTTTCATTCCAACCAAAGAAGGCTCGGGTTACAAAAATGCTGGCGTAAGTATCGGAAACAAATATGGCCACTCCCTTAGAATGGGTTACATTACTGTTTTGCAACTGAAGAGTTTTAACGCCACCTGAATTCATGGAAATTGCAAAACGGGTCGAGTTTATGATTTCAGTATTTTTTATTATCGCGTTGCCAGAAAATGAATAAAACTGCATTCCCATACTGTTCTTGAGTAACGAAGAGGTAAAAACGTTGAGCTTTTTCACGTGAGCATACCATATCCGAATACCAGCCTCTGTAGATTTCTGTATGTTTGAACTTTGAATGCAGACTTCCTCCAGTTTGTAACTAGGACTGTAAATGAAAATCCCAGCAGGAGCATTGCTGACGAAACTGCTATGTGATATGACCAAGCTCGGTGGTTCAGGCGGTGGAACAACGGTTGCTGTGAAAGAACAAAATAGAAAACCATCTTCACGCTGGGAGATCTTTATAGGTTGGGCCTCACAAACAAGACTGCTAGTTATGCATAACATAAGGAGGATTTTTCAGCTATCCCTGTAACCACCGCGCGAAATTATTGGCATCAGCGGTGTGAAATTCTCCCCGAGCGAGAGAGCACGCGGTGGAAATTTAGCGATTATCACAAGTCGTTTTCTTCGTATTCATCGCAAGTAAAGGTAAGCAAAATCATTTGTTGATTTCTATTGCCATTTAGCTTCGTAATCATTTAAAGGCCCATTTTCACCCCTGATGCATCGCGAACCTCAACACGAAATTACTCATACCTTAGATGAATTTGTTTTATCGCATCGTGCAAATTGATGGCCATAAATATGTTCTCTGTTTATTTTTCTTCATTTTCCTTTTATTATTTTGGGAACAATTTGTATGTATTTGCAAATTTTGACCCCGAAGAAGAGTCAGAAGAGTCAGAAGAGTCAGTGCGCGCAACACTGTCGGTGGACACTTTGCAGCCTTGTTTGAAATCAAAGTGAGGTTCAAGAAGGACCTACAGAGACTAGTTGTTCATGTTTGGTGCATTTTACCTCGGAGCATTCAAGAATTTGCTGAGCTTGTTGGAGCTGACTTACTGCGATTTGGAAACTGATTTGATGGCGAGTTTCGTTTTCGCATGTTCGATGTTTTTACCTCAAGCCAAGTCAGTTTGTGCAATGGGCTCTGCGACGTTGGTCAATTCTTCAGTGTTTTTAATCTGACTTGTCACTACGTCTCTTTATCGACTGCGATTTTTATGCCCTATCGGGCATTCTAGCTCTACTTTTAGTTCGCAACTTGCCTAAACTGCGTGAGAATTTCTCTTTCTCTCAGAAATCTCCTTGATCGATAGGGACTACAGCGCAGTGTTACTTTGGTTTCTTCCATTGTATTAATGTGGAGCTTAACGTTTTCCTCAAGTCGCATGGTCCACCTTACTTTGAACGCAGTATAAAGCGAAAGGACAGAATAATTGAATGAGAACGTGTGAGTATTCCTCTTAATACAAATTAGAAATCATTATAAATAAATGTTTTCTCCTGGATGTTCTGTCACCTTCCTAAGCACATTATTACCGAGGTTTATCAATAAATGATCGTTCAATACTTTGCACGATAAAATAGCTGTAAGGTTAAATTCGTGGCATTTACACGAACGCGGTTACTCCGTTGAATAGTTTTTGTAGTCGGCGCTTATTCACTTGCCTTATTCCCGCCATGTGATCGAAGTAGTTAAAAGGGAGCGCAGTGGTTTCTTTTGGGGGAATTATGTAGTATAACTTGTATTTTTGTTACCCTTTGCTCACATCCGTGCCTAGCTTATTAACGCCCTCGTTGACATTGTAGTTCTGGCCTGTATTTCTTTTTTAATTACTTCGCCGTTATTTTCCGCGTTTGTTTTGCTGTTATTTTTTTCCGTTTGGTAATAAAGAAGGGACGCATAAATTTTTATTGAGACTGAATCCTACAATACAATAGTTGACCAGTCAGAGGCATCACTTAACAATACAAAAACAAACGACTGCATTAGATCAAGGGTTTAAACGGGGCCTTAAATCGAATCAACTCCGTCCGAAATATTGAAAAGTAGCTGTAAATATCCTGCAACGATTTTGTAAACTTTGTAACAAGTTTCATGTTGACAAGCTTATTATTGACCGATATGAAAAGAATGGTCCTTGTGAGGCAGAAAATTGTTATAACTTGTTAACAATTGATAGAGCATACCTCTTTACCATCATCGTTCGTATCGGCATATTAAGTGTGGTTCTTAACTTCTTGATCTAGAAAATTACAAGTTCTGGAAAGTGCTCAGTTTCAGCCACCTTATAACAAATTTGTTTTGAGGATATGGACCGCGACATTGGAAGACCGTTGTTTGAAGAGTCCGTAAAACGCTTTATATTCTGGGATAATTTATAAATTACTAGAGAGGCAGTGACTGCTTACCTCTGATAAGGACAATTAGGAATTGCAACTTGCTTACGTAGTTTTTGTAGTAAGAAGAGCTTCTGAGAAGAACTTCGCTTGTATTTGCAATCCAAAGAGGACGATTTACCGTCGATGTCACTTTATTTATCTCCCAGAGACCACTTGATGTCTTGTTTGTTCCATTAAAAACTTGAACGGTAGAATACAAGCGATGATACATTAACTGCAATCCAATTTTGTAGCCTGGTGGAACTTTGACAACACTCTCGCAAACAAGAATTCTCTCTGCTCTTGCAACTACATAATAATGTAGGCTATGGTCATTAAGAAAGGTGATGTTTACTGAGCATAAGTCAACAAACTTTTTAAACTTGGGATCAGCTAAGTTAACAGCGTTGGTTTCAATGGATGATCCCCGTCCTCGATCGTGATACTTAAGTCCATAATCACCCACTTTAATGACGTGAATTCCGTTGAGGTTTAGATATGGAGTTTCCACCAGAATTCCTGCCAACCTGGTGTTCTTTATTGTCGAGTTTAGAATGTCCGGTGTTCTTTTCTTAAACGGGAATGGATACACCACGTACAAGCCAACGTTCGTAGAGGTATTCACAGAGACACCACTGACCTCATGGTGGGTAAGGTCAATTCTGAGGGCGCTACCAGGAATCCGCAAATCATTTCTGTAAGAAAATCCTGCATAGTTTATGTCTAGATTTGCTATTACGCTTTTCTTTGAAGTCATGGCAAGGTGAACACCAGACCAGTAAGGATTTCTACATCGAACATAACAGACGTTGCTTGGACATGTCGGCTTAGAGATCCACTTGCGCCTGTTGCAGGCCTCAATGTCATCATTTTGGTCGGAATCACATCGGACGTTGTAGAGAAAAAGATTTTCTCTTCCATTTGCCTGGCGATAACTTGCTGAAGACCCTTCATATCCTATCTGTCTGCACACAATGGCAGCCACGTCGTTTAAACTGTATATGCATACCGACATCCAGGTGTTATTTAGCCAAATTTGGAGCTTTCCTTCCCAGGGTTCGGAACCGTCAACCAATCTTACTTCTTTCTGTAAGGGATTCATCGGGACGAACCTTACTCTGTCGGCCACTGTACCGTTGATGAGCACTTGACCTTGCACAAAAAAGACAGCCTGCAATGGAAATTCGACGGTCACGTTGCCTTCAATCGTTAAAGTTCCATTGGAAAGCACGATAACATCCCCAGTGGCAATGTAGCTTCCATTTCCGCGCACAAGTGTGAGTGCTTGGTCTAGTATTCCACCTATCTTGTTGCCTTCTATGAAACAGAATGGTCTCATACCACGATAAAATGACATGTTGCTAAAATCAAAAGAATCAAGAAATGGATAGTACTGAATCCTGGCCAGATCCATTCGATCTTCAAAGTCAAAAATTCGCTTTTTTATCTTGCATTCGTCCTGGGAGCCCCACCAGTTTCCTGTAGCATTAACAATCCGCGTTTCGTCTTGAAGTAAAGTCGCAACGTCATATGGAAACAAAGGGTTATGAAACCAATTGCCCTCAACAGCAAAGTTTCCCTTTCTCACAGTAACAACAGATTGAGCTTTTATACGGGAATAACTAGTCGCATATGACCGTTTTCCTTGGTTTTCTGTGAAGCTGTTGTTTTTGATGACTGCAAAACGGCTGTTTGGTAATTTTGGATAGTCGACGAAAAGGACACGTTCTCCTCTATTTCTGCGGAATGTGTTGGACAGGATGGTAATCATAACGGGTAATTGGGACAAACAGCCCTCAACCACCGTCAAAGAATCACCAATATTGTGTTGGAATAGATTGTTTACTAACAAGGCGCTTAGTTCATACTCATCTGGAGCTTGAAACTTCAATCCGAATTTCTGGTTTCCTTCCACTTTGTTTCTTGTAAATGCCAGCCTCACGTGCCTCCGCTGGTAGTAACTACGGTAACGGCAATTTGGGTACACGTACACTCCCCCCTTAGTGTTGTTTGAGATGATACAATCCCGAACAGTTATAGAGTAGTTATCGCTCTTCCTTTGGTCGTCACCGTAAATCACAATGAGAATTCCGTATTCGCCGCTATTAATAACGCTGCAGTTCTGAAGGTGGAGTGCATCAAGGCGAGCGTACGCGGAGCCATAAAATCCATACCTTTTGTTGCCATCCATAAAGGAGTGTTGAAGGCTAAGCACTCCTAGTTGATAGTATAGATGCAATCCGTCCTTCTTATTATCGACAGATGACCATTCATTGAAAGTTATGTTGCTTATACCTCTACTAAGGAGGACACCACTATCGTAGTTGTTGGAGGTGGTCACCCTTCGGAAAGACATGACGTTTGGCGTGACTTTATCTGCCAACACCCCGTGGATATTATTTCCGTTGAATTTAGACATCGAAAATTGTAAATCGTCAGCTGTTACCGTTTCCATCAGAATTCCATTTAGTGAATTTTGGTTTGACGTCATGTTGTGTAGCAAAATGTTTGAACGTTCCGAAAAGTCTTTAAAGTGAACTCCGTGCAAACCGCTGCTTCGAATGTCTGTCATAGAGATATTCAGAGTTGAGTTAACCTGGTAGGAAATGTGCAAACCCATGCCTTTATTGTTGTCCGCTTGGCAGTCAGACATGGTCAGAGAGATAGTTCCTTTTTCAATTTCAATTCCAGATCCATCGTTTTTTGAAGAGTTCACTGTCCTGAGTTTGACGAATCCAGTTACGTTGCCCAAGAGAATACCTTGCTTTCTGTTTTCAAGAAATGACGTCGAATGAACATCTACGCCACCATATGTTCCATTTATGTGTAGACCGAGACCATTTCCCGTCACCACTGTGCTAGATATGACCGCTTGGCCAATGACTCCAACGACAGTGATTCCAGCGTTGGAGTTATTAGAAAACCTACTGTTTGATACCATAAGCAGGGGAGTCGGATCTGCAACGAGGATGCAAAATAATACCCATAGGGAATCTAAGTAGTTCAAAATAATCCAACCGTTAAACCTGAAATTAATAAAATCACAAAATGTCGTTCGAAATTGTCGACTCGTCATAAAATATTTCCTCATGTCGGTGTTTGGGGGTTCAGAAACATTTTAGTAAATTTGTAGCACAATAACCTACCGCCTATCTATACACTAACCCTGTAAATCTTTGGTAAGTGTGCGGATATAAGACGTGGTGACACGACGTTCATCACGAAAAGTTTGCTTCCCAACATAAGACTAAAATAAAAAGTGTGGGAATAGAAATAATAATAAATAATAATGGGACGGTCACACTACGAAAAGAAAAAAAATTCAAGTTCACAACGGGTATTGAGCCCATGTCCTTCCAGAATTCCGCTTGGGATCACACAAGCTACGCCGGAACTACGACGTAAGACGGGTAGATAAAATCCCAGAAAAATCCAAATAAACAAACAGACAAGAAGGGAGGTAATTGAAAATACAATAGTCTTTTCGTTAATGCAACTGCAGCTCGATAAGACCACCGTGCTAATCATTGTTCCCTTAAAATATATGCTCTAGCCGTAGATAACTTTTGCAATAACTCACTCTAAACAGGCACTAAAATAAACGAGCCATTAGATTATGACAGTGGTGCAAGCCAGAAGGAGACCGCTCGAGATTTTTAGTCAAGATTCCTGCTGTGAACACTCAAAGAGTTTCGTTTTCTTAGAAATCGCGAATTGTCAAGCCAAAACAACGATCAGCTTTCTCTGA
Organism: Pachyseris speciosa; assembly: GCA_016490735.1. Taxonomy (NCBI): domain Eukaryota; kingdom Metazoa; phylum Cnidaria; class Anthozoa; order Scleractinia; family Pachyseridae; genus Pachyseris; species Pachyseris speciosa. The sequence continues at coordinate 222,273 of JAEMWC010000565.1, read as the reverse complement.
ATCGAGTGACTACAAGTGACCTTTGGATGCATGGTTCGTGTCATTTAAAGAACGCCAGTGTTTCGTATTTCGCTCGTGGCTGTAACAGCAAAACCTGAAATTACATAGCCAGAAATCCAAGACAGTCAGCGGATTGAACGGCGGGCGCGTATATTTTGATATTCAACATGGCGGGCGGACAAATGAGGGCTATTATTGTTGTTTACATGTTCTTTTCTTCGCTACTTTTAAGAATTATTGATAGAAATGTATCCACAAAATCAATTTACCAAGTTTGAAATGATTTAATTGGTGTTACATCAGACTTGGAATATTTGAATATTTTCCTGTACTTCCTTCGATAATTACCTCGAGGTTCCCGCTATTTTTCGAAATTCGGCCTGTTCATCATATATCAAGTACCTAACTTGTTATGAAGAATACAAGTGACCACTGAAAACACGTTAAAACAATATGGCGAGATTCTATGGCGACCGTAGTGGAATGAAAGCAAACCTCTCGAAGATGCATTTTTCCTCGGTAATGGCTTAATCTCGGCTCGTCTCGCATTTCTGGAAAATGTTGTTAGGGCCAAGAATATTATTTTTGCGAGCTTTATATCTTATCTGTTGAAGAAGATTGTGGGAAATTAATTCGGTGCAGTTATTTTCTTAAAGCTGATTAAGAAAACCATGAAGGTAAGACCTATTTAAAGGAACACTGAGAGAAAAGTGTAGCTTGATCAAAAAGACACCCTTGAGAACTATTTTTTCTCATATTTTACTCAATTACAACATGGTTGGAACTTGACTCTCTCTAGTAAAATCATGTGGAATACTTAGTTTTGTGCGGCTACGCCCTCATTTCCTTTTTGTTTCGCCGCTATGTTAAATCCGTATGTGCGTGTTCCGCGCATGCTTGCGGCCATTTTGGAAGCCATGTTGTAGGGGATTTCTGGCTATGAAATTGATTACTACAATTTGGAATGTTTCTCAGAGTTATTCGTAGCGTGTAAATCACTTTCCTTGAGAGAAAAATTTTCCGTTGATTAACGGGTATCAGCTTTTCTTTGATTTCCTTTGTTTCCTCTTCATGAATTATTATCTATAAACCTCTCTTCATACCAATTAGCCGAGTGGAGTGAGTGTTTAACCCATGGTATAATGTAAATCTCAAGGCGTCTTGTATACTTATCATTCTCAACCCATACCTTCATCAATCATTATGATCATTTCCAAGAACAATGGGATTCTAGCACTGCTTTTGGAAAAGACAGAAATTTCCAAAACAGAACTGGAAACAGTTTTTACGATCTTTCCATTGTAGCTGGAGTTGATCTTGCTGAGCAGGGTCATTAGTGGGGTGCTTTGATCTGTGACGTTGACTTCAAAGTCGCTTCCTGCAATTGACCGAAAATGCACTGCAACTGTTCTTCCTCGTGGAGCTCGAAAGGTCTGAAAAAGAGAGAGATGCACTGAAACTGTTCTCCCTCGTGGAGCTCGAAAGGTCTGAAAAAAGAGAGAGAGAGAGAGAGAGAGAGAGAGAGAGAGAGAGAGAGAGAGAGAGAGAGAGAGAGAGAGAGAGAGAGAGAGAGAGAGAGAGAGAGAGAGAGAGAGCAGATTAAGTCTTGTATGACCAAGGAGCAGATTAAGTCTTGTATGACCAAGACAGGAATAAAAACACAATGGATACAAAGTTAAGCCCAAATTGACTGTTCGATGCCAAAGAGAATTGCTAAGATTCATTTTCATAGGAACACAAATCTTCAACAGCGAAATGATTTCATATAATTTCATATAATTTCATTTCAGAAGATTTTATCTGGCAAACTAGAATTAACTAAAAAAAAGTTACTGATTAACAATGGATTTACCAGTATCTCCTTGTACGTTGAAGATGGACATCAACCAAACATAGTATTGGTATGACTAGTCCTGCGCATCATAACATTTTCAGTAGAAAGACCAGAGTGCGAAAGACTACAATAAATGGGTTGCAATTAGTTAAACGAAAGCTATCTAGCTCTGAGGGTCAATTTGGAAAGACAAAATTTAGCTTTTTTGTGGCTATATCCGTTGCCTCTGTAGTAATGAAAGCCTCGAATAAGTACAGCTCATATGTATTTTTTAAGCTGATGCCCTTTTCCCCAAAATCAGAAATCGCTTAACATTCGTTAAATAACGCTTTCACTGGATATCTTTCCATTGCTTACATTGCCAACATGATGGCTTACCTTGATTGATAAAAAAAGTAATTGATAACAACAACAACAAAAATCCTGATAACAACGCAAACACCCTTACCTCAACGGAATGTAAGGAATACGTCAAGTATTTAGGAGTCCTTATCGATGGTACCCTTAGCTGGAAACATCATATTGACTACATAGTTGGCAAAATTAGTAAAACTGTAGGTGCAATCGCCAACATTTGACGTTTTTCTCCTTCAGATATACTTCTTAAACTCTATCATTCTTTGATTTTTCCTTATACACAATATGGTATAACCGCCGGGGGTCAAGCTGCCGAGGCTCATATGAACACAATTCTTGTTTTGCAAAAGCGTGTTCTTCGATTTATATATGGTGTGGAATACAGAGCTCATACCATACCACTATTCATGTTAGCAAATGTTTAACCAGTTAATATGTTTTATCTTTAAACAGTAGCTTCCCAAATGCATGACCTATCCTCTGGCTTTGCCCCCTTTAAAATATCAAATCTTTTTACTCAATCTCGGGAACTCCACACATACCATACAAGATTTTCTAATGCTGGAAATTTCTATGTCAACAAATCAAGGCTTAATAAGCAACTCTCTTCTTTTTTCAAGATTTAGCACCAAAATGTGGAGCTATCTTCCAAATAGCATGTGTTCCCTACCTAAAAAGTCTTAAATTACTCAACGATGAAGATGATTATCTTCCTAAAAAATTGATCGTTGCTAAAATATCTGCTGGATTTATGGAATCAAAATAGCACCTTTAAAGTTTAGCTACTGTTATTGTAAATTATCATGTTACTGTGAATTATCTTATTTTCTTGTACTTTGTCAAAAGATGCTCTTGTAATCTGTACTTGAATTATTTTTCCTTCATTTTTGTAATTTGTGTTATTTTCTTTCTGTGTTTTTAACATCCTTTTGACCCACCCGACTCGACTAACCTTTGCTACCTTCGGGTCGGTACTTTTTATCTGTCAAATGTTGTTGTTGTTGCAAATAAATAAATAAATAAATAAATAAATAAATAAATAAATGAATAAATATTTATATTTTATTTTTTATTTACCTTGTTACAAGACGTCATACCAGATGAATTGACAACCAAAGGAAAATTGGCATCCTTGGGGTTAATTGAACAGAAATCCACAGAGATTGCCATTTGCTGAAACACGAGCCCATCTCCAAGGGATGTATTCAAAACAGTAACATTCTGGACTACAACAGGTCCTCCACAACTGGTAACATTTATACCAGCAAGTCTGCACCTCGTGATATTGGAGTCAACAATTTTAAGAGGACTTCCAAGGTCTTTCACTACCACACCAAAAGCACTGTCCTTTATCGAGACGTTAAACAGTTCGAGTCCCCTATTTAGTGACTCAACGCCTTGGACAGCATTAATTATGTCCACGTACTGTAACTGGAGCTTTTGCTGTGAACACGAGGAATTGGGCGAAGAGAAATGGATGCCCTTCCAGTAAGTTTCATTTGTCAAGAACGGGAGCAAAGTATCGCACTCGATCCCAACGTCGCGACTATAGGCTGACAAAGAAAATTAAAATAGTCAATGATTAGGCATTATAAGCGAAAAATGTAATGATAACAGCTTGTAATAGTTACTATTTCTATTAACATGATTTTTCGGGACCTTGATCTGAAATGACCCTAGCTGTGCTTTGAAGTTCAATTTCGTTTGACCAAACATGTATTCTTTTACTTTCTCGTCTTCCGTCAATTCCGTGAAAATAGGTTTTGTTAGTTACAAAATTTACTTTTTACGTCTTCTGGTTTTTGCGTCAATTACATAAAATAGCTTTTGGTTTTGTTGATGATCTCATCCCGTACGTCCTCTATTCAAAGACGAACGTTCCAACACCCACAGGTAAGTTACTAATTGCTTTAAAAACGTCCTGGTATGTAAATGATAAAACTCACCAGGAACAGCTCGGCACTTTCACGGTCAGTAAACACCAGAGAAAATGGAAACAACGTCAGTTAGGTCTACAAAATTCACCTTTAAGGTTCCTAATGTTTGAAGTTAGTTTGTTTGCTAGAACTTGTTTGTTACGGTTTCCGCTTTCCTTTTTCTAGTGATGTCACTACAACTGTGAACAACAAATCTTAAACTATGAGCTACTTACAACATCCATATCCGCCATAGCCACATCGCCAAAGGCTATTTTCGTTGCCTTTGCAGCTGGCATACCTCAACAAGAAGGGATCGCTTCCTGAATGGTACATGTAGTAATACCTTTTAGCTCCAAGAAAGCCAAGTTGTCTACAAGCCACTTCGGTATCTCTAATGTCCCAATAATTGTCGCCGCAAACGGTTCCCCACTGTCCGTTCCGCTGAAGCTCAAGACGGCCGTTGCTGTATGATGTGCCACCAGCTAGTCTAATTCCCGTCTTGTAGTAGTCTGTGGGGCTAGTGAAGTCACAGAACGAACTATCATTACACGAAACAGATCGGAAGGTTATTCGCTGCGAATGAGTCCCCGTCGCAAACAAAGATCCGTAGACGTACATTCCGACCTTTGGAATAAAAAATACTTCAGTGCCAGCTTCCACAGTTAGAGTGGCATTCTGGGAAATAACCAAGTCGCCAGTCACCAGGTAAGGGCTACTTGCACAACTTAAGGTCTGGTTACCAAAGATCGTCCCATTTACTTTATTGTGAGTATTATTTCCACTTTCACCTCTTACGTGGGAGAGAGAGCAGAGAAGGAAAATCCAGACGTATATATGCATCGTGGAGTTCCTTTTATGGTGTATGGCCGTAATGCAGGGTTTGCATCGAGCAGTCAGTCCAAATCACCTGCCTGGAAGTGATGTCCGTAAGATGTACGTTAGGAATCTCGCAAGGTGTATGGGGAAGCCAGGACAATTATTGCTATTGCTGTTCCTGGTGCCGCCTTCTGTGCACAGAGGGCTGAACAAGAAGCAACAGCAACAATAATAATAATAAGAGAGTCCTGGCAGTAAGTGGATTTACTACCCAACGCAGCAGCAACCTGTACTGCGAGAAACTTGAACATAATATAAGACTTCGATATGCACGGTCGCGCAATAAACGTACTAGTTAACTGAAAGTTAAGCACTAAGAGGTAAGAGTACGTCGACAAGACCATAAGTTTGCTCCCTCCAAAACGTTTGTGTTTCAGTCAAACAAAGTGTTAACTGTTTTTGCAAAGTAAACAGAAGCAGTTCATCCACTTTCGGGAAAAAAAAAAGAACTATCAATCGCCAATGAGAATCAATTTCTCGGAATTAGAAAGCTCGGTGCTGACCTTTTATGTGAGGGTCACTTCTTTCAAGACATCGCTGCCACAATATTGACACACTGAAACGCGGAAACGTTTTGTTGTGTGCCAGAGTTTCACGAGAAATAAAATCGAAGAAACTAGTAAATCGCTTCTACCAAAATACTATTTTTACCACTGAAGAATCGCGAGTTGAGGCCTGAGAACTGAATTGTTAAGCTGCATTCATAACGAACAGTTTCTTCTGTTGGCTGTTTTCTGATTCTATCAAATTTCTGGTAACAACAAGTTTAGTTTGTTATGGCCAATGCGAGATTGCTATTCTCGCGGTAGCGTCGCAGCTCCTATATAAGCTCTAAAAACTGATGTGTTTTAGTAAAATTATCATTATAATCCATTGAAGGCCATCACTTTCAAGGTGTTTAGAGTTATCCTTAAGCCTCCAAAAGGGCTTCGCTAATGGACGAGGTTCATTTCGTGTTTCTTCATGTCTTTTTTTTTTTTTTTCAACTTTAGTCAACATAAGGATCTTCATGGGATCACAAAACACCGCACTCACTACCACTATACTCTGCAAAATCAGCATTCTTTGAAAACACTAAACAAACAATCTGAAAACGTCTACTAATGTAGTGAAATTTGTTCCCAACTTTGCTCATTTCTTTGAGTACGGCTGTAACATTTCGTTGCCAAAATATCGAGTTGGAAAGTCTACCTTCCCACTTCTTCACGTTTCTGGGGCATATTTTGTCCTATGGCTACGTGTATTAATGGAATTCCGTGTTGCAACTCTTACGCATTAAAAACTCCTTCGAAGCCGTTGTTTGTGTCGGTCCTATTAGGACAAAACAAAGAACGGCTGCGAAGGAGGCTACAAGTATTACCGATTGAAGGATACTTACAAGTACTAGGCCATTCTTTGGATAGACAAAAAAAGTCGTATAACTGTTGACCAAAGAGCAATTTTAAAACTGCTATATACTTGCAATCCTTGATTACATAACCACCCGAGAGCGACCGCAGCCTCTGACAGAAGAGGCTGTTGCGTCTGTCGGCTGTCTGTTGCGTCACACTTCATTGCTTTTCTCATTGTCATTGCGCTTTTCGTGGAAAGAAAAACTTATCCAAGCACAAATGTTTTCCACTCGCGTTTATTAGAAACGCTAACATTAACATGGTTTAGGAAATGGTGTAAGGAACATTTTATATGTTCTTTTTCTTTCCTATACTACCGTCAAGGTAATTATAGCTCCACTGCGTAATTATTCCAATAAACGTATGCAGATTTTCATTTTCTCGGAAAAAAAAGATGTAGTGAAATTTGTTCCCAACTTTGCTCATTTCTTTGAGTACGGCACATATGTTTGTAAATAGAGGCTTATGAGACACGAATGAGTAAGAATCATTCCAGAATTTTACTTCAAATATTTTACATTGAAGTCAAGTTATGCCGATAACCAGTCTCGTATTTTGTAAGAAAAACAACCTTTTAAATTATGTTGGTTGGCCCTTACGCTCTTTACTCCTTTCAGTCTCAAGGGGATTTAATGTAAAGACATAAAGAATTTCTAGTTTTTACAGCTCCGTCTGTCTCGAACCACGAGTAAGAAGGCTTGGCTCTGTTCCGGCTTTAATCATTTGATTATTCACACAAAACGCGCGTGATAATTGACGTCATCGGTAAACTCAGCTCAGTTTTTGAATAACATTCCTGGAAAACGCCAATTTACCACATTCCGATAACGACGGATCACAATATTTAGTGTCGACTACTTACTTCTGACTATCCAAATTATAAATTAAGATAAATATCATTGTTTGTACAGCATGAACCCTGGTGACGAGGAAAACTCTTTTAAGGAGCGGAAAGTGCCCGAGGTTGTGAAGGTGGTGGAACACTATATGAGAGCAAGACGGGAGAGCTCTGCTTCAAAGGTTTGCCTTATTCAAAGTGGTAGCATAACAAAGTGTTATATAGGATGTTATATATGAGTTTAAAGGTAACCTCTCAGGAAGCCTCCCCCTCCCAACTCGCCCCAACCATACTGCTTCCCTTCAGTATAAGACTATTATGAGTTCCTCGATCCTTAGAGCGACATGAGGGGAAACAGAATCGCCATTCTGCCTTTTAAGAAGAGCTGCTAAATAATTATAAATGAGCCTTGTGCAGGTATAGTTTAAAAATGTACGGAATAATGTACATTTTTTCAACATTTTACTAAACATTTTCTTCATTTCTTTCAACTTTCTTGACTTGATGTACCGTCGAAACAACTGTTGGCAAGGGTTTACCTAACATTTGCACCCATACAATTATGCCACTCGCGTTTATTAGTTCGCTAGGCACGCTAACATTAACATGGTTTAGGAAATGGTGTAAGGAACATTTTACATGTTCTTTTTCCTTCCTATACTACTGTCAAGATAATTATAGCTCCATCACGTAATTATTCCAAAATAATAATAATAATAATAATAATAATAATAATAATAATAATAATATATATATGTATATATATATATATATATATATATATATTGTTTCATATGGCTTGGCTATTAATAGTGCATCATTCTTTTTTGACCGTTTGGCTGTACTGTTCGTTGTTTCATATGGCATCGATTTATAATATATATATATATATATATATATATATATATATATATATATATATATATATATTGTTTCATATGGCCTGGCTATTAATAGTGCATCATTCTTTTTTGACCGTTTGGCTGTACTGTTCGTTGTTTCATATGGCATCGATTTTGATAAAAGGGAAAATGGCGCATTAAAGAAAATGTTTGGAGTTTGTGTATTCGCAAAATAAACGTATGCAGATTTTCAGTTTCTAGGAAAAGAAAAAAAAAGAACTATTTGTAGTTGCATAGTAAACAGAAGCATTTTTTCTGTTCCCCGAAAAAAGGACAACAACAACAAAAAAACAAAACCAAACAAAAGAGCTATCCATTACCAGTTAGTTTCTCGGAATCGAAAGTAAATGAATTTTCCATTCGTTTATGACGTTCCTTTATGTTGTCTTGAGTTATAATATATCTTTCAAGTACATTATATCTCCAATGCGAGATTTAATTCTCTTTAAAACTATTATTACTGGAGGATGTATTTTACAGTAATAATCCTTATAATTTATTTGTGGTCATCCCTTATAAGGCGTCTATAAGCTATGCGTTTTCCCAAAACCCCCCAAAAGTGTTCGTATTCCTGTGTATTTTTTTTGTTTACACGGGACATTTATGTCAAGATTGCATGTCATTTTCTACTGAATATGAGATATGTATGTTACTTGATTGTCTAATTTCTCCACCTCCTTTAAGAATCTTCGAAGAAACACATACATCGCAATTCGTTGTAATTCTTGCAATGCAACCGTAGTGAATTCCTTTGCGCTTTCATCTGAAACTATTTGTGAGTAAGCAATGATTGCTTGTTTGTTTGTTTGTTTGTTTGTTTTCAAACGCTTACTATCGAATAGTTCATCTGATTGTAACACTCTTCTTTTTCCCTCGTGATCCTCAATCTTTTGGATACAAAATTGGCTAAGAAAGGCCATGCGAAGTTCATAACCGTAGACTGCAAGTAGTCTTTAATATGGCTAAATATATATAGTAAAAGTTTCTTTAACTATTCCAGTTTAAGAGCAAGTTAATTTCGATAGCTCGAGCCTGTCATGCTTATTTAGACTAATCTGCTACGCATTCGTTTTATTATTATTATTATTATTATTATTATTATTATTATTATTATTAATTTTTTTTATTATTATTATTTTTTGTGATACCCTTCACGAAATTTGGGCCTGTCCCAAACGTCGCGCTACTGCCGGGCCAAATTTACATGAACTTGACCTCGCAGTGTTTTGATATAGCACGGCACTGGTCCAGACGTCGAATTCACAAGACATTAATTTAATTTATGAATTCAGTTTGGCACGACAAGAGCACCCCGTTTGAAACCAAGTCGCGCTTCTGCCTGCTAAATAGTCGTGCCGAACTTATTTCAACCTGCCGGACTGAATGATTTCAAACGTCGCGCATGCTTGTGCCGTGCTTAAGTCGAATGTAATTCTTGAATTTAGCTAGGCGTGTTAATAGCGCAACGTTTGGAAGGGGCCTTGATTTGATATGCAAATTACACACAAAAACGGTTAACATCCCTTTGAACGTACTTACTGAGTTCTGATTGTAAATGGTTTAAACCCACGAGTCATATCATAACTGAGTGAGGCACGATCGTTCGGGTGAGTGTAGTCCTGAGACGGACCGTTTGTGGTGACATTGACTGACGTTTCGACAACCTGAGCGGAAGTCATCATCAGAGTCAAGTGATTTGAGTAACGTCAGGAGATGGTATAAGTACTCTGGTCGTTGGTGTGATTGGTCAACGAAGTCGTGATGTTATTGGTTGTCTGTCAGTTAAGCTTAGATGTTATTGGCTGTGAAGACTGTAAACCGTGATTGGTGTGTTTCCATCCGTCTTTTGTTAATCAAATGTTCATTGGTGTATTGTTAGTCACGTTTGTCTATTGTTTGTCTGTTGTTGAAATCATCAATAAGTCGTTTGTAAGGTGGGGGAAGCTGTTGGCACCGGTTTAGTGGTGTCTGTTTAAGTTAGTAAATCAACTTTCCAGTGCGATTCGCTGGTGGTAGTTAGTACAGTAGGTAATGCATTTAGCAGAGTCCCAGTCGATTGTGTGGTTTGTCAGTAAATGGTGCTCAGCAATGTTATTGTTGGTGTCACCATTCCTCGTCGCTCGTTTATGTTCTTTCAGTCTTACGTTCAAATTTCTGCCAGTCTCACTGATATAAGAAGCCTGGCAGTCGCAGCATTCGATCTTGTAAACTGCTCCCTGTTTGTCCTTTGGTTTGTCTTTGTCCTTAACGTTCGTCAACAGTTGTTGCAAAGTTTTTGGGTCTGTGAACGACACGGATCAGTTGTAAGGTTGTAGTATCCGTGCAACGGTTTCAGAATTTCCTTTGATGTAGGGTATAGTCGCTGTAGTTACTAGTGTCGGGTTAGCGTTGGTAGCGTCCTGTACTGTAAGTGTTACGTTGTAGTTGTTTTTTCAAAACGTTGTCTAAGTATTTGCGTTCGTCTGCTAAACTGTCGCGCGAGTCACAAACTAGTTGCGCTCGTCTCGTTAAGGTCCGTATCGTCGTTGCTTTGTGTGAAGTAGGGTTGTAAGATGATTCGTCAAGTAGTCTGCTAGTGTGTGTAGGTTTTCTGTAAACTGTCGTCTGTAGTCTGTTGTTGTCACGGCTAACAAGGCAGTCTAGAAAAGGTATCTTACCATTTTCCTCGATCTCCTTGGTGAACTGTATGTGGGCGCTCTGTCTGTTGAGGTGTTCGTGAAAATCCCCGATTTCGTCTTTGTGTACAGCTGTGAAAGTGTCGTCGACGTAACGTATCCAAAGCGGTAGCGTTCGTTCGTAAGTCGCAAGGGCTTGTCCCTCGATGTTTTGCATGACGATATCTGCTACAACAACGAAAACTGGTGAGCCTATAGCTGTCCCGTGCAACTGTTTGTAGTGTTTGCTGTCGTACTGAAAGTAGGTTGACGTAAGGCAAAGGTTCAGTAAGTCCATTAAGTCGTCCATTATGTCGAACGAGCTACGAGAAATGGTGACATCAACAATAACATTGCTGAGCACCATTTACTGACAAACCACACAATCGACTGGGACTCTGCTAAATGTATTACCTACTGTATTAACTACCACCAACGGATCGCACTGGAAAGTTGGTTTACTAACTTAGAACAGACACCACTGAACCGTTGCCAACAGCTTCCCGCACCTTACAAACGACTTATTGACGATATCAACAACAGACAAACAATAGACACACCGACTAATTTGACTAACAATACACCTACGAACATTTGACTAACAAAAGACGGATGGAAACGCATCAATCACGGTTTATAGTCTTTACAGCCAAAAACATCTAGGCTTAACTGACAGACAACCAATAACATCACGATTTCGTACGACCAGGGTACTTATACCATCTCCTGACGTTACTCAAATCACTTGACTCTGATGCTGATTTCCGCTCAGGTTGTCGAAACGTCAGTCAATGTCACCACAAACAGTCCTTCTCAGGACTACACTCACCCGGACGATCGTGCTTCACTTAGTTATGAGCTCTGATTATTACCAGTTATTTTTTTAGGCCAATAAGTCACCAGTCTCAAATGACGCCTCAAATTAAAGACTGTGAACATTCGAAACGGCTTGTTCCAACATTTGTAACACTCCTTTCCTGAAAACATTTTATGTAGTGCCGGAAATTTGTTGCCAACTTTGCTCATTTCTCTGAGTATGGCTGTAACATTTCGTTGCCAAAACACCGAGTTGGAAAGTCTGCCTTCCCACTTCTTTACGTTTCTGGGACATATTTTGTGCTATGGCTACGTGTATTAGTGGCATTCCATGTTGCAACTCCTACGCATTAAAAACTCCTTCGAAGCCGTTGTTTGTGTCGGTCCTATTAGGACAAAACAAAGAACGGCTGCTAAGGAGGCTACAAGTATTACCGATTGAAGGATACTTACAAGTACTAGGCCATTCTTTGGATAGACAAAAAAAGTCGTATAACTGTTGACCAAAGAGCAATTTTAGAACTGCTATATACTTGCAATCCTTGATTACATAACCACCCGAGAGCGACCGCAGCCTCTGACAGAAGGGGTCACATGTGACATCTTTGTCTGTTGCGTCACACTTCATTGCTTTTCTCATTGAGGGGGGTGAATAGATTCGCGGATCAACGGATTTGGCTAAAAAAAACTGTTCGGATTTCGGATTTTGAGGATGCATTTTAAGGATTGGCGGATTTCGAAGACTCAGCGGATCTCGGATTTCTTCAATATTTTAGCGTGGATTATGGATTCTGTTTGCTTTGATGTACGGATCGTGGAACTTAACTTATCCGTTTGTTTCAATTTAATTAGTCCTCTCTGGCCTAAGGTTAGAATGGGGAATTAGATCATCAGAAATTTGACCTTTTAAGGAGCAGTCACTCGGATCACGCCACAACAACATCGACAAGTTTGCTGGAAATGAAGTAGGTTTTTAAGATGGACCTGTAGCTGACGCTCAGTCAAATTCAGCGAAAATTGTGACATCCCTCTGTGAAACCATGAAATTTCTAAAGGCTTTGGGATATTTGTATGACGCCTTCTCATTACACGAGAAAGGCCAAAGTGACCCATTAGGAACATTGTCGCACGCGGTAGAAAAAGTCGCACAATGCAAGGACATCCTTTCGGAAATTTCATTAAACGGACCCCAAGCAATGGTTTCTGTGGCTGTGAAGTCTGTTGACTTGCTACACTGGGACTTAAAGAGATTGGAGTCTCTTTTGGCTGGTCTGTCTTTTTCTGACACTAACCTCCTCAGTCATGATCAGCTGTATGACTTTGGATGTTAAAGGAGCACTGTCACCGGGATTTTTGCTGTTTTTGGTTCAATTCTGCCAAAATTACTGCCTTTTATCTTTTATCGTGCAAAAAAATGCTTCTACAGAATCATCAAGATGAATTCCAATTAAATTTTAGCAAGAAGAGCTAACCATAATATTTTTTTTGGTTATTTTTCAATGCATAGCTTGAAATTTTGAAAAAACTGGCAAATCTGGCAATCCATTTCCATCCTCGTCATCTTACGTGGAATACAGATGTTTATGGTGTCAATGCAGTACTACAAAACTACTACAAAACTAGACCATTATTTTAAGGTTTCCGCTGATGCGTTGGCAGTTTTAAGCTTTTTTATAGTGATGGTACAATTGCGTGACACTGCCCCTTTTAACATCTACACTCCACACCCCCTTTGAAACACTCACTCCTCTCCAAGAAAGAATACTGTCGAGAATTTGGGACCGCAATTCTGATGAAACTACGAAGTGGCTGTCCTCCTCTACTTTTTTCTACTTTACAAGTGAAAAAAACTCGTGTATTCAGAGCCAGAGCATGACGTCCGGCTGTCTTTTAGCTTCTTGTCTCCCATCTATTCATCCACTTCCAAACATTAAGCTGTCGGAGTTGGAAGTTGAAGAAATGCGCTGGAGCTGCAGTCAGGCAGAGAGCAAATCTACCGGAGACAATTAATAGCACGACATGGGCCTATAACAGAGATAATATACTAGAGGCACCTCCGTAGCTCAGAGAGAGTGGTTATGTCCGGAGTGGCTGCAAGGATGGCAAGTGAGGAGGAACGTTTAGAGGACATGCCCGATAGTGACAGAGATACTTGTGATAGTGACGATAAAGTGGTTGAATACGACATCAAGTCTGACGAGGGGGAGACTGAGAAACGGCTGTTTTAGAACTCGATAGACGGTCCACTGACTTTGTTGTTAGGAACGACTGCTCGATTTGGGCGCCAAGTGCGGATAAACAGGAGGCTAATTTCATGACGTCGTTTACAAAAAATCTGAATGTTTTAAGGTCCTAAAGTCTCGAACAGTACTGCAAGAGAAAACAAATACCTGCGGATTCGGATTTTGGTAAACAATATCTGCGGATTGGCGGATTTTCCTAAAAATTAGTACGGATCAACGGATTTGCTGACCCCTATTCACCTCCCTCCTCATTGTCATTGCGCTTTTCGTGGAAAGCAAAACTTATCCAAGCATATATGTTTGTAAATAGAGGCTTATGAGACACGAATGAGTAAGAATCATTCCAGAATTTTACTTCAAATATTTTACATTGAAGTCAAGTTATGCCGATAACCAGTCTCGTATTTTGCAAGAAAAACAAACTTTTAAACTATGTTGGTTGGCCCTTACGCTCTTTACTCCTTTCAATCTCAAGGGGATTTAATGTAAAGACATAAAGAATTTCTAGTTTTTACAGCTCAGTCTGTCTCGAACCACGAGTAAGAAGGCTTGGCTCTGTTCCGGCTTTAATCATTTGATTATTCACACAAAACGCGCGTGATAATTGACGTCATCGGTAAACTCAGCTCAGTTTTTGAATAACATTCCTGGAAAACGCCAATTTACCACATTCCGATAAAGATGCATCACAATAACCCATTTTAGTGCAGATTTCGGCTACTTACTTCTGACCATCCAAATTATAAATTAAGATAAATATCATTATTTGTACAGCATGAACCCTGGTGACGAGGAAAACTCTTTTAAGGAGCGGAAAGTGCCCGAGGTTGTGAAGGTGGTGGAACACTATATGAGAGCAAGACGGGAGAGCTCTGCTTCAAAGGTTTGCCTCATTCAAAGTGGTAGCATAACAAAGTGTTATATAGGATGTTATATATGAGTTTAAAGGTAACCTCTCAGGAAGCCTCCCCCTTCCAACTCGCCCCAACCATACTGCTTCCTTCAGTATAAGACTATTATGAGTTCCTCGATCCTTAGAGCGACATGAGGGGAAACAGAATCTCCATTCTGCCTTTTAAGAAGAGCTGCTAAATAATTATAAATGAGCCTTGTGCAGGTATAGTTCAAAAATGTACGGAATAATGTACATTTTTTCAACATTTTACTAAACCTTTTCTTCATTTCTTTCACCTTTCTTGACTTAATGTACCGTCGAAACAACTGTTGGCAAGGGTTTACCTAACATTTGCACCTATATATATATATTGTTACATATGGTTTGGCTATTAATAGTGCATCTTTTTGACCGTTTGCCTGTACTGTTCGTTGTTTAATATGGCATCGATTTTGATGAAATGGAAAATGGTGCATTAAAGAAAATGTTTGGAGTTTTTGTATTCGCACAATAAACGTATGCAGATTTTCAGTTTCTCGGAAAAAAAAAAGAACTATTTGTAGTTGCATAATAAACAGAAGCAGTTTAATATCTGTTTCCCGAAAAAAAGAACAACAACAACAACAACAAAACAAAACCAAACAAAAGAGTTAGTTTCTCGGAATCAAAAAGCTGATCGATGGTGACCTTTCTGTATGAGGGTCACTTCTTTCAAAACAACGCTGCCAGAATATTGACACACTGACACGCAAAAAACTGATAGTTGTACGCTGCCAGCGTTCTACGAGAAATAGAATCAAATGAACTATTAAAGCGCTCCTATCAGACTAGTAAGCACTGAAATTTTAAGCTTCATAATAACGAACAGGACTGACTTGGCAAAACTAAGTACCATCAAGTCTGATAAAAACAAGTTTAGTTCGTTGATGAAGCTCTGTTAAGGGGTTTTGGGTTATACTTTATTCCTTAAATAACTCAAATGCCAATGCGAGATAGCTAGCAATTCTAAATAGAACTATTGATCGTCAAAAAATGTGTTTTAACATGATAAGTCTTATCATTAATTTGAGGTCATCACTTTCAAGATGTCTCGAATTAACCCTAAGCCTCCTAGGGCGTAGCTAATGGACGGGTTTCTTTTCGTGTTTCTTCTTTTATTCAACTTTGGTCAACATAAGGATTTTTATGGGATTACAAAACACTGCAGCCGCCTTACTAAGCAAAAATACCATTATTTGAAAACAACAACAGCTACTACAACAACAAAAAATCAGACAATTTGAGCCGATTTATCCAACTCTAACACTAGTTGTCGGGGAATTATTAATAGCTGTAGTTCCCAACTTTGTTCCCTTCTGATGCGGTTGTAACATTTTCGTTACCAAACACCTGTGTACAGAGTTGTAAAGTCTGGCTGCCCAAGACGTGGGAGACTTCATGATCTATATTCTCCCATTTCGTCACGTCAGGTGTAACAGCATTTCATGCAAAGTATTACCGATTGAACTGTTCCGCACTGACAAGCAACTTTAGTACTGCGCTATACTTGCAATCCTTGACTACGGAACCATCCGAGACCTTTGCAGCCTGTCATATGTATAAAAGAGGTCACATGTGACATCTCTGTCGACTCACACTCAATTGTTTGTTTCGTGGAAAGCAAATCCATGCACAGATGTTCGTAAACACAGGCTTATGAGAGTTGAATGATCAAAAACCACTTGCATTGTACAATTTTACTCAGTGTAACTATTTTAAATTGAAGTTAAGTTACCTAAATAGCGGATAACTTGTTTTGTGTAATTATGTCCGGAAGAAAAAATAAATAAATAAATAAACTTTTGTAATCCGAGAATCTTTGTTGGTTGGTTCTTGAGTACATTAATCGTTTCAGTTTCAAGGGGGTTAATTTAATATAAAGACAAAGAATTTCCAGTTATCAGTTACTTAGTCTGTTCCGAACTTCGAGCAAGAAGCTTTGGCCCTGTTTCTTGCATTTTACTAACCTTACTTGATCCACACAACATGCGCATGTTGCGACGCAGTCACTCTTAGATTTCAGCATACGTGGAAGACGCCAATTCAACTGACACATTCCGATAACGATGGGTTGCAATGAGCAATTTTAGTGTAGCTTTTACTAAACGGAGACTACTCAGCTCTGATTATCGCAATTATAAATGTCATTATTTGGGTTGCATGAAGCCCGACCTGCGACGAGGAAGACTGCAATAAGGACTGGAAAGCGCTCTAGGTGGCCCGGTGGTCTTGAGCTGAGAGCAAAATGAGGGAGTCCGGCACACATGACATCGCCGTACTAACTGAATTTGAAACAGTGCGAGTTAAGATTTACTTAAAAGAACGTTAACGAGGCCACAAATACATTACATCTACAAAACGATCGTCATCTTCTTCCACCCTTTTGATAAACTGAAGAAGGTGCTTAGGGTTTTCGCATTTGCACTAGTAGGGACCACCAGTTTTTCAGTTTCTTAGAAATCAAAGGACTACTAACCTAAATTTAGAATCCGTTTCTCGGATTAAAAGGTTGATTAACAATGGCCTTTCATGAGAAGATCAGATATACTTCAAAGCAACACTGCAAGACTATTGACGCACTGACACGCAAAAACTGATGGTTAAACACCGAATGGAAAGTCTGCCTTCCCACTTCTTCACGTTTTTGGGGCATATTTTGTGCTATGGCTAAGTGTATTAATGGCATTCCATGTTGCAACTCCTACGCATTAAAAACTCCTTCGAAGCCGTTGTTTGTGTCGGTCCTATTAGAACAAAACAAAGAACGGCTGCGAAGGAGGCTACAAGTATTACCGATTGAAGGATACTTACAAGTACTAGGCCATTCTTTGGATAGACGAAAAAAGTCGTATAACTGTTGGCCAAAGAACAATTTTAGAACTGCTATATACTTGCAATCCTTCATTACACAACCACCCGAGAGCGACCGCAACCTCTGACAGAAGAGGTCACATGTGACATCTCCGTCTGTTGCGTCACACTTCATTGCTTTTCTCATTGTCATTGCGCTTTTCGTGGAAAGCAAAACTTATCCAAGCACATATGTTTGTAAATAGAGGCTTATGAGACACGAATGAGTAAGAATCATTCCAGAATTTTACTTCAAATATTTTACATTGAAGTCAAGTTATGCCGATAACTAGTCTCGTATTTTGAATAAAAAACAAACTTTTAAATTATGTTGGTTGGCCCTTACGCTCTTTACTCCTTTCAGTCTCAAGGGGATTTAATGTAAAGACATAAAGAATTTCTAGTTTTTACAGCTCAGTCTGTCTCGAACCACGAGTAAGAAGGCTTGGCTCTGTTCCGGCTTTAATCATTTGATTATTCACACAGGCGTGATGATTGACGTCATCGGTAAACTCAACTCAGGTTTTGAATAACATAGTGGGGGCAATATATATAATTATATATATATATGTATTAGGATAACATATTAGGGGGCAAGATTTCTTGCCGGAACAAGAAATCTTGCCCCCTAAAGGCAAATTGTAATGTGCGGAACATTATCTACCAAGCAGAGGTCGTCACCCCGCAATCCAGAGAGTCTTATATCGGACTGTGTGACACAACATTCAAAGAACGCTACTCAAACCACACATGCTCCTTCAGGAACGAACGATACAAAAATGCAACCGAACTCAGCAAGCACATATGGAGTCTGAAAGATCGAAAAATCAATTACGAAATTAAGTGGCGAAAAGTAAGGCAAGCCAGATCGTATTCAAATATCAACAAAAAATGTAATCTGTGTCTGTGGGAAAAATATTTTGTAATATGTAAACCAGAAATGTCGACGCTTAATCATAGAAACGAACTGACATCGATCTGTAGACATTCTAAGAAATTCCTGTTAAATACCGTGATTGCTTAACGTTTAGTGCTTCTGTCGACCAATTACATCTTGGCATGTCACGCTAGTAAGCAATGTTCCATATTATCAAATTTTGTATATCTTTAAATGTAACCGTTATTGTTGTCAGTTGCCTGATGGTTGCTTCGCGAGAAGCGTGAAACTCGGAGTAGCAAATAAATGTGTTTGAACTAGTCCGACTCCACAATTGAATATTATATATATATATTATATATATATATATATATATATATATATATATATATATATATATATATATATATATATATATATACTCTTGTTTCTTGGGTAGAATGTATTTCGTAGAGAGCTCAACTCATTTGATTGAGGAGCATTGACTATAACTTCACAGGAGTTCAGGCTTCAGGAATAATCATCGTTTTATTGCGACAGTGCTGTTTCGTATGGTTCAAAATTATATGACCACACTCATCAGGCAACTTTAACGTTTAACTTTAACGTTAAAGTTGCCTGATGAGTGTGGTCATATAATTTTGAACCATACGAAACAGCACTCTCGCAATAAAACGATGATTATTCCTGAAGACATTTGTCTGGAGGCATTTTCCTTCTAGTGGACAGTCTGGTTTTTTTCTGCAATTACAGGTGTCAGGTTGTTGCGCTGGTAAGTTCAAATTTGAGAGAATGCGCTTGTTGTGTGACGAGATGATAGATTTCATGTTTGGCATGCATGAGTAGCTGAGTTTAAGTGTGTGTCTGTTGAAAATCTTGTGGAGTGGATGGTTCTTTGGGAAGCATCTGTCGACGATGTGTAGGAACTTTCTTCCAAGGTTAGTTCTGACGTTTGAATTGAAAGGGGGGTTGTACCATGTAAAATGCCTCCAGACAAATGTCATCTACCAAGCCACAGTAACCACAGAGACAACAACTGAAACGTATGTCGGACTGGCAACAAACTTTAAGGAACGTTACAGAAACCACCAGACATCCTTTCGACACTCCAACAGAAGAAATGAAACAGAACTCTCGAAGTATGTCTGGAATTTACAAGACAAGAAGAAGCCTTTCCAGATGAAATGGAAAATTTTAAAGAAATGCAAACCCTACAGCAACATGAACAAAAAATGTAATCTTTGTCTGTATGAAAAATCCATCATCATTTGTAGAAAAGAGCTGTGTAGCCTAAACAGGCGAAACGAGCTAGCGAGTTCATGCCCCACAGAAACAAATATGTGCTCCAGAACTTTAGAATAACGCAACTAAGACAAAAAGCATCCGTTACCTAGATACAATGTCTTGAATGTAACGCATCCCCATAACAACCATTCATATTTTACTGCCACTTCTCTTAGTTTTAATACTAAATCGTTAAAGTTGCCTGATGAGTGTGGTCATATAATTTTGAACCATAGGAAACAGCACTGTCGCAATAAAACGATGATTATTCCTGAAGCCTGAACTCCTGTGAAGTTAGAGGCAATGCTCCTCAATCAAATGAGTTGAGCGCTCTACGAAATACATTCTACCCAAGAAACAAGTATATATATAATATTATATATATATATATATATATATATATATATATATATATATATATATATATATATATATATATATATATAACTGCAGACAGTACTGTTTCGGCCTTCTGGGCCTCATCAGTGCAGCGCTGAAGGCTAGGATGGAGGTTAAGCTATATAGCCACCCCAAATGATCCCACACTTGTGGTATCATCTAAGCCATGCCAGAGTGCTCAAACTAGAAAACTAGTGAGCATGCGCAAATGCATTAGCAATGACTCATCCTAGAAGAGTGCTCAATTTGGACATAAAGGCAAAGCTTGTAATGCCAAAGAGCAATATCTAACTGCAGACAGTACTTTTTTTTTTTTTTAAATTATGTTTATGGGTTCACAATGTTTTCATACTCGTGAGTTTTTACACTTTTTCCTGTCCTGTCCTAGTACAAATCCTTTGTCTTCGCCGGTTTACAGGGTATTCGAAAATCATTAATCTATCCGTTCCAGTTGTCTTGATGGTAAAGTTATTTCCAATGTGTTCACAGTTTGCATTACATGACAGATAAGAAGTTCCACAGTATTTTTCTTGCGTGACGTCTATTGACCTCTGGGTATGCCAGGTATTTCCGGTGTTTCATTCCAGTGTTTATCTTCAGTAACGTGGTTTCGCAGTGTTTCTTCTAGGTCGCAATGTTTATATGCCAAGATTTCAAAGTTGCGAAGATTTCACCGTCCTATCTTCAAGGTTCCAGGTTTAACGGGATTTAACCACCGATCCTCAAGGTCTCTGTGCGTCGGTTGACGGGATTTCACCACCTATCCTCAAGGTTCACGATCCAAACGTCAGTACAAATGGTTCCTCGACGTTAATGAATCAATAATGAATAATAATGAGAGACTTGCGGACGATCCGGAAAGAAAAACCTAAGAGATGCTAAGAAATCTTAGAGAAAAACCCCCAGCCCGTACCACCGATAATCCTAATAAAAACTAATAGGCGAAAAATAAAAGGGGAAGGAAACCCAAAACAAAAAGCCAAGATCGCTTTCAGTGACCTGCTCATGCTAAGACCGAAGTCCGAGCGCAATGAAAACAGGCCATCCGAACGGCGAGTCCGAACGGAGCCCCTGGTAAAAACAAATGTAGTGCACGCACACAGCACTACACTTGATCTTAGCCAAAAGGCCGAGAAGGCAGTACTGTTTCGGCCTTCTGGGCCTCATCAGTGCAGCGCTGAAGGCTAGGATGGAGGTTAAGCTATATAGCCACCCCAAATGATCCCACACTTGTGGTATCATCTAAGCCATGCCAGAGTGCTCAAACTAGAAAACTAGTGAGCATGCGCAAATGCATTAGCAATGACTCATCCTAGAAGAGTGCTCAATTTGGACATAAAGGCAAAGCTTGTAATGCCAAAGAGCAATATATATATATATATATATATATATATATATATATATATATTTATAAAATATTTAAGATAGTACGCGCCCACTCATTGGTCAATAGTGTCTTTAGATGAGAGTATGTAAACACGGTTGTGACGTCACGCTGTTTGTGTTTCCCGGTACAATTTGAAAACATTTCAAAGCTTTCGCAAGACTCATAAAGCAATTTCAAGTACAAATATCAAGGAAATAAAAAAAAATAATTGCCAGATTTCGATTAGGGGTTTAGCTATCTCTTCCCCCGTGAGCCCGAGGAAACAAAGCAAAAGAAAAACCACAGCGCTTTCCCTGCCTTGATGATCGTGAGCTACACGACCTACAGCGAAGCTAAGAGGACAAAAATATGCAACAAAATAGGTAGTAAACGTTTTTCAAAGTAATTTTTGCATTAAGCACTACAACAAAATTCTGTATAAGACATTCTTTATTTTAAAAAATGTGCACGAAAACGTACACCAAACTAAGCGTATATGCTACAGACTGTAAATGTTTCAAATCAAACTTTGCGCGGCCGATCGGTTGCCGTGTTTTGGCTGTTAAATTAGCGTAAAATTTATTTTCTCTGAGACCTTCTCAGCTTAAAAATATACTACAACCTGGATCCGCTGCTTGGGCTATGATTCCTATCCAGCAAAACTTTACAAGGCACGATGAGCGATTCAACTTCTCAACCTTGTTCTCGGGCTGCCAATTCGGGCAAGTTCACGCCACTTTCAGAAGCGGTCAAGCACAGTGAAATTCATTTCCAGCTTAAACAAACTTCTCATCTTGAAGTTCTTTCCTTACCGATTCGTATAGTTTGGGCATTTCTTCTGGTTCTCGCCGAGCGTTCGGTATTTTTCTGCACGATTTCAGAAGAATCAAAGCTTTGACCAACATGGCGCTTGCATGAGGCTTGCCAAAAATTTCAACTTGATTTTGACTTTTACAACGCGAATTCTGATTGGTTCTTGTGCTGTCAGTTGCGCGTTATGATTGGCTAGTGGGAAATACGATTGTTCAAAGCGTGTATTAAGAAAATCTATTTCAATCAAGAAGTAAATAAACAAATGTTCCCTTCTTTTGTCGAATTACTTTTTAGAAATATTTTATAAAAGCAATAGAGGACTTTTTTCCGTGTTTACATAGCCTCATATAAACACTCGGGGGGTTGGGAGAATTCTCGAAAGTTATGCAAACCCTCGACTGCGTCTCGGGTTTGCACAGGGGGTGTGCATAACTGTCTCGAATTCTCCCAACCCCCCTCGTGTTTATATGAGGCTATGTAAACACGGAAAAAGTCCTCTATTGCTTAATATATATATATTTATATATATTTATAATTTGCAGGCCTGATTTAGCCACCTTGAACAAACGTAATGAACTTATTACTTCCTGTAGACACGCAAACAAATTTCTCCTCAAAAATTTCAAAACTGGCAGGTAATAACCCCCATTTAAATGTGTCCGTTGTTTATCCGAAACAGAAACCGTTGTAAATTTAAACTTTTCCGGTCATCTTAAGTACATAAATGTCAGTGTCACGCTTACTTCCATTGTCACGCGGATTTTAAGCGTTTATTGTTAGAAGTAGAAACCGTTGTAATCTAATACTTTTCCACTCCTCCTGTATATATAGTTACCAGCTTTACGTTGTAATTTTACATATTGTTACATATGGTTTGGCTATTAATAGTGCATCCTTTTGGACGTTTGCCTGTACTATTCGTTGTTTCATATGGCATCGATTTTGATGAAAGGGAAAATGGTGTATTAAAGAAAATGTTTGGAGTTTTTGTATTCGCGCAATAAACGTATGCAGATTTTCAGTTTCTCAAAAAAAAAAAAAAAAAGAACTATTTGTAGTTGCATAGTAAACAGAAGCAGTTTTCCTGTTTCCCGAAAAAAGAACAACAACAACAAGAAAACAAAACCAAACAAAAGAGCTATCCATTACCAGTCAGTTTCTCGGAATCAAAAAGCTGGTCGATGGTGACCTTTCAGTGTGAGGGTCACTTCTTTCAAAACAACGCTGCCAGAATATTGACACACTGACACGCAAAAAACTGATTGTTGTGCGCTGCCAGCGTTCTACGAGAAATAGAATGAACTATTAAAGCGCTCCTATCAGACTAATAAGCACTGAAATTTTAAGCTTCATAATAACAAACAGTACTGACTTGGCAAAACTAAGTACCATCAAGTCTGATAAAAACAAGTTTAGTTCTTTGATGAAGCTCTGTTAAGGGGTTTTGGGTTACGCTTTATTCCTTAAATAACTCAAATGGCCAATGCGAGATAGCTAGCAATTCTAAATAGAACTATTGATCTTCAAAAAATGTGTTTTAGTCTTATCATTAATTTGAGGTCATCATTTTCAAGATGTCTCGAATTAACCCTAAGCCTCCTAAAGGGCGTAGCTAATGGACGGGTTTCTTTTCGTGTTTCTTCTTTTATTCAACTTTGGTCAACATAAGGATTTTTATGGGATTACAAAACAGTGCACCCGCCTTACTAAGCAAAAATACCATTATTTGAAAACAACAACAGCTACTAAAACAAATAATCTGACAATTTGAGACGATTTATCCAACTCTAACACTAGTTGTCGGGGAATTATTAATAGCTGTAGTTCCCAACTTTGCTCCCTTCTGATGCGGTTGTAACATTTTCGTTACCAAACACCTGTGTGGAGAGTTGTAAAGTCTGGCTGCCCAAGATGTGAGAGACTTCATCTATACTCTCCCATTTCGTCACGTTTCCGGGCCATATTCTCTTCTATAGTAAGGCGTAACGGCATTTCATGCAAAGTATTACCGATTGAAGGATACTTACAAGTTCTACGCCATTCTTTATATCGGCAAAAAGCCGTAAAACTGTTCCGCACTGACAAGCAACTTTAGTACTGCGCTATACTTGCAATCCTTGACTATAGAACCATCCGAGAACTTTGCAGCCTGTCACATGTATAAAAGAGGCCACATGTGACATTTCTGTTGACTCACACCCAATTGTTTGTTTTGTGGAAAGCAAAACCGTGCACAGACGTTCGTAAACACAGGCTTATGGAGACCTTAAGATTGAGGTTTTTCGGCTTTTCCCGCGAACCGCGAACGTCAGGAAGTCACGTGACCGATGCCTTGCCGTCAGGTTTGCGGTTTGAGGTTCAAGTTTGTACGACTAGACCACACTCTAGAGGTAAGTGATTTACCGCAAGGTTTTCTGCACCCTAAAACATCACAATCCCACGTTTGAGAGGAAATACTACTTTTTAGAACTCTTTCGCCTATTAATTATCGAATTCTTTTTCATAGAAACGTAATTTTTAAGACGATTTCTCAGCTAAAATAGAAGTGAACGAATGACTGACAACAAACATGGCGGCCGGCTATTTCTTACCCGCGAATCTTAAGTCCCGAATATGGGCACACAGCTAACGTGGAACCGCTAACCGCAAACCGCGGTTTGCCGCTTGCGGTAAGATGGCTAAACCTCGATGTTAAGGTCTCTTATGAGAGTTGAATGACCAAAAACCACTTGCATTGTACAATTTTACTCAGTGTAACTATTTTAAATTAGAGACCTTAAGATCGAGGTTTGGCCATCTTACCGCAAACGGCAAACGGGGGTTTACGGTTAGCGGTTTCACGTTAGCTTTCTACCCGTATTCGGGACTTAAGATTCGCGGTAACAAATAGCCGGTCGCCATGTTTGTTTTCATTCATTCGTTCACTTCTATTTTAGCTGAGAAATCGTCTTAAAAATTGCGTTTCTATGAAAAAGAATTCGATAATTAATAGGCGAAAGAGTGAATACTGCTTAAAATTACAGCAGATTTCAATATCCAATAGAAACGTGTAGGAATGGTCTTCCAATGATAAAGAACAGAGTAACATTGTGGCGTATTTTTTTTTGCTACACGCGCCTTAACTAAAACGAAGGTGGATGTTTATACTGTGCCGATCGCACCTTCAACTCTGAAACGTGCCGAAGCAAAATCATTGAAATCTGTCACCTTCCCTACCAGTTTTATTTCTGTGCAAGAAGACAATGGAGAAAATTCTGTATTATCGGAAGGTTGCGGAAGTCCATCTGGGATCATTTCACCAAGCGCCGACGCTAACACCGCCGTTAACAAACAAAGCCATTTTGTTTATCGAACCTTCACCTGTTTCGGCGCCTAATTTGACATCTCCTCCGATTCAAAGTGCCTTGTTCTTAAAATCGGGGCAGATTTTATCCCAGTGATGATTATGAAATCTGCTTTCAGTTGACTTGTTAGCTCAGTTGGTAGAGCACTGCACCGGTATCGCAGAGGTCGCGGGTTCGATCCCCGCACAAGCCTGAAATTTTTTAAATCTTTATTTTCACTACTGCTTACACATATTCATTCTCACAATGTAAATTTTATTTCCCAACGGAAAATCATTTTGTTGTTTTGTTCCTTCAACATGGCCACTCCGTACATTCGCTATTCTTAAAATACTTTTTCCTGCGAAAACGCAGGCATCTAGGGTGGCCTCACACCGGATGCTTCATTCTGATGCCCCGTAATTATTACTTTTAATTTCCTACGTTTTCGGCTAAAAACGTTCAACAGCCATATAGCAATGCGTTTTTTTGTTCAACGTATTTAATTCTCTAGTCCAGTACATAATAGAAATAAAAACAATGCAAGGAAATAGAACAAAAACGTACAAGTCTATTATACTACAATGGAATCTGTTCAATAACACTCGGTGAGGAGCGCCGGGAGAGGACCAGACCTGGTATAACTAACATACTGCCCCCCTTTATGTAGCTAATTTGTGTGACCGCTTCAACAATATTGGTACCATCTTTCAAACAGGAATAACTTTTTGAGAGAAAAGGGTCTTTCCCCTATATTAGTGGAGGGGCTTTCATTTATTACGACTGTAAGGAGATTTTACAGGGAGCATCCTCCACCCTCCGATGTCATACCTGAATTTTTGCCACCATGCACCACCACCCCACAGGCTCAGACAAAACATATCATATGAAGAATTACATCATTTGCCAAAACTTTCGAACGTTTAAATTTCAAACGTTTTATTTCCGGACACTTTTTATCTAATTTTGGAAAAATTTCGAAACTTTGCTGACACATAGTTAAAGCAAATCTACGCCAATAAAACAGGAATAAGACTGAACCAACATTTGTGAAAAAGGTAGTTTTACAGCATCCTCAAGGTTTTACAGATACATCGAAAAGAAAAATTAACACAAATAGTTCTCAGAGTTACGGAAGCGGAAATGAAATTTACCTACAATATGTTTTTCATAAAAGAAACAAAAAATTTCCTTTCCAGTGATAAAAGGAACGAGCGTTAGCAAAGCCCATAAGTTCGAGCTCTAGCTAAATCATGTATATTTGCCTTGAATAAAATATTTTAACCTTAGCTGAGTATTTTAAAAGCAACCCCGCCACATTATGTTGGTGTTCTGTGGGATTCGTTCACTGTTCCTCGTCAAGAGCCTTTGGCGTCTACAGCCACAATAGTCCTCGTCGAAGCTTTCGATCCAGCAGTTTCAGTTGCCTTTTTAAAGCCACATATTCCTGACACTCTTCCGGCTATTCAAAGTTAAAAATCCCTAAATAGAGTGTTTTCGTGACCATTTTCTATACTGTTCGTCTATAGCAATTCTTCCAACACACTTATTGGATTTACCGAATCACAGAAACTGTTCTGTGTTAGAAACAACTCGTCTTCCGAGTCGCTCTTTCCCATATATGCATTGAACAAAAGCCCTGCTTTGTCATTGGCGTGTTAACCTCGCCCATGTTGAAGACAAGCCGGGAATTTTTAGGCAGCTCGTGGAAACGTGATTTATTATTCATTTCGGGCTAGGCCTTTGTATGACCTCGCTGACTAAAATTCACACTTACATACAGGTCATCCAAATTTAAGAAACACTGAACAAAAAAACGGCAAGTTTGAATGTGATTTTTTCTCTACTTTTTTAGTTTTGTTTGTCACTGAATTTTGTTGCTGTTGTATTCGTCACATTTTATTTCCCACAATCGCTTTCTAAGTGAAATCTTGTCGGTAAATGAAAGCATTAAACAAACTATGCCACTCGGCCGACTCACAACTACCACAGCCACCGCCATTGCTACAGCTACTCCTACTGCTACTCTATGGTTACTTTTGTTTTAATAGTTTTATTCATCACATTACAAAGGTAATTGTTACAGATACGGTTACAGCCTACAAACAGATACCAAACAGAGATAAAAAAGCTAATCCTACAACAATTACATTGCAAAAAGAAAACAACAACAACAAGAAAAGAAGGGGGTGGGTTACATCATTGGGACATTCATGCTACGAGTCAACATACGGAAGGAGCTTATCCCATTTCCTAAAATGTTTTGTAAGTTTGTTCCGGCTTGTTGCAATCCCTTTTTTTTTTCAATTTGGTATACTCCTTTGATCTTGGCTTTAAGGACTTGTAATGAAGGATTTACATTATTCACTACGGTTACTGCCACTGTCACTGCTACGATACCCAAAGTGCCACTGCCACTGTTAAGTATTGCTACTGCTTAGTACTGCTGCTGCTACTGCTACTGCTATAGCTCATATATAGTTTTAGCCAAGCCTAAAAGCGGAGCTCCACGATTATTTGTTTACTGGTATTGAGCAACTTCGCATGGCTTTCCTTGCTTTCCTTGCGCCAATATTTTATGTTTAGAGCAGTCAACAGGAACTGACCGCGGTTCAAAAACCTCAAAACGTTAAAACATTAAACATTACACAAGAAAACAATACACGAAGTGTTTGACCGTCTAGCTACCTTATATTTGTTCTTTTAAATGGCTTTCCCTGTTTGATCAAGATCAAACATTTTCATCCAACATTTCAGGTTACGAACAAATGTTTGATCGTTTAATTTAGCGACCCCAACCAACAAAACGTGCACAGGCGGTAACAAAGCAACCAAATGAACCACATAAAGGCGAAATTTCAGCGAGAATACGCAAAAATTCATTCTGTGGACTCACTCTGTGTAGTGTTTGGTCAAACATTGTTTGTGCGATTAGCCACCCAACGTTATGTTTGACAACTGATGGTGTTGGATGAAGATGTGTGATCGTTTAGCCGGGGCTTTAATCCTTAATTTTACGAGGACTCATCGCGATTACGTACTGTTTAATAAACGAGCGGGAGTGTTTTATCGGGTTATAAAACCACGAGGCGTAGCCGAATGGTTTTATAACCCGATAAAACACGACCCGCGAGTTTATTAAACGGCTTCAAAAGCGAAAATCTCTAGGGAATATGTGAACCTGTTTGTTCAGCCTACTTGTGCGATAAATTTTGGTCTAGTGTACTAGTGTGATAATTTTAACCTCGTGTTTGCACAAAAGAATTTGAAGAAGCATTACGTGGAGTCGCCCTGGGAATTATTGTGAGAATTATCATTGTGTGGTTTTGGGATTGTATGACTAATTATGACACACCAAAAACCACATGGCTTCGAAAAGAACGTTTCATGAGCCAAAAAGCGCGGAGGAAGAAAGTGAAATATCGGAAAATGCTGTCTCAAAGTTCGGTAAATAAATGGGTGATGAAGATTTTTGGGGAGTGGTAGGCAGAAAAACAAATAATAAAGCCTTTGAGGAAGAAAGCGGATCTGCTGTGGAAACTTCTCCAATTCAAGATTTGGAAACGAACATTTGCAACATGACGGCAGAGTCTCTAAACTTTTGGCTGACGAAGTTCATCATGGAAGTATGCAAAGACACAGGAGAAACTTACCCTCCACGAACGCTTTAGTGTCAGCACCGAAATGTTTACAAGATCTGTGTTCAATAACTGTACGTTCAATATTGTACAGAAATAATTTATGTACTGTACCATATTACCTAATAAACTATTCGTAAATGTTAACTTTGGAATAAAGAAATTGAATATTGCGTCAAAGTTGTTTTGTTTGTAATTTCTGTTTATTCAGCTGGCCATTGCACTATTTCACCTCTTTAAAGCTGTTTTATAAAACGTCATCCTTATTAGTATTCTTTATATAAAGAATACTAATTAAGACAAAATTTTTATATAGAGAATATCAATGAAGCAAAATACAATCAGCCCCGCTCCCCCCCTGGGACTGAAATTAAATGCAGCCCCCAGGCTTTTTAGTTTGACTGTGTTTTACCGGAGTTTAAAACACGAGCACGTGACCAATTTTAATAAATGCGATAGGTTGTTGCGCTCATGAATTGAAGTTTTAATAAAACAAGGGCAAAAGTTTCTTAACGCTGTTGAGGCACCGAGGTCGAAAAACAGTCAGCCAAGCAGAGTAAAAATACTCGTTCGCTTGTAAACAAAACAACACACCAAAACAAATAAACAATTCAACTAATGGATAAAGGGGATTAGTTTCTAAAGAAACTGTGGTGCTGCGTCGGTGGGGGAGTGAAACACGAAAATTTGGTTTATCAACGGAGTTGATAATGTAAATTGACCAGCGTACAGGGATTCGATTAGCTGACGTTTCGAGCGTTAGCCCTTCGTCGGAGCGAATCGAGGAATTGTGGGTTGTGTATGGTATATATACAGAAAATGGAGCTACGCTATTGGTGGTAACATAGTAACGTGAATGAAAAGCGCTCGTTGATACCGTGGGGATTAAGAGTGCCAATTTGAAAGATCAGTTTATGCTCGAGATTTTTACGGCTTTCCGTGGTACCTTGATGTAGGGAAAGGCCGGAGATCGACATCTGTTGTTTGGAATGGTTAGGGAGATTAAAATGCCGAGCGACAGGTTTGGATGCGTCTTCCTGTTTCGCCAATGTATAACTTTTTGCATAATGTGCAGGTTATGCGATAGATAACATTTGCGGAGGTACACGTGAAACGATCAGTGATCTTAACAGA
The DNA here is from genome assembly GCA_016490735.1 of Pachyseris speciosa. Taxonomy (NCBI): domain Eukaryota; kingdom Metazoa; phylum Cnidaria; class Anthozoa; order Scleractinia; family Pachyseridae; genus Pachyseris; species Pachyseris speciosa. The sequence goes on along the minus strand of JAEMWC010000565.1, from coordinate 191,825 downwards.
TCGCTTAGGGCCCGATATTCTGTCAGTGTTTTGAATGAAAGGACAAGTTTTGCATCGCGAACGCGCGCATTTAAAATTCAACTACTTCTTTGCGTCCAAAACGAGTACAGATGATTGTTATTTATATCCAGTTGAGAGAAAAATACAAGTTTCATTCCTGAACAAAAGTAACAACGATTAAACCAAATGTTAAGCTTCAATTTATTTAAGCTTAATTTACCTCACTGTTGTAGTTGTGTTGTAAAGGTTTCTATAACCTAAAAATACGTAAGCTTCAGAAAAGTAAAAACAAGCATCCTCAAAAATAGCAAACGGTTTGTCCAAAAAAGAGCTTCTTCCACAGAATTTGAGCTACTTGTTCCTCCCATTAATGCCGGTGAACTGCCTTTCTTGGTGAGAAGCAAGATGCCGCGGTAAAGTGAAAGCCCTTGAAGCGTTGAATTATTTTGTTTCCAACCACACAATCGATCCGAGTTTGATGCTTTTCCTGAGAAAAATATTTCGCTCTTCCTTTTATCACTTGAAAATTCACCTTCCGGAGTATCTTTTGACAAGTTTTTGATTTTTAGGCCTTTTACGCGAATATTAAAAGACAAACTTCGATCAAAGAAGATGAAGTTGTTTTGCTCAAAATGAAAAAACCGACTGAATGTGAAATTACGAGCCGCAGAAAGCGCGTGAAAAATAAAGCGTCGATTTGGTTTGGGTGTTCCACTGCTGACTTGAGCCTGCGATCCAATCGAAAGCAAGTGCCTGGTCAGCGGTCAACTTAAAAAAAAACAGCTGACCTTGATGAGGTCTTGAGTTGAGCCCGCGATATGGTCACGTGACACTGGTCAGCGGATTCCTTGTTTTTGACAGATGTCAATTGGCTATAAGATGGATGCGAGACGCCATCGTGACACTTGGATTCATTGTTATCCGGGTCACGTGGTGTAGGAACGCGTGGAGCGGATGGCAAGAGAGTCCAACGTACGGGACTTGATATCGTGAACAGGTTCATTGTACAATTTATTGGCGCTCGCATGAAGCTGGCGTCTTTTAAATCTGCTACACCATGCCGATGAGTCCCGATATGGGCGAAACAGCTGTCCATGGTTGCAGCCCTACTTTATCGCGTCTCGGTCGTGTTGGTGTCTCGCAAAGTCAACTTTTCTCACGTAGTATCAGACTTGCTTGTTACATATATATAAGATGGATGTCCAGTATCAAAGACGTACGCTGTAAACGAGCTGGTCAGGTGGGCCAGGTGGAGTATGGCCGTCATATTGGATTATTTTGATTATTATTAGGATATTATTAATTATTGGGCAACTCCGTCGTCATCGTACGTACGCGCCCACGAGCAATACCACTAGCCATGGTTAAATGAGAAAAGCAGTTGACGGGTTTCTATAGGTATGGTGCTCCGCTTGCCGGAGCTCTGCTACTACTACCGCTACTCCTATTACTATTATAGCTACCATTATACCAACTGCCACTACTGATATTTTCACTTCTGCTGCTGCTGCTGCTGCTGCTGCTCCTCCTCTTCTTCCTCATCCTCTTGATGCAAAAACTGTTTTCATGATTTCGTCTCTTACAATCGAAGTCCAATTCAGCTAAAAATTATGGCGAGCCGTAACAGACCACCGTCTTTTTATCACTTCATGTAATCTTGTTCTTATTTCCAGATCCTGTGTTAAGGGCATCAGATCTCCCAGAAGATTTGCCTCTTGCTTTCTTTCTGCTAGAGAAAAGAGAACTGCCCACCGAGCAAGGCTGCCTTTCTTCCTTCACCTACATGGAAGATAGAACGTCATTGTTGTCTACTTAGTCTTGTCTTTGAGTCACAGTTTGAATGGCCTGGAGCAATTGTCGCATTAGCTTTTACTGTGTTCGCTGAAATCGGATATTTTAGTGATCTTTTTGTCGTTGCTACTAAGATTGGGATAGTTTTACTAATCCTTGTGGCCAGTATCCCGCCATCTTGACCTCATGCTTGGCCAATAACCCAGATATACTAATTATCATATATTACCATACCTTACTATACCCAAAAACAAAGGGAGAAAAAAAATAAAGAACAAAACGATAAAATTGCACCACAACAGATATATATATACATAAAGAGAGAGATGCCGTTGGAACTCCACTAAAAAAAAAATAGAGAAGCAAATCCATTCTTTTCGGATCGCATTCGCGTGTCAGGTATTATTCAAGATGGTGGACAAACAAACTTATACGTAGTTCCAATATAAGTTCGAAAGATTAGTTGGTGAAATACGCACAATAGTGTGCGGATCGTGTATCGTATCCTGGCACCTGTATCGAAATACGTATCGTATCGTGAGAAAATGTATCGTTACAGCGCTAGTGTTTTGACAACAACAAATATGCCTGCTGAAACAAGATCAAAATGACAAAAAAAAAAAAAAAAAAAAAAATTGCCCCCATGAGTAAATAACCAAATTATTAAACATGATTCTTCTCCATCATGATCTTTGTATCTACTCTCTTATAGCTGAGAAGGCTCATACCCCTTGAATTCAAACGTTTTTAAAATGAACAATCGCCAACAAACATTCTACATGTATGTTCATTTCAACGGCGCTAACTCAGTTGAATCACAGGCAGCCAAAGCTCTATTGACGAATGGAAATAAACACAATTGTTTCTAACTATTATTACTTCACCAAAAACTCCGCCAATGGAGGGTGGTAAAGGGGGCTGGGGGGATCGTGACCTCGTTTCGTGGAAGCTTGCAGAATATGTATAGCATTTGGCCATTCGCCCAAAAATCTACGACTAGAAACTGTAAGCCACGTTACATCTTTACGCTCCAGTGAAACAATTAACCTTAAAATACCGCTTGAACCAAACACATTCCAGGACTCTGCATCCAAACTCTTTACCGGCCATAGTAAAATCTTGTTCTAACTTCAAGACCTTCTCAAAAGAAACCTGTGGAATCCTAAGAGACAGTAGTAGTATGCTGTATATACGTAGACGGTATACCTGTTTTTTCTCCTTTTTATTAGTAGTGTGTATGTGCAGCATAATTAATTTTTTTGTAACACGAAAATTTGGTTTATCAACGGAGTTGATAATGTAAATTGACCACCGTACAGGGATTCGATTAACTGACGTTTCGAGCGTTAGCCTTTCGTCGGAGCGAATCGAGGAATTGTGGGTTGTGTATGGTTTATATACAGAAAATGGAGCTACGCTAGTGGTGGTAACATGGTAACCTGAAAAACAGGAATAAATTAACTGAATGAAAAGCGCTCGTTGACGAGCGCTTTTCACCATAATTTTGGTGTTCTTGTGTTCTTGGGGAGCAGGGTTCGCGTAGTGGTGAGAGCGCTCGCCTTCCACCAATGTGTCCCGGGTTCGATTCCCGGACTCGGTGTCATAAGTGGGCTGACTTTGTTGGTTCTCTACTCTGCTCAGAGTTCTTCCGATAAGAAACTGTTACAAGTTCCTCATTTCAAGCTTAAGACTTACGGAGGCAGATCATTTAGTTATATAGCGCCATATCTGTGGAACCAACTCCCAGACGCCATACGGCAAGCACCATCGGTTGGAACATTCAAATCCAACCTGAAGACTTATTTATTTGATCAAGTTTTTAATTAGTTGTTAGGTTTTTCGCTTATTGCTTTAGTTTTCTTAGTTAGTTGTTTTAGTCATTTTTATCTTTAATTTTTTTTTCTATTCACATAGCTGTACAGCGCTCTGAACTCTAGCATAGGCGCTATATAAGTCTTATATATTATATTATTATTACTATTATTATCAGAGAGGTTTTTCTCCGGGAACTCCGGTTTCCCCTCTCCCCAAAAACCAACATTTGATTTGATTTATTTATTAGAGTAGATGTGACTTGAAAATTGTAAAGCGCCATTGATCTGTATTTGTAAATGGCGCTATATAAGTAATAAATTATTATTATTATTATTATTATTATTATTATTATTATTATTAGTTATAGTTTTGCTAACAATCCCTCTTAATTTGGTTTGAAGGAGAACTATAGCCGATATACTGCCGTGTGAGATGTTCTTTATTAAAAAAAATAGCAAGCAGCACACAGGATGTGTTTGCAATCATTGTTTAATTTTTGGGTTGATGTTTTAACGTGGCAGACATAGAAAAACGGGACTTCTTCTTGTAGATTAAGGATTTCTTGTTACCATTTGCCCTAGATACGTTCCCAAGGCTTTCACGGGCATGGGTCAAGAGTGATGTTTTAGTAACGCAGTGGCAAGCAATATAGTTTGTACTGCCTTATTATATCTACATCTATTGTTATAGTTTATCTCGCAGAATTAAAGAAACACGAAACAAAATTAAAATTGACTGTAAATTAAAAACCCAATTCTCATTTAACACGTAATTATTATAGAAAATCACAGTCCAGGGTGATTAAATAAAATCACGTTTCACAAGGAAAAGAAGGCCATTTCACATTTCACTGGAAATAAAACAAGACAATTGATGGTTCAAAAACAAAAAACCCTTTACCACCTTCCTAATGGATTTTGCTATATTATACGAAGGGATTCTATCTATTTATCAAAAACAACAAATTTGACCTTTCCGACACCTCGGGGTCTATGATTCTCCCATTGCGAATCTTTTAGGCCACGTTTCAGTTACGAAAATGTGAGTGCACTTTTTAATAGACGCCGGAAGTTGTTGTTGGTTGCCCCTGATATGAACCGCATGACAAAGCCAGTTCGTGAAGGGTGGTTGGAACCTGATATCACATATTGACTATATACTGAATTTGTGTTAAAAACGAGTACTGAAGACATTTGCCTAAAGAATAGCAATTGAAAGTCATTTTCGGAAAAGTAAGTAGCTTGCTAATTCTAATGGAATTTGAATGGTGCATCACTCTGAAATACACCAATTTGGTAATGATCAGTTCGTGGTTAATTGTGGGTAGATCCAGTCCTTTGTGGGGGCAAACGGCCAAAATCACAATTTCAAATTACGTCCTAAAGTGGCCATTTGCCCCCACAAAGGACTGGATCTACCCACAATTCACCAGGAACTGATCATTATCAAAATGGTGTACTGTCTCAAGGAAGAATCCGTAAGGTGAGCCTCCAGCTTTAGAACTCAAAGATGATTTTTTAATGAGGCACGAAATGGTTTCCTTAATTTTAAACACCAACTCTTTTCTTGGATCGATACTCCCACAATTTTTCGTTTGTTTCCTTGAACATCATATGAAAAACATTTGTAATTCTTTCTCAATAAGTTGTGGTCACTGTTTTGACATACAAGGCTACCATAGCAACAGATCAGCCTCTTAGAAACATCCTTAATGTTTGCTTTGTGTCTGTAACTCAAAAAAAGAGCTAGAGGACCCCCATTTTTGTTATTGAATTGCATTCAGAATATGAAGATTCATCTTTCTGCAAAGTTTTAAAAAAATCGATACATAGGGTTCAAAACCTCATGTACAGATTTTTTAAAACTTTGCAGAAAGATGTATCTTCATATTTTGATTGCAATTCAATAATAAAAACGGAGTTCATCCGACTCCTTTTTGAGTTACAAGCACATAAAGCCCAAATTAAGGATGTTTCTGAGAGGCTGTACTGTTTCTACGGTAACCCTTATATGTAAAACAAAAATTATCACAACTTGCTAAGAGATAATTGGCAAATTTTTCGATATCATGTTCAAGAAAACAAGCCAAAAATTGTGGGAGTATCGATCCATCAAAGAGTTGGTGTTAAAAACTAGCAGAACCATTTTCAGTCGCCTCAAAACGAAGTTGACGTTCAGATGCCAAAAATGCACCTGTTTCATCATTTTACGTGTCAGGAACCACTCCACTCACGTGTATACCTGTCACTTCCCTGGAAAATGTCACGAAGGTCGGGGCAATGCAAAATATTGCTCAAATGGACTCCTGTGGAGGTTATAAAGCCCGATGATCTTTGTAAGGTTTGCCGATGTAGTCCAAAGAACAGAAGTGTGCTGATCGACTTCAGACTGTGCTTAAACAACAAGTTTATTACCCGGGCTGCGCGCGTCTCGCGCGGCGCCCGGGTCTAAGATTACCGACGGTTCTTCTTCTTTTTCGTCGAGTATCATCCACAAAGTGCACTTCCGGCGTTTCTGCGCAAGCGCTAACTATTTTTAACAGAGAGATGCCTGTTGTCACGTATCGGAAAATGTCGATTCACCTTGTGTCTTTTGAAGTCTGAACAAACAATATGTTAAGAGAAGTGTCTATGCGAATGATTGCAAGTTCAACGGCAAGAAGAAAGCTTTTAACATGAGTAAACTTAACTCCAGATGGACTGCCGTGTTTCCTCGTATCTACTTCAGTAGGCTGCGAGCAGTCTCTAATTTTGGCGATGGATTGTGGGGCGGGCAAAAGACACGTGCGCTCGCGAAGTTGCGAGGAGACGCGACGCGAGGGGAGCGCCAAAAATTAGAGACTACAGACAAAGGGAGTTTGACCTTTCACGGCCGAGTGATTCGGAAGTATAAATCTCATATCAACAGCAAGAATGATACTTGTTGTCACGTATCGGAAAACGTCGATTCACCTTGTGTCTTTGAAGTCTGGACAACTAATATGTTAAGAGAAGTGTCTATACGAATGTTTGCAAGTTCAACAGCGAGAAGAAAGCTTTTAACATGACCAAAATTTTTGGCGAAGCGAAGCGAAGAGTGGCGTACGGTCGTACTTTCTTTACTCCGCGATAATTGTTTTAATTTCTTAGTGAATCTTGTTTTACACTCAATTTTTGTTATCGCTATTTGCCATTAACGACTGTAACTAAATTAACTATGCCTGAAACTCGTACCACGAAGGCTGCTAGCACTCAAGGAGCTGATTCCGCGGGATCTGAACTTGTCACAATGGCGATACTGAGGGAGTTGTTGAAAGTGCAAGAAAGAATGTTTAAGAATTTATTCGACTCACTGTTGGCCAACGTAAACGCACGGCTAGATTCCGTCTTCGGCCAAGTCGCAGAAATCAAAGCTAGACTAGATATTTACGAGAAAGACACTAGCGACTTTAAGGTGAGCCTCGAGTTCTCCCAGAAAGATATCAAGGACTTGAAACCATGCTCATCCCGACTGCATGAGGTCGAAGAAGAGATTGAAAAGATGTGCGGTTCCCTCGATTACCACACTGATGAGATCGAATATCTGGAGAACCAAAGTAGAAGGAGTAATATTCGAATAGACGGCATTCGAGAGGAAGAAGCAGAAACTTGGGACAACATCGAAACCAAAGTAAAGGAGATACTCAAAGAGAAGCTTAACCTCGATGAAGAACCGGATATCGAGCGGGCTCATCGAGTCGGCAGAAGAGCAAATGCTACAACTGGCTCCGTAAGACGTCCAAGGACCATCGTTTGTCGCCTCCGCGATTGGAAGCAAAAAGAACAGATCATCAGAAGAGCAAGGAGAATCACGCCCCCTGGAATTTTTGTTAATGAAGACCTGGCACAAGAAACCCTTGACAAGAGGGAAGAGCAGCGTCCTAAGTTTGAAGAAGCAAGAAGAAACGGGAAAATAGCCTATTTCGTTTTAGACCGGCTGGTTATTAAAGACAGAATTGAGCGTCCCAGTTAAGTAGCTGTGTAGTTTTGTGCTTTAGCTTTCTATAATATTTATAGTACGTATTTATATGTTTATTATTTATTAGCCATGGCTTCGATTCCTGATCACACTTTACCTTTTAATGCTTTAGACGATTATAGATTTAACCTTGCAATTTACGAACTTCAACATGGCCCGGTCCGTTATGATCCTGACACACTTTCCAGCCTAAATTACGATCCTTTATTTTCAAGTCACAATCTTTCCCTAACTCGTTCTGACGATATAGATCCCGATGTTAATTTCTGCACAGACGACGTCCATTGTGATTACTACATTGAAGATAAATTTAACGAAATGTTGAGAAATGATAATTTATGTGATGAAAATTTTTCGCTTCTACACCTAAATATTCGTAGTCTTCAACGTAATCTAAACAGCCTTTCTATTCTTTTGACATGCTTGAATATTAAGTTCTCTTTAATTGGCGTTTCTGAGACTTGGCTAAATGATTATTCCCATTCAGTAGACATAGATGGTTTCAATTTTATTCACAAACATCGCCCAAATAGAACTGGTGGTGGTGTTGGCTTATATATTTCTGACAATCTCGATTTTAAAATTCGCGCTGACTTGAGTTTTGACGATATTGATGTTGCACAATCTTTGTTTATTGAAATATCAAGACCCCATGGGAAAAATATTATCAGTGGTGTTATTTACAGGCCACCTAATCAGAGAGTTGGTGACTTTGTGTCAAAACACAATGATCTGTTAGCGAAAATCTCTAGAGAGAACAAAATATGTTTTATTATGGGTGATTTCATTTGAATTTAATTAACTTTCAACATCACCAAAACACTGGCGAATTCCTTGATGGATTGCACTCGTATATGTTTTTTCCCATGATAACACGTCCCACCCGAATAACTTCTCACACTGCAACATTGCTAGATAACATTTTCGCAAACACATTTTTTGATCAATCGAGAAGTGGGTTATTGATTACTGATATCTTTGATCACTTACCTGTTTTTTCGATTCATTCAAATAATGACTCTTCCAACAGCCACGCTCATGACCCAGTGGTCATTCGAGACAATAATAAAGAAAACTTAGCGAGTTTTCTCGAAACGCTAAAACAAATTACCTGGTCCTCCCTTGATGGTTATCATGACCCCAAAAACGCGTATAATAGCTTTATAAAGAAGTATTCTGAAAGTTATAATGTGTGCTTCCCTGTAAAAAAATTAACTAGAAAACAGTGCCGTTTAAATAAACCGTGGCTATCCAATGCGCTTATTAAGTGTATTAGGAAGAAAAATAGGCTTAAAAAAAAATATCTGCGAAATCCAACAATGGATCGTCAATCAGTTTACAAAAGTTATAAAAACAAATTAAATCATTCTCTGAGGACAGCAAAACGTCTATACTACGAGAAGAAATTGAATAACGTTCAATCTAATACTCGTGCTACTTGGAAAGTTTTAAATGAAATTCTAAACAGAAGCAAAAGAAATTCCAATAGATGCTCAACATTTAAAGCTGATAATAGTGAAGTTACTGATCCTGTCGAAATTGCCAACAAGTTTTGTAGTTATTTTTCAAGCATCGGTCCTAATTTAGCAAGGGGTATACAGTCGTCAGCTTCACACCGTTGTTTTCTTAATGGTTCCTTTACACAGTCAATATTCTTCAACCCTACAACTCAAGATGAGATCACTGAGATTGCGAAAACTTTTCTTCCAGGCAAAGCAGCTGGCTACGACCAGATTCCAATGACAGTCATTAAGGAGTCCATTCTACTTGTTTCTGAACCACTCACCCATATCATAAACTTGTCAATCCAGCATGGTATTGTTCCCGATGAAATGAAAATCGCTCGCGTGATAGCTATTTTTAAATCTGATGATCAGTCGCTTTTCACCAACTACCGACCTATCTCGGTGCTTCCCAGCTTTTCAAAATTCTTTGAAAGAGTTATCTACAATCGTTTAATGCAATATCTGATGAACTTCAACATCCTCTGTAGTAACCAATACGGCTTCAGGAAAAATCATTCCACTGCACTCGCGCTAATCGACTTGCATGATAAGATCTCCACTGCCTTTGACCGAGGTGAATTTTCGGTAGGTATTTTTCTTGACCTCTCAAAAGCCTTTGACACTGTAAATCATATCATCCTTTTTGATAAACTCGAACATTACGGTATTCGTGGCTTAGCGCTGGACTGGATAAGAAGTTACTTTTCAAACAGAAAGCAATATGTTGAATATAATGGCCACCGTTCGTTAAGAAATGAAATCTCTTGTGGGGTCCCTCAGGGTTCCATCCTCGGACCACTATTTTTCTTACTGTACATTAACGACATCAACAATGCTTCTAATCTATTAAATCTGATATTGTTCGCTGACGATACCAATGTATTCATGTCACATGAAGATCTGAACTATCTCTCAGATATGTTAAACTTGGAGATGGACAAACTGTCAATCTGGTTTAAAGCAAACAAGCTTTCTCTAAATCTTAAAAAGACTAAATTTATGGTCTTTAAACCAAGACAAAAGCGTTCAATTCGTAATATTCAAATAAGTATAGATAATCAAAATATTGTTAAAGTAAAGGAGACAAATTGTCTAGGCGTAATTTTGGATGAAAACCTAAATTGGAAGTCGGAAATATCTCACGTTGCAAGTAAAGTTGCGAAGTCAGTCGGTATAATATCTAGATGCAGTTTCTTTCTTCCTAAATCGTCTTTACGTATGCTCTACTATTCCTTAATTTATCCTTATTTTTACTACTGCAATATCGTTTGGGCTTCGACCTATAAAACTAATCTCCGCCGCCTTGTTATCCTGCAAAAGCGCATTATTAGAATTATTAATAAATCACATTTTAATGCTCATACTGACCCCATCTTTAAGGACCTCGGTATACTAAAATTTAATGATATCCATTTGCTTCAACTGGGCCAATTTATGTATTCTTACAAAAATTCATTCTTACCTCCAAAGTTTAATAACAATTTGTCTCAAAGCAATCAATTCCACTCTTACAATACAAGAAATTCCCAGGCCTACCGTCTACTGTATTGTCGTACAAACACGAAGAAGTTCTAGCCCTTTTTTCAAGGGCCTAAAGTTTTAATTCACTTGACAACAAGATCGTCAACTCTCAATCCCTCTCCTCTTTTAAGAAAAAACTGAAGGTTAAATTATTGAGTAAGTATGAAAACAGTTTATAAATCTTGCCATCTTCGACTCTTCGCCTTCTTTTCTTCAATTGATGTGAAACAGCTCTAGCTCATAGTTCGAGGAGACCTAACCTCTCATAAGCTCCTATAGTTTCTGTTAGGTCTCCTCGCCACTTCTTTTTTTTTTGTTTTTTGTTTTTTTGTTTTCTTCTTTTCCTATATTTTTTGTAATTAGTGTGGCAAAAAAAAAAAAAAAATTAACTCCGGATGGACTGCCGTGTTCCCCGTATCCGCTCCATTGAGATGTACATTTTGTTGAATAACTCAAGTACGGGATATCACACACCCCTGAGACTTTGACAGGTAGTTAATTTACTATTTCCCCACAATATCTCAATTTCTGGACTTTAATTTTTGAATGATAAGCGATTAGTGTTTACAAATGTACTAGCGTCCCTTGAAACTGTCCAGAAACGTTCCTTTCTTGTGTTTCAAATGACCCTGGATTGACGTATTTGTAAACAGTTTCACTCTGCTAATTAATTTTCTACTCACATTTCACCGAGACTCCATTCACATTTATGCGAAAAAATCCTACATCGTTCGATAAGCGTTTCCTTTCTCAAACAATTATCCATCGAAGCGAAAACAAGTGCGCTTAGTTTTTTTTTTGAATCAATACACTATTTTTATCACCTTGCATAATGATAAACCTCTGTGGCCTAAAGGTCATTGTTCCTTCCCGTGACGCAGCTAACCCGGGTTCGATATCTTTTAGTGGTATATATCACGGGCTTTATTTTTTCTGTTTCTCTTTTTCTTGTTCTGTTAGAAATATTTTTTACAAGTGTTATAATTATTGTTCGCAATGGTTGAGCTGTATTTTAGAGGAATATATGTTGATAGGGGTCTAAAGAAATAGACTCCAACACAAGCTAAACACAATGCGTCCGATGTAAGAAAGACAGACTTCCCTCTATTCTTTTGTTTAGCACTAAGTTAGGGATACAATACTGTTTTTTGCAAGCCCAGGTTTAGGCTAATTGTAGCCTCTTGTTTTGAATACAACGATAGGGCAAAATATTGCGTATGACGGCGTGGGCGTCATCAGTCCAAATAATCGTTCCTGGAAGAAGTTCGTTCGCAACATTTTCCGTGGTTATATTTCTCACTGCGGATAAAAGATTCCGGACTTGTGAAGATGAAGTTGTAGTTGCCCAGTTCAATCCCCTTGTCATCGATGTCGTCTCCCGATAGACAGGCTGTTGGAAATCTACGAGAACGAAGTTCTTAAATGTGGGAGTTGATGAGTAAAACCAACTGACAAATCACAACAATGATGGGTTTTTAAGGGTAGTCCAAGCCATAAGCCACCAGCATAGAGCAAATGCTGAGAATACTTGAAAGATCAACGACTGGCTTTGGAAGAACCAAAGCCAGTCGGTGTGCAAGTTGAAATTATGAGTCCGAGGTTATGTCATTTAAGAGCGACTCGCTGTACGGGTTACCTATACCTATGCAAGATAGAAAAAATCGATTTTCTGAAAATTTGCCAGGAACAAGGTTTTTACTAACTTATTTTAAAACTATGGGCGCGATCCATTTGGGCAAAAATTTCAGTTTGAATTTCCGAAATACTCAGGTGTCAAATGGAACGGTTTTTTCTACTTCAGTAAACCGGTCTCGTCCCACTGGCAAACGCAGATTCCGCCATCTTGCCTTCGACATCTGACAGCAAAGGAAACTGCGGGAGCCGAGCGTCTCACCGAAATGAAATGCCAAATGGAACAGAAAATTTCCGGTAATTCCGATATTTCGGGAAAATGGACAACCTCGAGAGGTTGACCAAAATTTTCCAGATGAACTTTTCGGAAATTACCGTTCCATTTACCTCTGAAACGAAAATTCAGGAATTTTTGACCAAATGGATCGCGCCCTGTAACTTTGAGGTTGATTGTATTTTTATTTTCTTCTCCAGACGGCATTTTGTATTTCGCCCCTAAAAGAGCCAAACTCGGCCCTGAAATTACACTTTTTGCGGAAGGCTAGCAAGCCAAATTGTTGCGCGAAGCTGGAAAAGCTAATCCATATTATTAACATAAAATGTTTTAGTACTTATTTCCTGTTGTCAGATCCACATTTAATACAAACCTGAATTTTTAACAATTTTTCAAAATTATACGCTATGGTGATGTCGCGTCACATCCAAATTTAGGCCAAATTCATGGACCAAAAAGTCAATCTGGTACATGGATTTACCTCCAAAAACTATTTTTCTGGATAAAGATATCACTTCATTTTACTTTTTATCGCAAATCTAGCTTGGGCAAATAAAACGCAAAAATTTGACAGCGTCTTGAAACCAGGCACTTGACCTAATCGCTTGACATTTTGACCTTTCACGCCGCGATTATTATCTCGAATATTGACCCTGAAAAGTTTGCCTGTGGGTCTTAATTCCGGTGAAATAGTTGTTTTAAGCCTCCAGATATCAGCTATTGTAATTTGATGACAGTTTCTGGCCGCAAACGAGTATATTTAGCAAAGGCTTATTTTGAATAAATAAGCTTAAACATTTGGCGGTTAGCGAGCACAGACAAAGCACGCAACAAAATGTCGCTTTATAAATCGTTATCGAGAAAAATGTTTAGGAAAACTAGAAGAATAAATAGTTGAATAAACACTTGGAGTTATTTCTTTCCTTAATCTCGCCTATCTTGATAAGAAATGGTAACATTGCTGCTGACGTCTTTGTGTTACTTTTCGTGGCGTGACGAAGCACTTGGATTACACATTAACCAGTTGACACAGGCTACCCAAGCTAATGCATGATTCTTATTCGTTTTTCGTTCGGTTATCGTTAGTCGGTGTCGGCATTACAATAGGCCATTTCCGAATTGCCTTTGGCCTCTTTTTGAAAGCGAGTGCTGGTACTTATCTTTTCATATAAAAATTAGTTTTCATTCACACGCAAATTAAACTCATTTCCCGGGGGGTACTCCCAGAAAAATCGGGTGGGGGTGTGCGGCCCGCTTCCTGAAACTATTACCCCTATTTCAGACCAAAATCTGCGATTTTCCCTATCCTATTTCAGACCTGACCGAAAATGTAACCCTATTTCAGACCTATTTCACGTACACAGTTGGCGTAAACATAATTAAAAGACAAAAAAGAACGGCTTTTCTTGATGGTCTTATCGGCTAAAGAGGAAGAAGTAGTTTCTTCTAAAAAACATACCAAATTCAAGACAAGAGTGCACAAATCATACCCTCTTTCAGACCAAAACGGCTAAAAACCACACCCTTTGGGGCCGCATATACCTATATAGCTCATATCATCGCCCAGAATGCTATTGTCTTTCGCGACATTTACTTACAGTGTCTACTTTCTCAATGCGCGGAATAATAATTGCAGAGATTAAGTTTTCGGAAAACCGACTTCTCTCGTGAAAGAATCGGTGGCCGTCAATGAAAGGGTTTGATGTGCGAAGTAATTCTCAAGGTGTGATAAAGTAAAGAGTGGCGTCCTAATAAAGGCGGCCGCGCTCTTTACAAAGTGTATTGTCGACAAATTCGCGTGCAACTAGATTCTCTTCTTCTTATATTTTTTAATTTTTATTTTGACGTGTTATACTTGGAATGGTCTGAGCGCGGTAGCCAAAAATTACTTGCAAAACAATCTTCCTTTCATTCGCGCGTATTTCATGGTTTCGATTTTTAAAACTCAACCGGTCAAAGCAGTTCAGTTATAGACGGAGTCTTTCACTTTATCCTTTCAGATAGTCGATACGTGGATCGCGCACTTTAAAAAGAATATAGGTCGTAAACCGATGAAATCCTAAGCCTGTCACAGAAGCAAAAAGCAGGCGACGCGTCTTACGCCTGAGCAGGAACCTGAGTGAGCATTGTTTTGTGATCACTGTTATGGTTTTAATGATGAAAGCATTATAAACGTTTTAATCCAAGCACTGTATTCAGTTGTTTGAAATCAGCTTAGAGCAACATGTCAAAGCGTGCGAGATACGAGCCCGGCTTTTATACATCACTATTGGATGGTATTTGTGATCACTCAGTTCCAAATCCCGACCCAAGCAATTGCTGCGGCATGTCCTATTGTTAACGGAGGCTTAGTCATGAATACATTAAACTCTAGCGGGAATTTCAAAGCAAACCCGAGCTATTGTCATGCAAGTGCTGGGCAGCAACAAGCCTACGAGGTCAGTAGGAAAGATTCAAAGTTGAGATTTCCAACCACTTTAAATTGTTCTTTTCATCCGAAAATTAGCAGGGAGCTTCTTTAAGTAACAAGGAAACAAAGCCATATGCTAACTCTTAACAAGAACGACTTGCTACGAAAAAATTCGGCTATGAATAATTTCCTCATACTGCAAAAGTCCCAAAATAGGCCGAATTCAAGTACAATTTCCAACCACTTCCATTGCTTGAAAAAGCCCCGAAAAAGTCTGGATTCCTTCAGTGAGGTCTCATTCACAAAAGCCATATGCTAACTCATTGAAAGCGCGAAAAGGTAACTCCAAAATGCGACTAAAATATGCGCTGGTAGTCGCTTCTACGCCAATTTCTCTTTTGTGCGAGTGTCTTATCTCATTAGTGCATTTCAAATCTCGCGCGGCCCCCTTGAAAAAGTCCCGGATGAGTCGCTTCATTCTGGGCGATGTAAGGCAGTACCCCACCCCAGGACTCATTTCCATATGAATGGTTGTGCACCAGACCTCACTTTGAAAAGGAGGCCAAAGGTAATTCGGAAATGGCCTATTACATTTTCACAACCTCCGTGTTGACCCGCCAATTCTGTTAAGAACTATTATAATAGTTACTAGTGACTGATGAATGCGCGCTAGAGAGTTCAGTCTCTTGAAAGCTGCACATGGGTGAGCCATATTTATTATTTCTGGTGTGACAAAAAATAAATACTTGGAGTTATTTCTTACCTTAATCTCGCCTATCTTGATAAGAAATGGTAACATTGCTGCGTCTTCATAGTTTGTTCGAAACACTCTCAGCGGCCTGGCTACAAACAAAACCATGGTCACAGGACACCCAGGGTCGCGTGAGAGCGTCCTAATTCTTGCCCTGTGTTTGCTTGTTTGTTTTTTGCTATTAATTGTTTTGTTGCTGTTTTTTTCTTTCAACGAGCTCATTGTCTCGGGATAACGTTGTGCACTTCCTGGTATCAAATTTCGCAGAATTGCGGTGCACGTGTTTTGGAGCTGTCTTGTTTTAGCGCGATTAATATTTCTTGTAAAAAGAGTTGTATCCTTTGGCCTTTCAAAATAATGTCGATTTTGGTTTTATTTGTACATAACATACGTAACCGGAGAATACTGCGTATATATTAAAGTTAGAAATTGTAATTTAATAGCTTCATGTGGTTTTGCCACACTTGTCAGAGGAAGTTCTCAAGTGAACTCCTTACGTACCCAAATGAAGGATGCGTCAAATTGTAGCAGAGGCATTCCGGTTTGGAAAAGCACCTATTGTTTGGTCATTGCAAGATGTTGCATGAGAGATGCACTCTGTTGGACTTGGCTACAAAAGAAATACCAGGCCCTTTTAGTCGAAGGCTCGAGTGCAGTCTTGACAGTGCTTGAACAAGGATACATCTCAGTAAGCGCCAACACTTTATCCCAGGGGTGGGCCTTGAGGAACACCAAAAAGTTCACTCGAGTCAGTGATACTCAGAAGAAATACTTGGAGGGAAAATTTAACCTTGGCCAGGCAGCAGGCCAAAAAAGAGGATCCAATTAATGTTCATAAGGTTCATAAAGGTTTATTAAAAATAAAATGAATAGAGATATTACAATTTAGACTGACCTGCAGGTAGCTTAGCTAATCGTGGCAGGCCAGTCTATTAAAACAGAGGCAATTATATTACAGTACAGGATTAAAAAAGAGGAAAAAAAGAGATAAGTGTATTTGTGCGAGATTGAACAAACAAATCAAAACAAAAAACAACAACAACAACAACAACAACACAAAAAAAAAAAAGAAAGGAGAAAGGGAGAGCTTGAGATTCTAAGATAATAAAAGTACTTTCACTTGTGTCTTCTCTAATGATTCTTTGGATCAAATATTATTTTATCGATTTCAATGTAGCTATCTTCAGTTTTCAAAATGTCATTTACTAGTGACTGTAGCCCGAGACATGAGATTTGCCAAGATAATGGATGGCTCGACGCTGTTCAAGAGACACGAGTATCTCACCACGTAGCAAGTGCAGTTTTTTTTTTCTTCTAGAATGGCGGCGAAATGTCGTTATGATCAAGGTGACCTTTCAGTGCCAGATATCACGGTGGCAGAAAAGCAGCAGCAAATACCATACTTCAAGAAGTACAGTTGCTTCATCCAATTGTATATGACAACCTAGACCCGGGAGGTACTGCCTTATATGAGCTATATAGGTATGTGCGGCCCCAAAGGGTATGGTTTTTTAGCCGTTTTGGTCTGAAAAAGGATATCAATTTTGACCATTTTGGTCTGAAATAGTGTATGGTTTCTGCACTCTAGTCTTGAATTCGGTATGTTTTTTAGAAGAAGCTACTTCTTCATCTTTAGCCGATAAGACCAGAATCAAAAGCTCTTCTTTTTTCTCTTTTAATTATGTTTACGCCAACTGTGTACGTGAAATAGGTCTGAAATAGGGTATCAATTTTTTTGTCGGGTCTGAAATGGCGTAGGGAAATTCACAGATATTGGTCTGAAATAGGGTAAGGGTTTCAGGAAGCGGGCCGCACATCCACCCAATTTTTCTGGGAGTACCCCCCCCCCCCCCCCCCCAGGAACCTAGACATCTGTGCCTTGTACAAAGAAAGGCGGCTGAGGCAGCTCAGCATTGCTATGCTTCGTATTGTATGCAACTACTTTGACTTATCAACGGAAGGCGGTTTTAATAACAAACGCAAGGCAGTATACATGGATTCTTTAAAGTGGATTTGTTTCAGCTTGCGATTATAATGAGTAAGACAGAAATCGAGATATGTTTACCACATGCACCCATATCGTTTCGATGTATCAGTGGCAAAGGAACATCTCACTAGCTCGTGGAGTATAGGGCGAAATAATAATTCGCAACTGAAGCGATCTGAACCTGGCCAAGCTGAAAGAGTAACATCTAATGAGAACGGGCCTCCCACTAGCCTCCTAATTTCTAGCCTGCGGAGCACGCGTAAAACTGGGCAGTGGGAGGGATTGCGCTAATGGAAGCTCAGGACGGGACACTGGTGTTCGTCTCTCCTGGCCTCCCTTCCCCATTTACGCTTGCAACGCAGGCTAATCAATTCTTTACGCCCCATACCCCATTAAACATATTTTCAGAGAATAACGTAGGGCTCATATTTTACTCACTTTTAATATGATAAACAGGTCGGTCACAAAAGTCTAAACAGTTTAGACAGGGAACTGTGTTCGCAAATGAAAGAGAACAGAACGTGTTGTCTCAATAGGTTTTACATTCATCATGTAAAATGAGACAGAAATACCTTAATAGGTGTTTTTATAGGTATTTTGCAGAACTTTGGCCGTGGAACAGGGGCGTCAAAATCGAAGTATTCTAGAACTTTCATTACCAGGTCTACTACAATTAATATAATCAGTATGTGAAGGAGCAATAGCAATGAGCTTCTGCTAGGAACCACGTGTAAATATTACACCCCAAAAATAATAAATTTCTCACATGTGCAGCTTACAAGAGGCTGAACTGTCTAGCGGGGATTCATTAGCCACTAGGAACTACGGAGGTTGTGAAAATGTAATTGTAATGCCGACACCGACTGACAATAACCGAACGAAAATCAAAACAAATTGAATCATCCATTAGCCTGGGTATTCTGTGTCAATGGTTAATATGTAATCCGAGTGCATCGTCACGCCACGAAGTAACTCAAAGACGTCAGCAGCAATGTTACCATTTCTTATCAAGATAGGCGAGATTAAAGTAAGAAATGACTCCAAGTATTTATTCAACAATTTATTCTTCTAGTTTTCCTAAACATTTTTCTCGATAACGATTTATAAAGCGACATTTTGTTGCGTGCATTGTCTGTACTCGCTAACCGCCAAATGTTTAAGCTTTATTATTCAAAATAAGCCTTTGCTAAATATACTCGTTTGCGGCTAGAAACTGTTTTTAAATTACAATAGCTGATATCTGGAGGCTTAAAACAACTATTTCACCGGATTAAGACCCACAGGCGAACATTTCAGGTTTAATGTTCGAGATAATAATCGCGGCGTGAAAGGTTAACTGTCAAGCGATTAGGTCAGGTGCCTGGTTTCAAGACGCTGTCAAATTTTTGCGTTTTATTTACCCAAGCTAGATTTGCGATAAAAAGTAAAATGAAGTGATATGTTTATCCAGAAAAATAGTTTTTGGAGGTAAATCCATGTACCAGATTGACTTTTTGGCCTATGAATTTGACCTAAATTTGACGACATTTTAAAGAGCTTTACTTTCGCCGAGGGAGACGAGAAGAAATACAGCAAAGTGAAAGAAAAATTCGATCACATTTCGTCATAAAAAGAAATGTGATCTTCGAACGGGAAAAGTTTAACATGCGAAAGCAAGAACCGGATGAGCCAGTTGACGCATTTATCACAGATCTCTATTGTTTGTCTCAGTACTGTGAATTTGGAACCCTTCGAGACGAGTTAATTAGAGATCGTATCGTAGTGGGATTGCGAAATGTCAAGCTGAGTGAGAAACTCCAGATGGATTCAGCCCTTACGCTACAATCGGCGATAAACAGTGCCAGGCAGAGTCAGTTAAAAAGCAACAAGAATCGCTTCGAAGCGGAGTACCAACAAAAATCGATGAAGTAAAAGGATCGAAAGCATACCATGACCGACGACAGAATTGGCCACAAAGGCGACCAACGAAATGCATGCGTTGCGGCGTTATCTCGGAATATCACGCACGCCAAAAATACCCCGCAAAGGACGCTACGTGTGCCAAGTGTAACAAAAGAGGTCATTTCGCCAAAGTTTGCTTGTCTGCTCCAAAGAAAGTTGGCGTGATTGCAGCCGACGATTTGGATGAGCAAGAAGAGCGGGACGATGACGGATTCTTCCTCGGAGAGATTGGAAACGTGGACGGAAAACCTTGGAAGGAAGAGATTGACGTTAATGGCACAAAAATTCAGTTCAAGCTAGACAGCGGAGCCGACGTAACAGTTATCGGTGGGTCGATCTATTCGCGTTTTTTCGGGAAAAACAAGCTTGAAAGATCACGCAAGTAACTATTTGGCCCGTGCAAAAGGCCACTGTCGTGCCTGGGGGTACTTAAAGCGAATCTTGAACTTAAAGGAAAATCCTGCGTAGAAGATATTTACGTTGTCGAGAACTTGGAGACCCCACTCCTCGGTAGATCCGCCTGCTTAGCATTAGAAACCATCGCAAAGGTTGCAGCCGTGGCTCACCCAGTAGAAGGAATTAAGGAACGCTTTCCAAAGCTCCCCTTCAACCAGACCACACCGAGACGTGTTCCAATCCCCTTGCTGCCAAAAATCAAGGGAACTGGACCGTATGGAAACAATGGGAGTGATCGAAAAGGTAGATGTGCCCACAGAGTGGTGCTCACCCATCGTAGTAGTCCCAAAGTCAAATGGAAACGTCCGCATATGTGGTGACTTCATTCAGCTGAACAAAGCTGTACTTCGCGAGAACCATCCGATGCCCACAACAGAGCAAACACTGGGAAAGCTGCGGTGCGAAAGTGATATCCAAGCTGGATGCCAACAGTGGGTTCTGGCAACGAAAGTTGAAAGAGAGCTCAAAGCTGCTAACCACGTTTATCACTCCATGGGGCCGGTACTGCTATACGCGTCTACCATTAGGTATTTCTTCCGCCCCAGAACATTTCCAACGGAGCATGCAAAGAATCCTGGAAGACCTACCTGGGGTCGAATGTCAGATGGACGACATCATTGTGTACGGCGCAAATCAAGCAGAGCACGACGAAAGGCTAGAGGCGGTCCTAGTTAGGCTCCAAGAAGCAAACGTCACACTTAACGCCGAAAAATGTGAATTCTCAAAGGAGACTGTTCGATTTCTGGGCCAATTGGTGGGAAAAGATGGAATTCGCGCCGACCCAAGCAAGATAACTGCGGTTAAGTACTTAGCTGAACCTACCGATATACACGAGCTCAGACGATTTCTGGGAATGGTCAACCAGTCAGGAAAGTACATTCCAAACTTGGCTGAACTCACCCACCCACTACGTGAACTTCTCAGCAAGAAGAACTCCTGGATCTGGGGGCCCCAGCAACACAGTGCAGCGGAACCGACGTAACAGTTATCGGTGGGTCGATCTATTCGCTTTTTTTCGGGAAAAACAAGCTTGAAAGATCACGCAAGAAACTATTTGGCCCGTGCAAAAGCCCACTGTCGCGCCTGGGGGTACTAAAAGCGAATCTTGAACTTAAAGGAAAATCCTGCGTAGAAGATATTTACGTTGTTGAGAACTTGGAGACCCCTCTTCTCGTTAGATCCGCCTGCTTAGCATTAGAAACCATCGCAAAGGTTGCAGCCGTGGCTCACCCAGTAGAAGGAATTAAGGAACGCTTTCCAAAGCTCTTCAGTGGCCTGGGTTGCATGGACGGAGAATATGAGATCAAACTGACGTCATCGTATGAACCCTTCAACCAGACCACACCGAGACGTGTTCCAATCCCCTTGCTGCAAAAAGTCAAGGGAGAACTGGACCGTATGGAAACAATGGGAGTGATCGAAAAGGTAGATGTGCCCACAGAGTGGTGCTCACCCATCGTAGTAGTCCCAAGGTCAAATGGAAACGTCCGCATATGTGGTGACTTCATTCAGCTGAACAAAGCTGTACTTCGCGAGAACCATCCGATGCCCACAACAGAGCAAACACTGGGAAAGCTGCGGTCCGAAAGTGATATCCAAGCTGGATGCCAAAAGTGGGTTCTGGCAACGAAAGTTGAAAGACAGCTCAAAGCTGCTAACCACGTTTATCACTCCATGGGGCCGGTACTGCTATACGCGTCTACCATTTGATATTTCTTCCGCCCCAGAACATTTCCAACGGATCATGCAAAGAATCCTGGAAGACCTACCTGGGGTCGAATGTCAGATGGACGACATCATTGTGTACGGTGCAAATCAAGCAGAGCACGACGAAAGGCTAGAGGCGGTCCTAGTTAGGCTCCAAGAAGCAAACGTCACACTTAACGCCGAAAAATGTGAATTCTCAAAGGAGACTGTTCGATTTCTGGGCCAATTGGTGGGAAAAGATGGAATTCGCGCCGACCCAAGCAAGATAACTGCGGTTAAGTACTTAGCTGAACCTACCGATATACACGAGCTCAGAAGACTTCTGGGAATGGTCAACCAGTCAGGAAAGTACATTCCAAACTTGGCTGAACTCACCCACCCACTACGTGAACTTCTCAGCAAGAACAACTCCTGGATCTGGGGGCCCCAGCAACGCAGTGCCTTTGAAAGCATCAAAGAAAAGTTGAGTTGCGCGCCAGCACTTGCAATTTTCGATCCTTCCCTCGAAACCACGTTGTCTGCCGATGCATCATCTTACGGTCTGGGTGCCGTCCTGACCCAAAAACAAACCGATGGGAAGTGGAAGCCAATAGTGTTCATATCTCGCGCTCTCACTCCAACAGAACTATCTAATTGGGAAAAAGTTCCTTGTGGAGACAGACCACAAGCCGCTAGTTCCTATCCTTGGTTCAAAGAATTTAGAGGAGATGTCGCCCAGAATCCAGCGGCTTCGTATGCGACTGTTGAGAATCGACTTCAGCGTCTCCCATGTCCCAGGCAAACACCGCAGCACCGCTGAAGCACTCTCCGGAGCACCCATAGTCGGGGAAACCAAAGAGAACGATCCAAGACCCGAAGAAGAAATTAATCTATATGTTCATCACATATTTAACTCCCTCCCAGCTTCTAACACACAGCTTGAGCGGATTAGAGAAAAACAAGAGGAAGACGAAGTCTGCCGGGCGCTAAAGGAGTACTGTGGCGAAGGCTGGCCAGAACGACCCAGAGTTCCAGACGCACTTCAACCCTACTGGCAAGTCAAGGATGAAATTTCAGTCGTCCACGGCTTGCTTCTTAAGGCAGACAGAATCGTCATTCCTACATCCATAAGGCTGGAGATCCTAGACCGCATTCACGACGGTCATCAAGGTGTCACGAAATGTCGCGAGAGGGCAAAGCGATCAGTATGGTGGCCAGGTCTTAGTCGGCAAATTGAGGATCTTGTCAAGCAATGCTTGATCCCAAGTGCAATTCCGGATAGACCGTGGCAAATAGACCGTGGCAAATGATCGGCACGGATATTTGCTATGTCAAAAAGCGGCCCTATCTGATTGTGGTGGACTATTTCTCAAAGTTCATCGAAGTCAGCTACCTAGCCTCACGCAGCTCCATGGAAACAATTCGAGCCCTCAAATCGGTATTCGCTCGACACGGGCTACCAGAAATTGTGCGCTCGGATAACGGCCCCCAGTGCGATTCGGCAGAATTCTCCAAATTCGCTAGAGACTGGGAATTCAAACATGTCACGAGCAGCCCCCTCTACGTACAGTCTAACGGGGAAGCAGAAACAGCTGTACAAACTGCGAAGAACCTGCTACAGAAAGAAGAAGACCCTGCCAAAGCTCTTCTGGCCTATCGATCCACACCGCTGCAAGGTGGAAAGACACCTTCCGAGTTACTGTTTGGCCGGCATATAAGATGTACACTACCTTGTATTCCAGCAGCCCTTCAACCCAGCTGGCCGGGAATAGAGAAATGGAGACAGGAGGAGAGTGAACGGAAGATTAAACAGAAACAGAACTACGATTTGCGACAGAGTCAAGGAATTGGTTCCTTTCCAGCCAGGTGAGCGTGTATGGATTCATGACGAAAACAGACCAGCTACGGTCAAGAACTGTGCGGAGGCTAACAAGCTACGATCTTACCTGGTAGAAGCTTCCGGCAGTATCTTGAGGAGGAACCGGTCCGCTCTTCAACCATATGCTGACGAGTCGTTGAGCAGCGACGACAAGCCGTTCCACCAGGAGGATAGACCAGCTGCTCCAGAACCAGCCGTTATACCGGATGACTCTGTCATGCGTACGCGTTCGGGACGACTGATAAGGACACCCCAAAAACTTGACTTGTAGTCCAATATCACCCGATAGAGACAAACGGAGAAACATTGTGTATTATTCTTATTCTTATTTTTTTTTTGTTTTGCTAGTTTTCTATCGAGATGTTTCAGTTCTTTTTTTTTTATTTTTATTTTTGCCATAAGAATATTAATCATTTAGTGAAATACTTTGAAAGGGAGATGTGGTGTTAATCATTTACTAGTGACGCAATGTAACCTTATAGGGGAATGGATTAAAGGGATGATTCATTCTGATCTACAACATGGCTCGCGTGGTTCTCTATTAGAGTTATTGTACATTCCTGGCCTCCTACAAAAAGATAGCTGTTCTAGCAGAGGAAGTTATAACAGTTGATGAATGGACATCAGAGATTTTTAAATAAGAGGAATAGCTGAGCCTTGCAAAAGAAGAAGTTGACAACTGGACAAAAAAATTTCATGATCTAGAAAAAGAAAAAGAAAAGTCATTTGAGGAGATGCTAAAGGAAAGTGAATTAATGAAAAAGTGCATAAAACGGTTGGAAAACGATCAGTTCAAAAAGGTGAGAGGTACATCAGTCCCAGAGATAACAACAACTCAAGCCAGAAACAGAAAGCTGAAAGAACTGAAAACAAGAGCACAGAAAGCTCTACATTTTTGTATTTTGTTTGGGCTGGAGTTGGACTACTTGAGGTTAAAGGATATAGACCCCATACACATACACTGTTAAGTTAACTACAGAAACCTCAGCATCGCCTCTAAAATCAGCAAATTGTACCTCGCTGACAAATGACAGCTGCCCATCCTCTTCCCCTCCAACACTACCCTCATGGTAATTTACCAATTTCAGTAGCCATGACTTCAAGGTCTTCATCTGATACTGAATCTCCCTCCACCTCACTTGTTGGCTTTCATTCACAGTCCACAGACCAAGTATCCACTCAAAAAAAAAAAAAAACACAGTACTCAAAGCTCAGTGAGGATGACAAGGCCAGAGTAGAGAGCATACTCTACCTCATTGACAAATTTGGAGTTGAAGATGAATTTGTTCACGAGTTGACAATGACAGTTGAGGGCTTGCCTAAGTCATATCTTTTTAAGCAATGCAGGAATGCCCTTAATGAGAGCTGTGTCATTACATCAACTCCAGGCAAGGCCCCAGGAGCACCAACACTCCTTTTCAAAGCTATTGGCTGAGCAAATTCAAAACATGGTATGTATACTTCTTTCCATTTCATATTATTCACAGGCCTGAGATGGGGGAGGACAAACATCCATGGGTATCATAAAATATTTTTAAAAACTCATTTAAGACCACAATTAAAATGGGTCTATTTATTCTAAGCTTTCCCATGTTGCAGAAAAAAACAATGTACTTCAAGAAGGTGAAAATGTGAAAGTGAAACTCAGGAGTGATGGTGCGCGTATGAGCAGAGTTAGCAACTTCATACTTCTGAGTCTGTCAATACTCCAAAGCAAAGATGACCTGCTATCATCTAAAGGTAATGAGATGAAACATTAAGACAGATAAGTAATGAAAGTAATGTCAGTTTACTCAGTTCTGTTTCAAGGGTGGGGAAGGAGGGGGAGGACAAGAGTGACTGTCTTCTTCACCATATGAATTCATTGATCATACTCTTATATTTTTCTCAAGGTACACACACCATTGCTGTTGTTAATGGCCCTGAAAGTCGTGAAACATTAGCTGAGAGCTTCAGAGACGTGTTTGCTGAAGTTAACGAAATTCAAGACAGAGGCTACATTACTGTTGATGGCGAGCAAGTGGACATTGAACTGTTTCTTGGTGGTGATTACAAGGTTAGAATCACAAGTACAAATCACAAATTCACACTACAATGTGGAAAACACGATGAACTACTACTTCATCTCAAATTAATGTTATATTTATTTGATTTCTTTCTAGTTTCTATTGCTGGTTATGGGGATCAGTGCAGCAAATTCCACCTATGTGTGCTTGTGGTACAAAGTTCACAAGAAAGACAGGTAAGGCATTCAGATCCCACACAAAAAAGATAATGGTGGATTAAAATTGCTATCTCTCTCTATAAAAATCATGGTAATGTTAATGCTAATGATAACAACATTACTTTCTTTAAGAGGAGACATGAGCAAGCCTGATGACTACTATGATGAAGATCCTATTCGAAGAACTTTGGAGGAAATAAAACAATTTGCCAGCAAGTCAAAGGGCGAGAACTACTGCTGTGTCCACCAGCCATTGCTAAGTATCCCACTGGATCACATCATTTTAGATGAGTTACACCTGATGCTCCGTGTTACAGATGTCCTGATAAACAATCTAATAGAAGATGCAATGCAGTGGGATGAAAAGGAAAACTTCTTGGCAGGAAAGAAAAATGCAAGTTTGCAACACCATCACCTCAATAATTTAATCCAGACCATTAATAGCTGTGGTGTATCCTTCTCAGTTTGCGAAAAGAGAAATGGAGACGGTAAGGGGTCTGGCACCTGTGACTGGACCAGCCTCATGGGAGATGACAGAAAAACTCTCTTGAGGGAGCTTCCGGGAAAGATGGAACCATTGATCCAGCAGGATACAGCAAAAACTATAGTTGAGCTATGGAAGGTATTATTAACCATTCATGACATTCCAAAATACTCTACTGCCAACAAAGCAAATTATGCTTTTATTACTTCATCTACACTACTACCTAGACTAATCCACCCAGCTATCTTTGGGAGCGTATCAGCTAATACTTGAGCAAGGCAAAGTTCCCTGACTTTTGTCTCATCATTAAAAACAATTCCAATAAACGAATATTGATCAGGTTATTTATATACGCACCACACATTTGGTATGCCGTTATTTTTCAGGCAGAAAATGGTTTTCTTAAACCATGAAATATCTGTTTTTATCTCTTTCCTTAATTTTAGGGATTTGCTGAAATGTACTTCAAGTTCATTTCATCATTTGAACCTACAGATGTTGACAAGTACCGTCTAAAAGTAAGTTGCAAACAACCTTGTGGTAAACTTTACAACTACAGTTGTAAAACAATCTTTGTCATAACATTAGAAAGAGCAAGAATTAGAAATGAATCTCATTTTAACTAACAGATTAAGACCTGGATTGACACCTTCACTGACTTGGGGGACAAACGTATTGGCTACGCTAGAGAAAGAGTGACATGCTATTTGCATTCAGCAGCTTATCACATTCCCAACATTGTAAAGAAATACAAAAACCTGAAGCAGTTCAGTGGTCAAGGTATTCTATATTGCAGCTTAGCAATCTGATCCAATTTTGTTATTGCTCTACTGAGATTTTACATATTAATTTGGATTCTAATGCCTGAATCATACTATGTTGCTCACATTTTAGGAGTAGAGAAAAATAATGATGATGCCAGAAGAATCATCCAAAGGAAGACCAATCATACAGATGATCCTGCTGACATCTTGCGTGCTGAGCATTGCACTCGCTTGCTAAAGCACAGGGAGAGGAGGGCACGTAAATACTCAAAGAAGGCTAATGGGTACTGGGAGAGTACAATCAAAGTAAACCGAAAGAGGCGCAAACGTCTAAGCTATGAACTATTTCTCAAGTTTGAGATGAATGAGAACTTTTAATAGAACTTTAAGCCATTATATTTATATTTATATTTGTATAGTTTGTAGCTTGTAAATAATTACGCAATTTTACTGCGATGTGATTTAATAATAAACCAACCAGTCTCTCTCAACCAGTCTATGATAAGCCCCCTGCTTGTGAAATGGCAGAAGATATATATGTGACCACGACACCTGCTCCTAAAGTTGCACAAACAACTGGGAAAAGGAAGAAGTCTACCTATAGATCCAAATCTAATGTACAAAACAAAAGAGCCAAAAAATAAGCTTTTTCTAGATTAAATGTGCATACAGGAAGGTTCTGGTTGTTGCTATGCCCCAAATTTTACTCTCCCCTAGCACAATGACAGTACAGTGTATTTTATTACTATTGATGTTCAATTTTAATTAAAAGTTAGCTCAGTTAGTAGAGCACTGCACCAGTATCACAGTGGTCATGGGTTTGACACCCATACAAGCCTGAATTTTCACTACTGCTTAAGTAATGTTCATAACTGCGACGAACATTCATGTCTTTATTATTTAATTCGCAGTTCAAATATACAAATTTCATATATCCATTTAAAATTAGGTTGGTAATAAATAGAATTTCTTAATCTCATATTTGTTAATATAAAAATATATCATCATACAAAAGGTTTATAAAAATTCAAGGCAGGTGCCACAGCTGCACAAAATTAAGAATTATCACCAAGAGCTATCTTCACAAATGAAAAAGTAAATTTTTCGTGAAAAGCTCTTGGGGATGGGTGATGCTCCCCTCCCACACTATATTTTCTCGGTGACCAGGAGATAAAATGTCTCACTTTCATAGGATACATGACTTTTATCCCCTGACTTTTATCCATGAGAGTCGGCGAGGTGATCCCAAAATTGTGGGAAATATTATAGGGGAAAATCTCCTTGATTTTGTAGCTGCGAACCATCTTGAAAAAAGCCTTTGTTTTTAAACAGCAACCTGTATACATCCCCTCTCAGGGTTATGGTAACAGGCAATCTTGATTTTGACTTCAGACGCTGTTCAACAGCAATTCTGAGTGTTGTTGTCTCACCAAAGAGAAGAGATTCCTCCAAGACTGGATTCTCAAAATATCTATAAGATAATAATTATTCATAAAATAAGTCACATTATGTATTCCATCACCATATCTGTGTATCATAATGAGTAGAGGAACGTTTTAGGGAATATTAGGCAAAATATGTGCCAAACAGTAGGAAAACTAATAAAAACCAGTGAAGAGAATTGCTATACTCATCATAAAGCTTTGTTACAATTTTGGATCATATTAAAATTATAAGGAGCTTTAATTTTAGATAATATACTCCACGATGAAACGGTGGATGACTAATGACTGAAAGCAAGCGATATGAGTTCAAAGTACCGGACACAATCGCACGAGACATGTTCTTCGGGTTCCCAGGTTGAATCGTAGGGCGAATACCCCTTCCAGGAAACCAAGTATTCTGTAGACCCCTGTTAGCGAATAAAAGTAAGCAAAATTCTAGTTTTTTAAACTGCCACTGCATCTCTCTTTTCTTTCTTCAACATTGGGAATTTTTCCTTGTAAATTTAACTGAACAACGGCGGTTTTCGAACTTGAACACGTACAGGTAAGCTTTAAAGTCTATAAATAAAGCGTTTATGAAGGTTATTTATCATAAGGCATCCAACTTACCGTCGCGCTTTCTCTCTTGGCAATGAGCCTTTCCACTTCCCACAGCCGCCCTCGACCTTTTATCTTTCTCTTCTGTACAACTGGTAGCATATCAACGGTCGATATGCTGTTTAAAGAGGCGTAAAAGCCACTTTCTCTTCTCGCGCGAGCCGCCATTTTGAGATAAAAGAGAAAAATATCTCGCTGCACGGTTCAGTAAGTGAACCAATCATAGTTCAGGAAATGAGGGGAAAAGATTGACAGTTCATTCGATATGGTCGAGTGCATCGAAAGAAGGCCCGCCCACTTCGGTTCGATTTTTCTGGCGATCGGGTTGGTGAACAGTTGTATATCTTGTTACCTATCCAAGGAATGCCATGATACTTATAAGTATCTTTCAGTCGTTAATACGTTAGAAATGCAACGTAAAATGTAATTGCTAACAGTAACCATAGCACAGAATATGCCCTCGAGACGCGAAGAAATGGGGGAGTATAGATAAGCTTTCTTGAGTCATTTGGCGTATTTTGGGCAGTAAGAGCTTAGCGACTATGTGTTCCTGTGTTTTGGCAACGGTAATATGACAATCAGATTCAAAGACGTGAACAAATTTGGGAACTAGAAATTCACGACGTTCAGTATTAGAGTTGGGTAGAACGTCGAAGAACTATAATTCTTCAGTATTCATACAGCTTAGTCCTCGATTAGCGATTATTTGTTCCAGTAGTAGGTGGTTGGAGCGGCTTAATACATGTAGCTCCTTTTGGCCTAGTAAAACACTGGCACATAACTGAAAATCAGTTCAAGTTTGTATGTCAGTGTATCAATAAATTTGGGAGCTTTGTTTTGAAAGAAGGACCTTCAAATGAAAGGTTACCGTCAATCAGCTTTTTAATTCCGAGAAATTGGTTCCAAATTTGGCTTATTGTTCTTTGATTTCTGAGAAAATTAGAAACTGAATGTGTTCCTTGCCGGAAATGTGAAATGCCTAAATACTTTGGCTACCAAAAATAGGGAAAGAGAAGACATTTGCTTTGCAGAAAATTTACTAATGACCTCGTCGACGGCCGTTATTTAAAGTAAGCTTTATGCGGAAAGCTTGCATTTCAATTAATACGTGGCTTGTGACTATTCAATTACGCAAGATATAATCTTGTTTTATGTTCAACGTTTTATATCGAGGTTGTGTGTGATCTTTTTTCTTAAATGTACGTTTATTCCTCTCATTGATAATTCCGTCGGTAAAGCATAGTTTTTCTCGAAAGCTCGTTTAAAAGCGCAGTGCCTCCGCGATAGAAAAAATAATGATCTAAATTTTTAAAGAATAAAACCTCGAATAATGCTGGAATAATGATGAAATACAGCAAGACAATTGTAAAAGCTCTCCACTTATTTATTTTTTCTTTTTTCAATCCTTTTTTTCCATTATTGCTCTTGGCTCGATCTCTCAAGATTTTCCGATTCGATTTTGCTTGAGTACGTAACATTGTTAAGTTAATGTCAATCAGTAGAAATTGTTAACTCATCCTAAAAACTTCAATCCTTCATCACTTACCAATAGACATCAATCTAGAGGGGTATTTTGTTGTGAATTTTTCGAAGTTATTGTTAATGGGTATTACAAGTATGAGCCCTGTCCATTAGGCTCCTTCGTGGGGATAGGAGATGTGACCAATCCTTGACCGAGTTTGGCACTTTCAAAGTTTCCAGCCCTATAAAATCAAAACTAGCATCCATAATAATCACTAACTGAATATTGAATGACCATCGCACTTATGAACACCACTTAAGCAGTAGTGAAACTAAAGCCTAAAAAATTTCAGGATTGTATACGGGATTTGATTCACGACCTCCGCAATACCGGTGCAGTACTCTATCAGCTGAGCTAAGAAGCCATCTGGGAGCTGGTCATTTTGGTGGTTCGTAAAATACTCTCGCCGTAGGTGAGTATACACGTGAGTGACGAAAGTGTGAGATTGAACATATGAATATATATTTTTATACATGCAATCTCCTACATTCATCACCCACGGGTATATTACGAACCAACAAAATGACCAGCTCCCAGATGGCTTCTTAGCTTAGTTGGTAGATCATTGCAACGGTATCGCTGAGGTCGTGGGTTCGAATCCCGACAAGCCTGAAGTTTTTCAGGCTTTATATTACTTTCACTACATGTACTGCTTAAGCAGTGTTCATACACTGTACCTGCGATGATCATTCACATATTCATTCTTAAATCCGCAGTTTAAATATATCATTTTCAAATACTCAGTCTCACATAATCACTAACTGTTTTGTCTGGAGAGTTTCAAATTTCTAAACACACCCTGTTGTTCAGAGCTGAACCTTTCCATAAAATCCGGGTCATTTGGGTTTCGTTCCGCAGTTACGTTACAATTAATCGATAACATAACCGCTTAAATCAATTATGTGATCTTTATAATTCCTTGGGGTCGTCTTCTCGTGAAGGACTGGCACACAATTACACCCCCTTGAGACTGTAACGATTAACTGTATACTCAAGAATAAACCAACAAAGATTCTGGGAACCAAAAACACGAGACTGGTTTTCCATAACTTTACTTCCATGTTAAATAGTTCCAGTAAAATTGGGGAACGGTTCTTCGTCATTCGTGTCTCATAAGCTTGTTCTTACAAACATCTGCGCATGGATAATTTTTGCTTTTTACGAAAGAAGCAATTGGGTGTGACGTCACATAGATACCACTTGTGACCTCCTTGCGTGTGAGAGGCTGCAAAGCTTTCGGATGGTTGTGTAGTTAAGGATTGCAAGTGAAGTATCGCAGCACAGTTTTAAACTTGCGTGTCGGTGCTGATCAGTTTGATGTCTTTTTACCTTTCCAAAGAATGGCATGATACTTGTGAGTATATTTCATTCGTTAATACCTTAGAGATGCAACATGAAACGGCATTACTAAGGCCCGGATCAGACGCCGATCTTTTTATGAGCCGAGCTTAATTCAAATTTGGACCGACCCAAATTAACAAAATTACGTCCTTTTATTGAGAGGTCGGACTTAATTTTTAATCTTTAGGCATTAGGTTCGTCACGTGAGCTCGTCTCAATCAAAGCCGTTCCAAAGTCGAAATTTCCCCCTCATCCAGGCAAAAAGAACGACTGAGCCGTTCCAAATTAAAATAGCCGTTCTGAATTGATTCAGACGCCGGACTTTTCAAATACTTAATTGAATGTATTAGGTTCGGCTCATGAAAATTACGGCGTCTGAATCGGGCCATAGCCATAGCACAGAATATGCCCACGAAACGTGAAGAAATGGGACAGTATAAATAACCTTTTTAGAGTCACTTAGCGTATTTTGGACATTCAGAGCTTAATTAGCAACTCTGTGCACCTGTGTTTTGGCAACGGGAATATTGCAATGACGTTCAAAGAAATCAATCAAATTTGGAACTAAAAAGTTACGACGTTCAGTAGTAGAGTTTGTTAGAACGTCCAAGAACTATTGTTATCCATGCAGCTTACAATTAAATTCTGAGGACTCGATTACCTATCATTTTTACAAATAGTAGGCTGGTAGGAGCGGTTCAATAGTTCTTTTTGCCCTAGTGAAAGACTGGCATATAACTGCAAATCAGTTATTGCGTATCAGTATGCCAATATTGTGGCAGCGTTGTTTTGAAAGAATTCGAAGAGACCTTCAAATGAAAGGTCACCATCAATCAGCTTTTTAATTCCTAGAAATTGATTCTAAATTTTGGCGTATTGTTCTTTAAGTTTTGAGAAATGAGAAACTGGATGTGCTCCTAGAGCAAATGTGAAAAACGTAAATACTTTCGTTACCAAAAATTGGGAAAGGGAAGACATTTTGTTGCAAAACGCATACTAATAGCCTCGTCTATATACGCTTTTAATATTCTGTTAGCGTTGTTTTGAAAGAAGAGACCTTCAAATGAAAGGTCACCACAATCAATCAGCTTAATTCTGAGAAATTCATTGTAGATTTTAAGATGTTGTTTTTTGATTTCTGACGAAATGAGAAACTGAACATGTTTCTTGTGCAAATGTGAAAAACCTGAATGCTTTCTTTACGTGCAAAAATAGAAAAACAGAAGAGAAATTGTTTTTGTTGCTTTTACAGGACGTACACCAATGGCTTCGTGAATTTGCAGTCAGTTCCAAAACTAGGAGTCGCATGAGTAAGTACTAGTTTATTGCTGCAACCATCTTAAAAGGAAATGATAATGGCTTTGAAATTAAAGTTCCTGAATTCGAACGCACATGTGCTTTAGATTGTAGTGCTGTCTTGCTACCGTTTACTTCTCACAGCAAAATTAGATCCATGGGCTGCCTGTGATGCTGGAACTAATAAGTCATTTCCGTTCGAATGTTGTTCTTCCTTCGCTATAAAACAAAAGCGTTAGCTTGTATTCGAGAAGTAATTTGCAATGGATAGTTAAGGCAGGCTTAGAAAAGTAAAAAAAATTTATATGCTCCCACGGAGAGAATGAAGGCTTCGGCAGAGACGTTTGATTTTACAAAGCTTGTAAATTTTTTTTTATCTTATGGTGGTGTTCTGGCTTACGGTATTCCGCGAAACGAAACGAAACGAAACGAAACAATTGGTAATCGACGAAACAAAAATAAAGCAAATAGATGACAGGAGAAATCTGACCTCCCTTCGAACACCGTCTTCGCTAGATGTCTTGTTTCGCAAAATACCAATAACGGTCGATTGGTAGTCGACGAAACAAGACTCGCAAAGTATTTTTAAAAGCGCCCTGCCTTCGAAAATTATCTTGTTCGATAAAGAAAATATTGCTTTATTCACGACACGTGAAATTTTCCCTTTCTTTGTAAACCGTCCTCTGTAGATGCCTTGTTTCGCTAAATACCAATAGCGGTCGATTGGAAGAGTGTGGATAACATCTCCTGACTGTTGCGAAATGTCTGGGCTGATTCTTGGAAAGCATTTTCTATTAAATATAATTCGAGTACCTAGCTACAGATCAAATGACTGGCAGTTATAATAAATGTCTCCCAAGCATGTACTACTCGCTTGGAAAATATGTGACAAGTCCCATACTAGTCTTCCGTGAACATTACATTATTACATTGTTCTTATTAAGATACGTGCTTTTGCAATACTGTACGAAATTATGGTCATGCAAAAAAAAAAATAATAATAATAAATAATAAAAATAAAAAAATAAATAAAATAAAAAAGGACACGACAAGTAGATTTGTTTTGCAGTTTCTATTAAATATGTACTAGCGCTTGTGCGAGTCAGTTCTCGGAATTGAGGGCATTATGGTGCGTTATGCATCCATGATACATCAGTAACTTGATCCGCAGATAAGCCGACCGGTTAGCTCAGTGGTACTGCACCGGACTACCGTACGGAAGGTCGCGGGTTCAAACCCCGGCCGGACCAACACTCAGGGTCTTTAAATGATTGAGGAGAAAGTGCTGCCTTTGTAATGACATCTACAAACGATTAGATTTTCTATTCTTCTCGGATAAGGAAGATGAACCGTAGGCCCCGTCTCACAACTCTTCATAATTCTCTGATTCTGTGGGACGTAAAAGAACCACTAGGGACGAAACAAAACTCTGGCAGTGAAGACCCCTAGTGTCTGTCTTAATTTGATATTGACATTACGGGGGCACTCATAACTCAACTTCATTAATTGTAAACTGCGTTATAAGCAGTCTGGCAAAGTACCGGCCAGTGTTGTAATGCGCATTTGAATATTGCATAGAAAATGCGCAATATAAATGTCATATATTATGATTATGATTATGATTATGATTATGATTATGATTATGATTATGATTATCTTCTCATGACGCTTACGCTCTGGCAGATGTTATGCCGCATTTAAACCAAAGAAAAAAGACATTATTATTATTATTATTATTATTATTATTATTATTATTATCATCATCATCATCTTCTCATGACGCTTACGCTCTGGCAGATGTTATGCCGCATTTAAACCAAAGAAGAAAGACATTATTATTATTATTATTATTATTATTATTATTATTATTATTATTATTATTATTATTATGAGTGCTCTTTAGTTCAAAGTCCACCCTTAACGAGTAAACTAACTTTGACATCAACGAAAAACATTTTGGTGCCTAAGTCCGAGAAATTGGGGGTCCATCTGCAGTAAGCTATATTTTTTTTAAGTATGTAAATTGTGTGATCATAAATTAAGTATACGTAGCAAACCCCCCTCACATCCTGAGTCCGAGGGTTTCAAAAACGCTTTAAATTGGTGTATGGTGTAAGGAATCTACGAATTTGCAGTAAGAATTGTTGCTCACAGATTGAATCCTATAATCTTATATTAGTGAAGGCTTGAAAGGTTCGTACTAGCTAACGGTACACAACAACGGTGCGTTTATTCGGTACCATTATACTGGTTGAGGACTCCAAATTCAGATGCTACAAAACAAAGTTAATATGTCGCCTGTTGCCGGTTGGAAAGCAGTGGAAGGGTTTAGAGATTAGAACCGACCCTAATGGTTTAATCTTTGCCAGTTCGTGTTGTCAGTACAAGCTTGTTTTATCTAAGGGGACGGATCAATCAGCCGTAACATCTGAGAAGGCTTAGCAGCTCTTTTTTTTCCTTGAGCGGTCTTATCAAGTGAAAAAGATGTGCGAGAGAGTTCGACTTAAGGTGGCTGGTACCAGTTTTCAGCTTTTATCGCGACGTAAACTTTGAGAGAAAAGAACACAAAGGCAAACCCAGGGCCGAAAGAAAACTTTTGCAAGATTACATTATACATTTAGTTGTTGACCAAAAATAACTATTATCACGTCGTCAGCTGTTACCCAGTAACGGTACTTGAGGGTTATTCAGAGCCACATTTCAACTTCTGGCAATTATAATTTAAAAACTAACTCGGTGACCCCTATTTTTTCACGTGATTACTTTTGCCATTTGAAAAGGAAACTGGAAATGTTTTTAAAAAATTTCCATCAAGCGGATGTTTTATAAACGCGAGAAAAGGCAATTTATGCGTAGTGTAAATTTCTCTGATAGAATTTTCTTGAATTTTGTGTGACGTTTCCTATTTACAAGACAAAAATATTGAAGCAATAAAAAAGGGGGTCACTGGGCTCGCTTTCTTGCAAAAACCCTCGTGAGTTGAGTAATTTCCACGCGCGTTTTCGCGCATTTCAAAATCTGGATTCTAAAAGATCGACATTTGCTCATGCGCTTTGCTGACTGCCACTAACCATTACGCGTACAAGCGCGAGCACCTTGTTTGCAGTCCACGCGCCGAGTAGATTTCAGTACGGTGAATTTTAATAGTCCACAGTTGTTGTTTTTACTGCCGTTTGGCCAAATGTTTGGGCTCACTTAAAAGAATTTCTCCACAACCTGTGACATGACTAATTAAGCATGTTTATGTTAAATAACACGAATTGACTAAATTGCTCGCAGTACACATGTCAACTGCATGCAATTCAGCTGACTGACACGAGTACAGATGTGATTCGCGACAAACAACAGGAGGCGGTGAGACATAGAAATAACAAAATGTTGAGATGTATTACCTGTAAGTAAAATTGAAGTGGTATCCCACTTTTGCAGTTTTACGCGTTTTTAGCGTCGTTTTGGGAATTGCACGAGGTTATTCTTTATGATAATTACACGTATGAATCGTGTCCACTAGGGTCCTTCGTAGAGATAGGAAAAAAGACCAATCTATGACCTATAAGATCAAAACTAGCATCCACCATAACTAATAAGTCTGGAGAGTTCCAAATTTTAAAAGCTTAGTAATACAGCCTATTGTTCAGACTTGAAACTTTGTCCATAAAATCCTGGCCATTTGGGTATCGTCCATAGTTACAATTAATCGATAAGACGACGTTTTGAATTGTGTGAAGTTTATATAAGCTTCTTGTGTAGGACTAAAGGATGTAATTTTTGCCAAGCCTCGGAAAATTAGGGATTTATTCCTAACTCTACTCTATTACTACTTTGTACCAAGTGAGCCTTATGCAGATCATTCATACAAATTTATGACAACTCATCATTACGTTGACACGTACTGTGTATGTTGTCTGGCTTATAGTCCATCACTTTCTTTCTCCGATTTGTAATTTTGCTCCAACCTGTCGCTTTTTAGGCCTGTTCAACTTTTATTTTTGTATATTTAAAGGGGGAAACAAATATTGGGACAGGTGCTAAACCAGAGCTCGATCTGTTCGGTTTGTCATTCTACGAAATCGCAAAATAATAATAAAATATAATATATAGATTAAGCCAAGCCTAAAAGGGGACCTCCATGGTTATTATTTTATTTACTGGTATTGCGCAACTTCACGTGGCTTTCCTTGCGCCAATATTTTTTGTTTAGAGCAGTCAACAGGAACTGACCGCGGTTCAAAAACCTCAAAACATTAAAACATTCCAAAACGACACGACGCCTTGGTTTGTTCAAAGATTCTTGGAAAGGGTGAAGAAAGTTGACAAGTAGGCATCTAGTAAGCTAGAAAAATTACTAAGCAATCTTAAATTTTGATGTAACGGTCCGTAGAGTATGAACCTGATCGTTTAGAGCAGTCAACAGGAATTGACCGCGATTCACAAACCACAGAATAACAAAACATTACAAGAAAACAAATTCACTGACGATGCGTAGGTTTGTAGGCTTCTTTGGAGAAGGTAGGGAAAATAGACAAGTGACAATTTCGTAGCA
The DNA here is from genome assembly GCA_016490735.1 of Pachyseris speciosa. Taxonomy (NCBI): domain Eukaryota; kingdom Metazoa; phylum Cnidaria; class Anthozoa; order Scleractinia; family Pachyseridae; genus Pachyseris; species Pachyseris speciosa. The sequence goes on along the minus strand of JAEMWC010000565.1, from coordinate 153,965 downwards.
AGTTAATAAAAATTGTTGAGCAATTTTGACATAAGCTCAAATATCGGAGAAAAGAGAAAAAGGAAAACAAACCGATGGTTGGATAGGTAATCGCACTGGGTCGAGAAAAATTAAGAATTGATATTATTTGTGTTTTCAGAAGTTGCTGAACATTCTGTTTGACAAACATAACGTTGGGTGACTAGCCGATAAACAAATTTCCCTGGACGAGAAACCTCTGCTAGCAGGAAAACAAACAATGTTTGGGGTCGGTACAAAACGTGGACCCCCCTTCTGGACCCCCTTCTGGACCCCCTTCTGGACCCCTTCTGGACCCCCTTCTGGACCCCTTTCTGGACCCCTCGATTTTTCTGTTGAAAAATAATAAAATGATATTTAACAGTCTTCGCTTTGGATTTCAATTTCGGCCGGTTCGTTGATAGTTACAGACAGTATTACAGTAATCGCGAACACTACCACAGCCAGTTGCCATTTTTATCCCGAGAAAGACTTGTTTTGAATTTCGCTGATTTTTGTTGTTACAAAATACTTTAGAATTTTCTCACAAAGGAGATTAGATAAACATTAAGTATGCCAAGTGCTGTTCGGCTTTCAACTGAATTTCGAAGAATGTGAACCGAGCTCAAAAACTGTCTTTTTTTCTGTTTGGATTAGAATAAGCACTGCTAGTTAATGTTATCACTGCAGCAAAAAGGTGATCAATGTTTTCTTCCACGCTGGCAAAATATAGTCGAAAGCTTGCTCTGAAATATCGTAGAGCCGTCAAATCCGCTGAGTGTTGTGGCATCAAACATGATGGAATGAAATATGATCACTCTGGTTGCCTAGCACGTGACATAAATCTGCCACCGATAATAATTTTCACATTCTCCGAAGCCAGTTGAAAGCTGAACAGTAATTTGCATATTTAACGTTTATCTAACCTTTGCGAGAAAATTCTAAAGTATTTGGTGACAACAACAAAAGTCAACAACGCAAATTCAGCGCAATTCAAAGCAAGTCTTTCTCGGGATGAAAATGGCAACTGGCTGTGGTAATGTTCGCGATTGCTGTAATACTGTCTGTAACTATCAACGAACCGGCCGAAGTTGAAATCCAAAGCGAAGACTGTTAAATATCATTTTATTATTTTTCAACAGAAAAATCGAGGGGTCCAGAAGGGGTCCAGTCCAGAAGGGGGTCCAGAAGGGGGTCCAGAAGCGGTCCAAATGGGGGTCCAGAAGGGGGTCCAGAAGTGGGGTCCACGTTTTGTACCGACCCCAATGTTTGACCAAACACAAGACAAAGCGAATACACAGGACACTGTAATTGCGTGTTATCGCTGAAATTTTCACGTTCTTCATTTGGTTTGCTTTTTACTGACTGTGCACTGACTGTGGTTAGGTTGGTTAAATGATCAAACATTTGTTCGTAGAGCGAAATGTTGGATGAAAATGTTTTATCTGGATCAAACATAGAAAGCCGTTTAAAATTATCTTCTAACACGATGTTGAATGACGTGTTTGATCGTTTAGCCTGGGCTTAATGCTTAATTTTACGAGGACTCATTGCGATTACTTGTTAATAAGTTAAGGGCAAAAGTTTTTTTATGCTGTTGAGGCACCGACATCGAAAAACACTGAAAATAGTCAGCCAAGCGGAGTGAAAACACTCGTTCGCTTGCATGAAAACAACAAAACAAACAAACAAACAATTCAACTACTTCTTTGCTTGCACTTTGCTTAAACGAGTAGAGATGATTGTTATTATATCCAGTCGAGAGAAAAATACAAATTGCTTTCCTGAACAAAAATAAGAACGATTAAACCATTTAATGTTAAGCTTCAATTCATTTAATTCAGTCACCTGTGTTGTAGAGGTTGAAAATACGAATCCACTTCAGTTAAAACACGCATCTGGAAAAATAGCAAACGGTTTGTCCAAAGAAAGAACTTCTTGCACTACCTTTGAGCTACTCGTTCCTCCCATTAATGCCGGTAAACTGTTAAGTGACCTTTCTTGGTGAGCTGCGAGGTGCCGCGATAAAGTGAAAGTACTTGAAGCTATGAATCATTTTGTTTTTCACCCACACAATCCGGGCGTCGATTATGCAAGTCGATCCAAGTTTTAAGAGTTTCCTGAGGCAAATCTTTTGCTGTGCTTTTTATCACTTGAAAATTCACCTTCCGGAGTATCTGTTAGTTAGTTCCTGATTTTTATGCCTTTTACGCGAATTAAAAGACAAACTTCGAAGAAGATGAAGTTGTTTTGGTCAAAATGAAGAAACCAACTGAATGTGAAATTACGAGCTGCAGAAAGAGCGCGGAAAATTAAGCCTCGTTTTGGTTTTGGTGCGATCTAAACGAAAACTAGTACGTGGTCAGCGGTCAACTTCAAAAAAACAGCTGACCTATATGAGCTCTAAACTTGAGTCCGCGATATGGCCACGTGATACTGGTCAGCGGAAACCTTGTTTTGACAGCTGTCAACTGGCCATGACACGGATGTCCTATATCAAAGTTGCACGCTGCAAACTAGCTGATCAGCTGGGGACCCAGCTAGCTGGGTCAGGTTGAGTATGGCCGCCATGTTGGATTGTTATGGTTATTATTAAGATATTATTAATTATTGGGCAACTCCACCGTCGTCGTCGTCGTGCGCGCCCACGAGCAATACCGCTAGCCGCTTTTACCATGAGAAAAGCAGTTGACGGGTTTCTATAGGTATGGTGCTCCGCTGTTATATTACAAGAGAATTAACCTGCGACGCTTTTGAGCCTAAATGCAGAGAAGACTATTTAATAAGCCCTCTCGAAAGCCGTGGGAGATACAAAAAGTATGAAATATCTTCAATTTCGCCTCAAATAGAAACTTCCTGGTGTTAAAAGCGATTGGAGAATTTGCAGTCAGTCCCAAAATTAGGAGTCGTCTCAATATTGCTCCAACCATCTTAGACTAAAGGAAATGTAAATGTATCCAAAGGGTCTTGATGTCAGCAGGCAAGTCAAAATTTTAAAGAAAACGACAACACTCTTAAATTTGCAAAACATGTTTCGACAGAAACTTCTGTCATCTTCAGTTGATAGATTTACAAAGCGTTAGAAGTTGAATTTATAAGTAGGAAAAATGCTAATTACATAGTACATTCCGTTGTTACTATGTAATTAGCACTTTTCCTACTTATAAATTCAACTTCTAACGCTTTGTAAATCTATCAACTGAAGATGACAGAAGTTTCTGTCGAAACATGTTTTGCAAATTTAAGAGTGTTGTCGTTTTCTTTAAAAAATGTAAATGTACCTTTGAAACGTTTTTGCGTGACATTGTGTCAATATTCTAGCAGCGTTGTTTTGAAAGAAGAGACCTTCAAATGAAAGGTCACCATCAATCAGCTTTTTAATTCCTAGAAATTGATTCTAAATTTTGGCGTATTGTTCCTTAAGTTTTGAGAAATGAGAAACTGGATGTGCTCCTAGAGCAAATGTGAAAAACGTGAATACTTTCGTTACCAAAAATTGGGAAAGGGAAGACATTTTGTTGCAAAACGCATACTAATAGCCTCGTCTATATACGCTTTTAATATTCTGTTAGCGTTGTTTTGAAAGAAGAGACCTTCAAATGAAAGGTCACCATAATCAATCAGCTTAATTCTGAGAAATTCATTGTAGATTTTGAGATGTTGTTTTTTGATTTCTGAGGAAACAGGAAACTGAATATGTTCCTTGTGCAAATGTGAAAAACCTGAATGCTTTCTTTACGTGCAAAAATAGAAAAACAGAAGAGAAATTGTTTTTGTTGCTTTTACAGGACGTACACCAATGGCTTCGTGAATTTGCAGTCAGTTCCAAAACTAGGAGTCGCATGAGTAAGTACTAGTTTATTGCTGCAACCATCTTAAAAGGAAATGATAATGGCTTTGAAATTAAAGTTCCTGAATTCGAACGCACATGTGCTTTAGATTGTAGTGCTGTCTTGCTACTGTTTACCTCTCACAGCAAAATTAGATCCATGGGCTGCCTGTGATGCTGGAACTAATAAGTCATTTCCGTTCGAATGTTGTTCTTCCTTCGCTATGAAACACAAGCGTTAGCTTGTATTCGAGAAGTATTTTGCAATGAATAGTTACGGCAGGCTTAGAAAAGTAAAAAAATTTATATGCTCCCACGGAGAGAATGAAGGCTTCGGCAGAGACGTTTGATTTTACAAAACTTGTAAATTTTTTTTTAATCTTATGGTGCTGTTCTGGCTTACGGTATTCCGCGAAACGAAACGAAACGAAACGAAACAATTGGTAATCGACGAAACAAAAATAAAGCAAATAGATGACAGGAGAAATTTGACCTCCCTTCGAACACCGTCTTTGCTAGATGTCTTGTTTCGCAAAATACCAATAACGGTCGATTGGTAATCGACGAAACATGGCTCGCAAAGTATTTTTAAAAGCGCCCTGCCTTCGAAAATTATCTTGTTCGATAAAGAAAATATTGCTTTATTAGAGACTCGTGAAATTTGCCCTTTCTTCGTAAACCGTCCTCGGTAGATGCCTTGTTTCGCTAAATACGGTAACCAATAGCGGTCGATTGGTAATCGACGACACAATTCAAAGGTGACAGACCGCAAACAATTGTTGCTTCTAAAAATATCTGCGTGTAATAACTGTTCATCAGTAGGATACCTAAAATGTGTGCAATTCCACAATTGGTTTCGGCTCCATCAAATCCTATACCAATTGCAGAACATTTTAGGAGGAGCCACCCACACTGTGAGCACACTCGCAAACTATTTTTAAAAGCGCCCTGCCTTCGAAAATTATCTTGTTCGATAAAGCAAATATTGCTTTATTAATGACACGTGAAATTTGCCCTTTCTTCGTAAACTGTCCTTGGTAGATGCCTTGTTTCGCTAAATACCAATAGACGTCGATTAGAAGAGTGTGGATAACATCTCCTGACTGTTGCGAAATGTCTGGGCTGATTCTTGGAAAGCATTTTCTATTGAAGATAATTCGAGTACCTAGCTACAGATCAAATGACTGGTATTTATAATAAATGTCTCCCAAGCATACACTACTCGCTTGGAAAATATGTGACAAGTCCCATACTAGTCTTCCGTGAACATTACATTATTACATTGTTCTTATTAAGATACGTGCTTTTGCAATACTGTATGAAATTATGGTCATGCAAAAAAAAAAAGTAATAATAATAATAAAAAAGGACACGACAAGTAGATTTGTTTTGCTGGCTCTATTAAATATGTACTAGCGCTTGTGCGAGTCAGTTCTCGGAATTGAGGGCATTATGGTGCGTTATGCATCCATGATAAATAAGCAACTTGATCCGCAGATAAGCAGACCGGTTAGCTCAGTGGTAGTGTACCGGACTACCGTACGGGAGGTCGCGGGTTCAAACCCCGGCCGGACCAACACTCAGGGTCTTTAAATGATTGAGGAGAAAGTGCTGCCTTTGTAATGACATCTACAAACGGTTAGATTTTCTATTCTTCTCGGATAAGGAAGATGAACCGTAGGCCCCGTCTCACAACTCTTCATAATTCTCTGATTCTGTTGGACGTAAAAGAACCACTAGGGACGAAACAAAACTCTGGCAATGACCACCCCTAGTGTCTGTCTTAATTTGATATTGACATTACGGGGGCACTCATAACTCAACTTCATTAATTGTAAACTGCGTTATAAGCAGTCTGGCAAAGTACGCGGCCAGTGTTGTAATGCGCATTTGAATATTGCATAGAAAATGCGCAATATAAATGTCATATATTATGATTATGATTATGATTATGATTATGATTATGATTATGATTATGATTATGATTATTATCATCTTCTCATGACGCTTACGCTCTGGCAGATGTTATGTCGCATTTAAACCAAAGAAGAAAGACATTATTATTATTATTATTATTATTATTATTATTATTATTATTATTATTATTATTATGAGTGCTCTTTAGTTCAAAGTCCACCCTTAACGAGTAAACTAACTTTGACATCAACGAAAAACATTTTGGTGCCTAATTCCGAGAAATTGGGGGCCCATCTGTAGTAGGCTATTTTTTTTATAAAGTACGCAAATTGTGTGATCATAAATAAAGTATACGTAGCAAACCCCCCTCTTATCCTGAGTCCGAGGGTTTCAAAAACGCTTTAAATTGGTGTATGGTGTAAGGAATCTACGAATTTGCAGTAAGAATTTGCTCACAGATTGAATCCTATAATCTTATATCAGTGAAGGCTTGAAAGGTTCGGACTAGCTAACGGCGCACAACAACGGTGCGTTTATTCGGTACCATTATACTGGTTGAGGACTCCAAATTCAGATGCTACAAAACAAAGTTAATATGTCGCCTGTTGCCGGTTGGAAAGCAGTGGAAGGGTTTAGAGATTAGAACCGACCCTAATGGTTTAATCTTTGCCAGTTCGTGTTGTCAGTACAAGCTTGTCTTATCTAAGGGGACGGATCAATCAGCCGTAACATCTGAGAAGGCTTAGCAGCTCTTTTTTTTCCTTGAGCGGTCTTATCAAGTGAAAAAGATGTGCGAGAGAGTTCGACTTAAGGTGGCTGGTACCAGTTTTCAGCTTTTATCGCGACGTAAACTTTGAGAGAAAAGAACACAAAGGCAAACCCAGGGCCGAAAGAAAACTTTTGCAAGATTACATTATACATTTAGTTGTTGACCAAAAATAACTATTATCACGTCGTCAGCTGTTACCCAGTAACGGTACTTGAGGGTTATTCAGAGCCACATTTCAACTTCTGGCAATTATAATTTAAAAACTAACTCGGTGACCCCTATTTTTTCACGTGATTACTTTTGCCATTTGAAAAGGAAACTGGAAATGTTTTTAAAAAATTTCCATCAAGCGGATGTTTTATAAACGCGAGAAAAGGCAATTTATGCGTAGTGTAAATTTCTCTGATAGAATTTTCTTGAATTTTGTGTGACGTTTCCTATTTACAAGACAAAAATATTGAAGCAATAAAAAAGGGGGTCACTGGGCTCGCTTTCTTGCAAAAACCCTCGTGAGTTGAGTAATTTCCACGCGCGTTTTCGCGCATTTCAAAATCTGGATTCTAAAAGATCGACATTTGCTCATGCGCTTTGCTGACTGCCACTAACCATTACGCGTACAAGCGCGAGCACCTTGTTTGCAGTCCACGCGCCGAGTAGATTTCAGTACGGTGAATTTTAATAGTCCACAGTTGTTGTTTTTACTGCCGTTTGGCCAAATGTTTGGGCTCACTTAAAAGAATTTCTCCACAACCTGTGACATGACTAATTAAGCATGTTTATGTTAAATAACACGAATTGACTAAATTGCTCGCAGTACACATGTCAACTGCATGCAATTCAGCTGACTGACACGAGTACAGATGTGATTCGCGACAAACAACAGGAGGCGGTGAGACATAGAAATAACAAAATGTTGAGATGTATTACCTGTAAGTAAAATTGAAGTGGTATCCCACTTTTGCAGTTTTAAAATTACTTTCCGGCTCCATATCCTCACGGTTCCCGACACGATCGATCGCAGTAGAGGTGGGAATTTTCTCTTTGGAACTTTAATATGCATTATTAATCTCCGGAAAAAAATCTCTTATGTAAATTGAATCAACTTAAGTCGATCGAGTACATACGGCCTCAGATAAACGCGAATTTCTTTTTGAACAGAACAAACCCAGCCTTTCTCGAAGAAAGCCGCGCGCCGCCATCTTTGTTTTTTTGTTTTTCCCGTTCTTCAAATCTCACGCGTTTAAAGTGTGACGCGCGCGCTACTGGCCAGACTCTCCACGCGAGGGAAACTGGTACCAGCCATCTTAAGGTAAAAAGTGACAATAGATTTTTGTTCAAACTTTGTCCACTGAATATTTATCATATGACAACTTCAATTTTAAAATAGTCCACAGCCCTTAACTACGTGAACCAGTCGGCGTTTCTTTTTTGTGCTAGACACAAAGTAACGCTAACGTTCACCATTCAGGTGGTACGACAACTATGGGGAAAGTGTACACTCGTACCAGAGTTGAAAATATAGTCATTGCTATATTATATAATGACTGCCAAAACATGCTTGCGGAAATCTAGCTAAATTTTTAATTGTTTATAGCGGAGCTCCGGCGGCCCGAAGGGCCGCGAGGCGGAGCACCATTGGTAAGAAAATATGGTAACCCATCTGTTCGAGAAAATTTGGTTTTGGTCACCGTAAGTACGTGCTGTATGCGCTGTGAAATGTCCTTTAATATTAATAATTATTATAATCCAACATGGCAGCCATACTCCAGTTGACCACCTAGTTTACAGAACACATCTTTGATATTAGACATTCTCGGACATCCATGTTATGGTCAATTGACACCTGACCAGTATCACGTGAACATAACGCGGGCTCAAGTTTCAAAGTCATCGAGGTCGGCTGGTTTTTTTTTTTTAAGTTGACCGCTGACTAGGTACTGGCTTTTAATTGGATCGCAGGCTGAAGCCAGGTGTGGGACACCCAAACCAAAACGAGATTTAATTTTTCGCGCGTTTTCTTTCTCCGGCTCGAGATTTCACATTTAGTTGGTTTCTTCATTTTGACCAACTTTCCAAGTTCTTCGCGTAAAAGGCATAAAAATCAGGAACTAGTTTAAAGATACTCCGGAAGTGAATTTTCAAGTGATAAAAGGGGAGGGAAAAAGATTTCTTCTCAGGAAAAGCTTAAAACTTGGATCCTCTTGCATGGCACCCGGATTGTGTGGTTGAAAAACAAAATGATTCAACGCTTCAAGGGCTTTCCCTTTACCGCAGCATCTTACAGCTCACCAAGAAAGGTCACTTAACAGTTTACCGGCATTAATGGGAGGAACAAGTAGCTCAAACTTAATGGAAGAAGTTCTTCCTTTGGACAAACCGCTTGCTATTTTTGGTGAATCGTGTTTTTGCTAAAGTGGATACGTATTTTCAAGAACCTCTACAACACAGGTAAACTAAATAAATTGAAGCTTAACATTTGGTTTAGTTGTTGTTACTTTTATTCAGGAATGAAACTTGGATCTTCCACTAGACATAAATAACCATCATCTCTACTCGTTTTGTACGCAAAGAAGTAGTTGAATTGTTTGTTTGTTTTCAATTGTTGTTTTGCGTTGCAAGCGAACGAGTGTTTTACTCCGCTTGGCTGACTGTTTTTCGATGTCTGTGCCTAAACAGCGTTAAGAAACGTTTGCCCTTACCTTATTAACACATAATGGCAATGAGTCCTCGTGAAAAACGATTAAGGCCTCGACTAAACGATCAAACATTTTCATCCAAAGTTGTGTTTGTCAAACATAACGTTAAGTGGCTAAGATCACAAACAAATGTTTGACCAAACACCAGACAGATTGAGTCCGCAGAACGATTTTTTGCGTATTATCGCTGAAATTTCGAAGTTGTTTGGTTCATTTGGCTGCCTTTTATCCGCTTTGCCCGGTTTGTTGGTTGGGGTGGCTAAATGATCAAACATTTGTTCGTAACGCGAAATGTTGGATGAAAATTTTATATCTCGATCAAACATGGAAAGCCACTTAAATACAATGTTGAGAGATGTGGCTAAACGGTCAAAGATGCTCGTCCAACACGACGTTGGATGAAAATGTTTGATCGTTTTTCGATTGTTTAAATTTGTTTTCGAACAAACACACGCGTCTTGTGTTGTTTTCTTGTTATGTTTTAATGTTTTGAGGTTTTGAACTGCGGTCAATTCCTGTTGATTGCTCTAAGCATAAAATATTGGGTCAAGGAAAGCCGTGCGAAGTTGTTCAATACTAGCACAAAAAATTATAATCGTGGAGATCCGCTTTTAGGTTTGGCTAAGTCTATATATTAATCTCAGTCGTAGAGCACGACTCTGATATTATGCAGGAGGAGCACGAAAGGAATGATTTTAATCCAACAACATTGCGGGGATAGGAATTGAAAGCAGGTATTAAAAAAAAAAGAAAAGAAGCTTATTCGGGATATGCAAGGTCAAAACGAAAGCTAGAAAAGCAGATCTTGTCTATTTAACAATCGTGTTGGATGATACTAAACCACCACACTGCTCTTACAGTTATTTCAAGCGGATTGCATGCAGTAACCAGTGCCGCGACTTGGATTATAAAGTGTGTTCTTTTACTGCTATGAAAAGCGGACAACTGGATTGTGTTCTGATTTTGGTCTGCTATAGCAATGGATATTCATTAATGTATGGCTTGAATTTTTCGAAAACGGTGCTGACTCCTGGAAAGCATCTTCGACTATTTACATATGTAACGATTACCAAACCCTCAGTGCAAGTAGCCAATTTAATTTGCATGATATCTAAACCAGTGCTAAAAATTGAAATCCGGTGAACAGGCCTAAACAATGGCTCCGTGAACTGACAAGTTAAGGAGGTTTGTACTGGAATTTTCTATTAAATATCTGCTGGTATTCGCGTTGAATTCTCGGAAATGGCCACATATGCTTCACGATCCATCCGTAACTTGATCCGTAGATGAGCGCTATTAAGCAAATCACGCGGACAAGAGGTTGGAGGTTGGAGCTATGGCAACTGAACAAGGGAATTGTCAAGAAATTGTTCCTTCGATCTCCGAGCTGTCATGATTATTTTATTTTGTTTACTTCAGAGGACATTGCGCTCAGACTTAAAAAAAAAAAGATGATTGCAAATCAATAAGCATTTACGAAGGGGAGGCATACAAAAAAGGTAAATATCTGCTGTTCAAAATGTGGCACGTTAACTCAAAAGATCTAATCAACTCTCTTCTATTTTCTCCTCGTTCGGTCGTCATCCTGTCGTAAATAAAATTTGAAAACTGATCCAAAGCCGTAAAACAAATGTAAACATGACATGCTTAGTGTTGTTTAAGAATACTTGTTAACGGTATATCACGACCATTCATATCTCAACTCGTTGATTACTTCAGACATATAGAAAGAGTAAACTCGTAAAATAACCAGCAAGTGTTAGTGCCTTCATGTATTTCAGTTAGGGATAACAAGAAATTCTCCAAGAATTTGAAAGCGGCATTGTTGACTATATATCCCAGGCGGATTAATACACGGGGAGTAGTTCAAGTCGATCGTAACTTCAAGTTTTGTCGACCGGTCGCCTTTCAGCTCCGATTTCCTTTTCTCTTGGTCTATTTCTATTCCTATTCTCTTGGTCTATTAAAAAATCAACTCAAGGCTAATTTCATTTGGCCATTTTTTGAAAGACATTTTAACCTACAAATGGGTAAAACTTTCAGTTTTTCTGATTTTATTTTATTTCTTTTTTTTATGATCCGGGCTGATTCGAGTCGATCCAACTTAATCCGACCCGGAATGGCGGTCCGCGTTGATCCGGGCGCTGATCCGAACTCTTAGCTGGCAATCACTGGAATCACGTCGAAAGTATCAAATCTGTCTTCAAATATTCAAGTGCCTAATTGGCCTTGCGCCTGCCTATCTGCTGTATAATTTCCACTCATACGATACACGCAATAAAGATCTTCTCAGTCTTCCTTTAGCAAAGACCTCTAAAAATCAAAGTTCTTTTCGCTACAACGGAGCTAAGACGTAGAATGAGTTACCTGGCAGCCTTAGGAGAGAAATATCCCCCGCAAAATTTAGAAAGGCCCTCAAACGGTATTTCCGAACTTAGCATTGTACTCAATCGTTGATAGCGCGAGGATTGATTAATGACCTTATTTATTAGTCATCTTTTAGCTAATTGTCTTTTTTATCAGTTATCTTTGTTAAATGTTAATTCAATTTTTATATAATTAATTGCTACACACTTAGTCGCATCTAATTTTTATTTAAGTATTAAGAAGATCAGCTGTAGCTGAATTGGACAAGCCTGTTTAAATTTCGCTTATAGATGAATAAATAAATAAATAAATATAAACATAAATAAATAGATTCATAGATAAATCCGGAGCACGAGTTCGTAACTTGACCCGAGAGGATCTGATGACACTAGTAAGCAACATTGCAAGGCTTACATCATTTGACCTATCTCTGAAAAGAATTTTAATCTACCACTCTTTTTTTTTTCCTATTTTTTATGAGCAAAACCTTCAGTTTTTCTATTTTCTTTTTCTTTTTTTATGATGCGAGTAGATCCGAGTTGATCTGACCCGGACTGGCGGTCCGAGTTGATCCGGTCTGACATTTGTAGAGCACCAGACTACCGTGTGGGAGGCCTTGGGTTCAAACCTTGGCCGGACCAACACTCAGGGTCTTTAAATAATTGAGGAGAAAGTGCTGCCTTTGTAATAACATCTGCAAACGGTTAGACTTTCTAGTCTTCTCGGATATATAAGGACGATAAACCGTAAAAACGCTCTGAAATAAATTCCTTTGCTACGGGATGTACATCAGAATAATTTAATTCTGACTAAGCATTTCGTTTACAAATTTTCGATTCATAACTCTTTAACATTTCTGTTGAAAAGGCTTTTAAAGAGACGATGCATGACCGGCCCAGTGACGTTACTATAATTACTACAAAATTCTCTATTTACTCGGCCTTTCCGCGGGACGCGGAACGCTGGGTCTAGATCTGTGGATGGTTCTTCTTCTTCTTCCTTTTCTTCGTCGTCGCGATTCATCCACAAAGTTCACTTCCAGCGATTCCGCGCAAGCGCAAACTTAAAATAGGAGCACCTCGCGGATTGCCCTGGGGACGAGGTTGCACGCCATAACAGGCAGACAATTCTAACTGCGTGACGTCACGCGCGCTATTTGTTCTCATACATTCTCTATTTTGAAACGGCTGTTTTCGGCTTGATTGAAGTGATCGGGAGAAATGTCCCGTAAAACACCGAATTTTACAACTCTTAATCCCAAATGTAGATATAATGTAAGCCTGATGAATAAAGATCACTTACCTTATGCTCTTAGTGTGGTTTTGTTTCGGTTTTATGGCGCTTTGAGTCGCTTGCCGCTGAAGCCTCCGACAATAGTATGAGACGGATTAGCATGTAATTAAAGGGAAAAAAAATAGCCATCCCAGCTGAACGCCTTCTGAATTTTGACCATTTTCTCCCACTTCCACGCGTCTCTCGCCATCAAACCTTGGGCAAATGAAGGCCAGGTAATTTTCGAAGATCGGTGCCAAAAGACTTGTAAGCAGCTTGCTCATAACGACCTAAAGTAACGTCGCGAACTTTTACATTCATCGCCACATCGCCATCGGCATAGGATATCGCCCGAGGTAGTCGATCATAACGGTCTTATCAAATTAGAATGAAAGACAAATGACCCTCACCGGCTCCCCCAGCGGCTTGGCCAAACAACTATTAAATTGGTATAGCAACTAAAAATTATTTAAGTGTGTTTGAAAACAGCACTTAATTATGCCGTCAGGTTTTTTTATTATTTCAGTTTTTTTTTATTTTGTGTTAATCAAATAAAAGCTGAACTGATGCGCCGAGCCGCTGGGAGAGCCGGTGAGGGTCATTTGTCTTTAATTCGGCTTGGCAAAACAATTATTAAATTGGTATAGCAACTAAAAATTATTTAAGTGTGTTTTGAAAACAACACTAAATTATGCTGTCAGGTTTTCTTTTTAATTTTGTTTTTATCAAATAAAAGCTGAATTGATGCGCTAAAGCAAACACGCCGAGCCGCTGGGGGAGCCGGTGAGGGTCATTTGTCTTTAATTCAAATTTGATAAGACCTCTCTCGGCGAAACGCGGCAAGCGGTCGGAGCGCGGAGAGACGGCTGTATTCGCAGGCTAGGTGAGTTGTGAAGTGAACTTTCTTAGTGAGCTGCAAGATGCCGCGGTAAAGTGAACAAGTCCTTGAAGCGTAAATCATTTTGTTTTAAAGCCCGATCAACCACGCAATCCGGGCGCCATACAAGTGGAACCAAAATTAAGAATAACCTGAGAAAAACCTTTTTCTCTTCCATTTTATCAGTTGAAAATTCACCTTCCGAAGTATCTTTTAAGAAGTTCTTGATTATCACGCCTTTTACGCGAAAGAGAGAAGCTAAACTTCGAAGAAGATGAAGTTGTTTTGCTCAAAATGAAGAAACCAACTGAATGTGAAATCTCGAGCCACAGAAAGCGCGCGAGGTGTTTCACACCTGGCTTGAGCCTGCGATAGAATCGAAAAACGGTACCTGGTCAGCGGTCAACTTAAAAATCAGATGACCTTGATGAGGTCTTAACTTGAGCCCGAGATATGATCACATAATACTGGTCAGCGGATAACTTGTTTTGACAGGTGTCAATTGGCCATAACACGGATGTGCAATATCAAAGATGTGCGCTGTAAACTAGCCTGTCAGTTGGAGTATGGCCGACATTTCAGATCGCATACATGATAGGGTGGACGTACGGGCGCACGGTGACCAAAACCAAATTTTCTCGAATAGATGGGTTACCATATTTTCATAACCATGGTGCTCCGCTATGAGATCAAATAGCGCGCGTGACGTCACGCAGTTCGGTTTGTCTGCCTGTGCCGCCGTGTTGGATGAGAAATCATGTACACTGTGTTTCAAGGGAAACACAGCTTTCTAAAAAAGTTCATGGGGACACTCGATAGCTTAAACAGTGTAAATCAGTCAGTTCATAGCGAGGAAATCCCTCTTCGAGGACAGATTGTAGTTGACTTGTAAACATTTGCCTTGGCAGATTATTGCAAAGCATCTCTTCTCCTAAACATTTGGACGTTTCCTGGGAATCCACCTTGCAAAAAAATTACAGGTTTGGAAGTGAATTTTTACCGTGCTTTACATTTAATTGACCGATTCGAAGTAGCCTTAACGAAATTTGCGAAAAATTTGCCTCTCAGCTCCAGCTCGAGTCAATAAATTCTACTTCAAGGCGTTTCAAAGTGATTCGCACTGATTCGCGTAGATTTACTCGAAGCGAAAAATTGAACGCATTTGCTTTTCAGGAAAACACAGGCTATATGAATAAACTATTCATTTAGAAAAACTTATTGCCTGCTGTTCATAACCAATTTTCCAACCTTGGAAAGACTTAGAGCTGTTGATGACAAGGGTGTCTGCCATTACCTCCTTGGGTTAACAATGCAGTTTAGTGTACCCTGGAGTATTCCCTCTCTCACTCTTCTCAGTATTTCAGTTAGGTTGCACATTGTGAACAAAATGCATCTTAACTCAATAAGAAAAGTTGTAGGTATATTTTAATCTATACCTTAGTCTAAACATGAATGTGATATCAGAGAATTACAACTCTTGATGTTGTTATGAAATAATAGCTTTTTGAAACAGAATCCGTAATCCATATAGCTGATAGAACCAGCAAGAGATAAGGGAATAACTTGATCAAAGATATGAATGTTTTTATTATTATTGTTATTATTATTATTATTATTATTATTATTATTATTATTATTGTTATTATTATTAATGGTGCTATAAACATGTGATTATCTCAGCAGCTATCTGCTGTGTTGCTAGAACATCTTGAGCTGGATTTTGGTATTGCATGTGGAAAAAAAAAAGAGGTGTATTTAACTTGACACCAATTGGATTCAGCAAAATCTTTTATCTGCCATCAAACTGTCATCTGGTTGAAGTGACATTTTGAGAATACCGCAATGTTCAGGGATTTCCCTATCTGATATTGAACCAGTGTAGAACTCAGATATAAATGTTATGCTACCACTTGGGGAGATGCCAATAAGCCCTTTTAATGTATTGGCACTTTTTCATGAGCCAAGTCTTACATACCGAAAATTTACCCAAAAAATAATGTTACTAACACTCCCAACAGAAATGCTAAATCTACATGGGAGATCACATTCAAAGATCCGAACCCTCACCCTGCAAAGGAATGGAATAATTGATTGGTAGGAGTTAGTTTCCTGGGCTGTACAAGATGAAGGGTAAAAACAGTGTGTAATATAATACCTTTTGCAGTCCGAGCGGAGATGAATGGAGGAGACGGGGGAAGACTGGGGTGGGAGTAGGAAGGACGGGCTATCAGTTTTTCCTCAACAGGGATTGAATGTTTCCAACATATTTTAAAATGTGAACAAATATCTTTAAAAATCGTTACTTTTGGTCAGTTTATCTGCAAACAATTTGATCTGGTATCTCAATTAACAATGAAGAGTTTATCTGATATTGCTGAATGGTATATCAAAGTGGCTGGGCCGTAGCCAGGCGAAAATTGTTACCGAGGCAATGACCTGTAAAAAGAAAAAAAAAAAGCACCACCTCTTTAATATTCATTTATTACTTTTTAATCTATAGCCTCTTACAGGAACCCAAGGGAAATGCTAATGCAGTTGTCAAACTATAGCCCGTTTATATTTTTCGTAAGACACACAAATACCGTAATTCAACATTTTTACCGAGGCATGTGCCTCGTTTCGCCTAAAACTAGATACGGCCGAGTGGATCTAAGGTTCATTTATTTCACACTATTTACATAAAATTAACATAGAAAGAAAAGTATAGTTACAACAGATGATTACAAGATTAAATAATTGCAGTACAGGATATAAAATGTGTGTGGTGGTCAAAGTAGCGAAGGCTTTCTACTTGACCACCGCCTACTTTTAAGTAAACGAAGAAATGACACTGAGCTTTATTGGGATATAGTAGGAAATGTAGGAAATGTTTGTAGAGCCTAGGACTAATGCACAAGAGAAAATTACATGTGTATAAATTAAGGTATGTTAGAGATATACTGAACCAAGCGAGAAATCTAAACAGGACAAGTTTAGCAAAGGAAAACACACACACAAAAAACATACAAACAAATAACCAACAACAACAACAAACAGAAAGAAAAGAAAAGAACAACACATCATCAGCAGCAACAACAGCAGCGACAACAAAGACCAAAATATAAGCAGAAAATTATTATCGTGGCAAGAAATGAGGGACATGAGGGGGCGGAGCCACTTCAGGGCAGTCTAGAGAGCTCTCAACTACTTTCTTTATTTGGCGAGATGTTATTGGATGATCGTTGCTATAGAAATTCGCAGGCGGTTCAAAATTTAAAAAAAAAAGATGGCGGCCTTGTCGAGTAATCTACGGTTGTTTGCAACAGCGAAGAAATAAAGATAATAAAGAAAGTTTGTTATCTGGAAAATTTCCACTAATAAATAAATCGCCTTCTGGCTGTTTAGTTGAAATATCGGACATTCTTGGCGTATGAAAGTGTACTGTACTTCGAACGATCACTGCGAATTAATAATTTCATTTCCTCCTGTTCCATTTTCTCGCTATCTCGCCGCAAGGATTTGTTGTCATTCTCAGTCTTTTACCGAGGATTTCTATCCGTAAAAAGCCTGGGAAAGAGAAGAACTGATGATATAACAAAATGGCCGGCAGTACTTAGAACTTGCGAAAACTTGGAACTTGCGAAACATTCACAGCACTCATGGCGCTTCTATGAAGACTTACCTTCATCTAAGTAGAGTTGAAAAAAGTCCATCTTCAATGCTGATTACCGTGGTGGACCGAAACTGTGATAGAAAAACAGTTTCATGGACGTGAGCTACATTGTTTTGGAACAATATATTTCTGATTGATACCAAGGAATTCGTTCCCGTACGGGCTTGCAAAGTTAGATTTTTCGAAGGCGATTGAGTTGGAAATGGCATTCGGCCATACTTTTCTTACCAAAGAAGAAAGCTCAACTTCAAAGTACAAACCCGTGGCGGATAAAACTGGAAAGTGACTAATTATTGAGTCAAAGACAAATATCGATGTCAAGAAACACGATCAGATTGGTACCAGTGGAAAAGTCAAAAGCTTAGAGAGGTATGTCAAAAAATTTTATTTTTTTCACTCAAGTCTCTCTATTTATGCCCGCCATGTTTTTAGCGTAATTTTTCTAAGTGTCGCTACGAACTGCGCACGCGTGTCCCTCATTTCTTGCCATGTTATTATTTTTAACTCTATTATTATTATTAGATAGTTACGTATTATACATTCGATCATTAAACAGAACATACATTATTTGATTGACCAGAGATCGGGTGGACCTTATAAAGTTTCTTAAACTTGTTATGCACATGTCATCGGCTTCCCCGTGGGGTCGAGCCCCGGGCTAACCAGGCGGATTGTAAAATCAGTCAAGCAAACTTGAGGAATTGCCTCAGGGGGTCGGAGAATCTCTCAAGACAAAGTCTCCTGGGTGAGGTGTCTCTTAGCTAAAAATCCCCATGACATCCTTTTCAAACTTGTGAATTTACCCACCCCCTAATATTTGATCGTAAAACAATGTAAAGATTTTCCCGTACTCTCCGGCAAAGAATCCCATCCATCTCCTTCTATTCCCCCACATATCTCCCTGGTAGGCCCAGGGGTCGACCCCGCGGGGAAGCCGATGACACGTGCATTAATTTTTTTTTGCTGTTTTCAGTGCCAAGGGGACAGTTTCCCACATGACAGAAACAGAGTACTTAAAAGTAAATTTGCCTATGTTAGTTCTTACTTGTGGTCGGTGGAAATTAAGCTTGGCGGAATTTCTGGTGTGATAGGAGTGGACAGTTGTTGTAGATGTTAAAAAATCATAGAAGATTGCTGGAACAGTTAATGGATTGTTATATAATTTAAATGCCAGTGAGCAGATTTTGAATCTGACAACATTTTCAAATTTTAAAATTTCAAGGATTTGGTAATATGGGAAAGAGGGCTCTTGTTTGTTTGCAAAAAAGAAATGCTACGTATGCAATTATTTTGCTGAGTACTGATCTTATTTAAATTAGTCTGATAAATGTTGCCCCAACACATGCACCTTAATTAAGATAAGGGTAAATAAGTGCATAATACAGTTATCTTAACATCTTTAAATTCAGCTAATTCAGTAGTTGGTAGAGGGTTCCAAGGTTTTTAGTCAGTTTACCTTGTACATGTGCTATTTGAGTTTTCCAGTTGAAATGCTCATCTAAATAAATGCCTAAATATTTGATACTAGTTTTGCGTTCAATATTTAAAATATTAATATTGTGTATAGTTGGCGTCTGTGGAGATGTTATTATCATAAAGTTTGTTTTCTTCCTGTTAATAGACAACTTATTGAGATTACAATACTTAATTACTTTCTGAAGTTTTGAGTTCATAACTGCCTCAAGATCTTTTGATATTTTTAGTGGCACAGAGGATATTATCATCATCAGCAAAAAATCGAAAGGAAAGCATGCATATCTGAAGAGTTAGCAAGATCATTTATGTAAAGTAGAAATAATAGTGGTCCAAGGGTTGATCCCTGAGGAACTCCACAAACAATCTGGAGAAAATTAGATTCAACATTACCTAGTTTCACATATTGAGTTCTGTTAGTAAGGTAACTTGTGAACCAATCTAGAGTTTTTCCACGTACCGGCCATATTTATGTAATTTCCTTAGTAGTATCTCATGGTTGACAGTATCGAAGGCCCTACATTAACCTACATTGACAAATATTCTTTATATTTCAGATTGTTATTTTGTCATTATTATCCGCTAAGAATTGTAATGTAAGCCATCAGAAGTACATTGCAGGATGAAGCTGAAGTTGACGACGGTCACCCTTCTCCTTTTTACATTAAACACCATTGTTGCTGGGAACTCATTCCATGAAATAAAGGGAACTATGTATGGTTCTCAGACATTAACTAGCGCAAATAGTCCATACCTCATCACAAGTGATTTGGTTATTACACATAACTCCACTCTTACAGTGGAAGCCGGCGCTGAAGTTGCAGTAGTTCCAAATGTTGGAATACACGTTCATGGAACTTTGTTTGCCAAAGGGACGCAATCAAAGAAAATTGCATTTCGAGCCATCCCTTGTAACGAAACCATATTCTGTAATAGCACAAAGTTATACAAGCCTGGAATAAGGCTGGTGGATGGAACCTCACATAGTAACGGTCGTTTGGAGCTTGAGTGGAACGGACAATGGGGAACAGTCTGCCAAAGGAGCTACTACTTCACTTGGAGCAGCAAAAACATTGAAGTCGCATGTAGACAGCTGGGTTTTCTTGGTGGGGGCAGGTCATATCGGTACAGTGGTGGAAGTGGTCCAATCTGGGTACGCAATGTAGATTGTAGTGGAAACGAAGAGAGTCTTTGGGAATGCAGCTACCGGGGTATTGGCCAAACAGGATGCTGTAAGTTCTATTTACTCATATAAAATGAGAAAAAAAGTATCCTATTGGGTGTTTTGTTATCATGTATCGCTGTATATTTTGACTTGCTCAGACAAGTCAAAATGTAATCAACGAGAAAAAATATTCAGCTACTGCACATCAAAACATCTAATAAGAAATGCATGCAATTACTAACAAAGAAAGATTAAAAATGTTACGGGGGTGAAGAGCTTTTTGTTGCTGCTACAAGAACACTACACGCTGTGTAAGGTCTTGCAAAAGCCGCTTTGAATTCTCCAAAAGAGAACCTTGCTACTAGCGTTACATTTTAAGTGTGATTTTAAAAGTCTTCGTAGGGTCCAATTGAAGTGAAACAGATCTCTTCAAAAACATTGCTCCCACTCTATCTGTTACGTGCGTTTATCTCCCGGCTAGCCTGTTCCAGGCGTTCAGATAGTAAACAGGGCGCGAGATTACCGGCAGAGCGAGACGAAAATAAAGCGGCGAAAAATGGAAGGGGGCTTGGGACGGGCGGCGAGAAGGAACGGCTGTAAAACTTTCTTTAGAAAGGTCTTTCCGGTATACCAGTATCTGGTATACCCTCTGATTGGTCAATTTTGACAGTTGCTGTCAACACAAAGGTCCATAAGAAACGCGATTACAGGAAACATTGCGGATCAGGTGAAACGTGTTACGCAAAGTAAACAACATACTGAAGAACTTTCCAAACATTGTTTTGCTACGCGAAGGTCAGGTAGATTGCCTGGAGAATCTCGTCGCTGGGAGAGATGTTTTCGCCATCCTCCCAACGCCGGGGTTTCGGAAAGAGTTTGATTTTTCAGGTCTTTCCACGCATATCCAATCTCCTGAACTGTTTCAGTTACTGCTCTCATAGCGATAATAAAATATCAAGTGTAGCAGATAAACGCAATTAGAGTAGCCGCTACCGCCAACGAACTAGACGAAGATTTTGACGAGACTTCAGCGAGGAGTGGATGGCTTGAAATCGTGTTTGGAAGTCCTGAGAGCTGCTTGTCAAAAGAATGGAGAAAATACCTGCTGCGGGTAACTTTGTTTCTCCGGTACTTTAAGGTCAAAACACTCAACGCGTGCCGCTTATTATTCCCGAGTAATTTTGATTAATTTCGAACGGAGTGTATTCTTCGTTTCTAACTTTCAAATTTATGGTATTGTAATCATCCAACCATAGCCTGAGTGCGACCTCATTTGATACAGCGATTGTTTATCCGTTTATCGGTGAGTTTCTCACGTCGCTTGAACGCTTCATGCGGTTTATGGTGCAGTGTTCACGTTTAAGATCGGCCTTGGAGTAACCCGTGACAAGAAACGCTATCATTCATGTCTGAAAAAAGGCCTTTCTGTGGCTATTTGCAGCTTGCCAGAT